>CM034703.1:234270972-234284642 GCA_020142125.1 Phrynosoma platyrhinos
TCAGCCATGTTGGCCTATAGTCCCATGTTGGCCAATAGCTCCTGGGATGTCTCTCCAGAAGCCTCAGCCATGTTGGCCTATAGTCCCATGTTGGCCAATAGCTCCTGGGAACTATAGTCCCATGTTGGCCAATAGCTCCTGGGATTCTGGGAGCTGAAGTCCCTCAGCCCTTAAAGGGGAAAGGTTGCCTACCCCTGGCCTAGGGCTTGGAGCAGTAGCTCAGTGATTTCGTGAGTGGGTTGGCCATGAAGGTCCGCTATGGTGTATCCTAATTCCCTCAGTTGCCTCCAAATAGGGCTCCTGATTTCCTGCAGGGGGTCCTTGCCCTAATCTGGCATTTCGGGTCCTCTGGGGTAACTCCTAAAGCCTGTCCTAAAAGAATTATTGTTGGGGAACTTTCCTGGCTCGCTGGACATGGGCTGAGAGTGGGGACTGGAGTGGACTGGAGGTTCCGGTATATAACCACGTGGACCAGTTTGCTATCTTTATCTGTCTTCCTTCCTAGGCTGCAGGAGGTTTTTGCACCTTTCTAATCCAAAATATCTTTCTGCATCTTTCTAATCCAAAATATCTGGGAAGCTGCCTGAATATGCTGTAAAAATCCTTGCCAATCTATGGTGCTTAGTTGGTGGTGAGCTGGACCTATGTACATTTTGGCTGCCTCATTTAAACCTTGGTACACCTCTTTTATAAAATCGGTGCAATTCAAGAGTGGCACCCCATTGAGATTAAGGTTAACTTCTCCTGCTAGAATTGCTAACATTTTCTTTCTGGCTACATAGGTGTCTGGGGCTTTGACTGGCTGTTGTACTTCATTGTGGTATTTTGCCCTTATGGTGGTGCCTAGCCAAAGGATTTGCACCATTACGCATGGTTAAAAGAGTATTCACTCTTTTAACTCTAAATTTGCCAAATCATAGTTGGAAACTGCTGCCTCGAAGGGGCCTAAGTAAGCGGGATCTATGCTCAGCCTTGCTATCTGTGTACGGTCCTGTCCTTTAGCTTTTGGGTATGAAACAATGATGTTAGACATCCATTGGACTCCTATGTGGGGATTTAGCCTTCCTTGCTGGTCTGCTAGGGCTTTGATTTCTGTTAGTGACCATGAGACCATTTCTTCCACTGTTTTAGTAACTGTGCCATCTTCTGAGGTGGCTTTTGTCTCTACCATACTCTGGGTTTTAACTGGGTTCATGGGTATGCCTGGAGTGCATCCCTCTGTGGGTTCATTCTCTTTTGGGGGACTCCATTAGGGATTGTAGGGGGGGAGTCCATGCCTTTACTGGCAATGGACTCTCCTGAAGGATGTTTGCTTGTGTGGCCGATTCTAAAATATTAGGTTGCACCATGGCCAAGAGGGTGCTTTTTAAGTTTACTTTACTTTCCAATTCTTTAATCTTGGCCTCACACATGGTGTGATCGACCTGGGCTGCCGCTTCTGTTTTTTGGGCTAATATGAAATATGTGGCTTGCTTTGCCTGATATAATTTAAACTCTAATTCCGCTATTTTTTGTTTTAGAACATTATTTTCTTGTTCTGCCCTATCTGCTCTTTGCCTTGCTTCATGGGCTCTTCTAGTGAGATCTATGTTTTCTGTTACTTTGTCCCTTGCCTGGGTTACCAATTCTCCTATTTGTTTTCAGGAAACCTCTATCTTCAATTTATACTCTTTGTATTTTTCTACGGCATCATAGGCTAGGGTCCAGATTCCCCATGATGCCAGTCTGTCTTTTTCAGACTGCGGGATGCTTTTAAGTCCCTTTTTAGCAGTCTTGATATTGTAGACCTCTAGCAGGGTCAGAAATGGATCATCTGTCAGAAACGTGCCTGGAATCTAGGGATTGGGTCCCTTCTTGGTGATCCACCTCTGCAGTCTGTTCTGTACCTTCTCCTCCCTGTAAATCTGCTCCATTTCCATTTTCCTTTAACTCTTGGGACCTCTCCCTGACTGTGCTGTGCTAGAGCTTCCTCACCCCTACCAGCTTAAACCTGATTGACTGGTTGCTCTAGGGCTCTCCCACCCCTCACCAATCTTTTCCTAACTGCGCTGGCTGCACTAGAGCTTCCTCACCCCTACCAACTTTATTTCTAATCCCGTCAGCTGCTCTAGAGCTACTTTGCCCCTCACCGACTTTCCTCTCTAAACACTGGCTGCTCTAGGGCTCTCCCGCCCCTGACCAGTTTTTCTCTAAACCTCTGGCTGCTCTAGGGCTCTCCCGCCCCTCACCAGGTTTCGGTTAGCTGCTCTAGGCCACCTTGCCCTTGCTAACCTTTGCCAACCTTGCACCCGGGTAGCTTCAGATGAGGACATCTCCTCACTTCATCTACCTTAGCCCATCCAAGGTGGTTTTGGGGACTGTCTATGTTTGGATAATGGAGGGAAAACCTGAATGGGGGAACCTGGATCTTCTCTACCAACCTGTGATAGAAAAGTAAGAAAAGGGATGGCCAACCCAAGATTTCCAGTCACAACAACAACAACAACAACAATTTTTATTTATATCCCTCTACAGAACAATTGGGGCGGCTTACAACATTAAAATTTCCATACATTAAACAAAACATAAAATCCCTAATCCCACCAATCCATTAAGAAGTAAGGGTTCTTCTTATTTTAGGCCCGATGGTACTCGGCCTAGTGTCTCTCCCCCAGATGACATCGGATGGTAATGGAGGGAGGGCTCTTCTTCTTATTTTAGGCCCGATGGTGCTCGGCCTAGTGTTTCTCCCCCAGATGATATTGGATGGTAATGGAGGGAGGGCTCTTCTTCTTATTTTAGGCCCGCTGGTGCTCAGCCTAGTGTCTCTCCCCCAGATGACATTGAATGGTAATTGAGGGAGGGCTCAGTCACATACCCAAACACAATCACACTTTCCTAACACTCGCGTTAGCGTCTCCTTTAATAATAATAATAATAATAATACTTTTTATTTATATCCTGAGATCCTTATTTCTCCTACGTGCCGAGATTTAAACAGCCCAAGTGATCAGTTTGGGGTGCCTAAATTTCGGGGATGCCCACCATTCTCCACCAATCTATTGGGAAACAAGTCTAATTTTGGGGAATTTATAATTAGCTCAAATGTGTGAGAGTGAAGCGCCCAACTTCGCTTCTGGGACCTATCCAAATGTATACCAGAGATGTAAGGATTCTGGCAGAGAATGACACTAAGACAGACCAAACTCCAATTAAAGTCTAAAATATTTATTAACACAATAAGCAAACATCCAAATAAGACACACACAAACACACACACACACACACACACACACTAGAAGGATAAGTGGGAAAGAGCAGGAGAAAGCAGAGAGGGAGACCAGGGTAAGAGGGATATACTTATGTCCTCCGGACTTCTGGCAGCAAACGCGGATGGATTCAGTGGAAGGGCATGACTGACAAGAAGGGGGTCACGGGAACTATCTCAGAGTGCAGACCAATAGAGATTCAGCATGCACTTCCAAGGTAGCACACAGACTGCCAAAATCCAGGGTTTTTTAAGGGAAATTTCTGCCTCCTAGCTATGAGCCTAACAACAGGTGGACAAAGGCTTTATGGGTTTACCATTGTTTACCTAAGCATGGGCATAGTTTAAACAATGCATTTGGTTTCACAACTATCAAGGAAGGGACGCTAGAAAAAGGAGTGCAATCAAATCTGATCACTGCCCCATTAAGTGTGAGACTAAGACAAACAAACACCATTGTGTATCTTGGGATGTTTCCAAGGGCAACACCCAAACCTGCCAGTCCAGGAAATCCCAAACCTGCCTGTCCAGTGGTCTTGGGCAACTCCAGCAGTGCCTACCTGACCTTACATTTAGGGGATTATGGCTACCATCTCCCAAAGGTGGGGCTGGGGTCATAGCGAACTCCACTTGCTTTAAAATATAAAGAAAAATGGAGGACATTCGGTAACAACTGTCCCTTTATTTTAATGCTTTTTCTCAGTAGAGAAGCCATTCTCTAGTGAATGTAGCAGCCTGATGGATTTTCTGGATATCCTTTTAGTTCCTGGATTCTTTTTTGGTAAATATTATCATTGTTGCAAATATGTTTAATCTCCAGTACCAAACTACATATGATGGTTTTTAAAATATGTTTTAGATTATAGGAATTTGGGTTCTGTAACAATCTTTTTAGCCTGATGATTAAAAAAAAAAATAACCAGTAAACTCAGTTGTGGCTTTCCAAGGCTCCTTTAGCTGAATTTAACTATAGGATAAAAAGGAGACAATGCAGTTTGAAAAGAGTAAAATAAATAAATAAATAAATAAATTCCAAACTTTCACTGTGCTGGTCTGCATTGTAAAATATATGTCAGTATAACATCAGTGTATCCCCACCTTACAATTTGTTTCTGTTTGGATTCCTTGAGGATGGTTTACTTCAGTTTATCCACAAATAAATTAGCATTGTGGAGCCATGCATATGCCCATTGCTGTGTCTTCATTTGAAGGGAATGTTTTTGGTTCAAAGAAAAATTCTGCATATCAGGATGAATATGTATAAGATGGAAATAACTTCTGCAGAAAGTTTTTTGTTACTTCTGAATTTTAAGTTCAGTAATGGCCTAATGCTATAATTATGAGGCTTATTAGTATAAAGTGATGTGATATTAAATGTCAGGAGTGTGGTTTCATTATTAAATACATGCTGTTAGTTCAGGCTTCTATTTTTTTTTTTAAAATTATTCGAATAGTTAATATACGATGGTAATAGAGGCTGTAGCTGAAGATCAGTTTATAGTATGATCCTTTCTGAGACTTTGTTGTTAATAAAATCAGTGGGATGCGCTGAATTGTTGGGCTCATAATTTTTGAGTAACATGTAAAATCTTCCAGGAGATGTCTTGGGTTTACTTAAAAGATCAGCTGGTTTCATGTCAAGTAAGTTCTTTGTAAAATATTGTATACTTTTTATGATGCATCTGCCGAGATCTAATATGATTTTTTAAACATTGAAATTCTGCCCTTCCTATAAGACCATGTACTGACATACACGTATTTCTATAATCATTATTTTCTCTGAGGAGAAAAATAGGTAGTTTGCTCAGAGGAGAGAAATAGGTAGTTTGCTGCATGTGTCCCATAGGGTACAGAAATAATAAACATTACATTCTTGTCCATGAACTGGACAGTCTACTTTCTGGACAACAGGTTTTCTGTGAGCAGAATATGGTTTCTGTCCTGTGTTTCTTGACTTTTGATTAGGGTTCTTTCATAGCTTTATTCTTGTTTCTAACTTATAAATGTGTAGTTTGTAACAGAGTTGGGCCTGGACTTTGATGAACTCATCAGGTTTGATTGGGAATGTAGGAGATAATTTTTAATATAAGTTTTGGTGCTAAACAGAAATAATGGGGAAGCAAGACCAGCATGATGTAGTGTTGGACCACAGTTCTGGAGACTAGGGTTTGAATCCCTGCTTGACTATGGAAACCCACTGGCTAGCCTTGGCCAAGTCACATTCTCTGACCTTCAGAGAAAGGCAAAGCAAACCCCCTCTCAACATATCTTATATAAAAAAAACCATGATAGATTTGCCTTAGGTTTGCCATCAATCAGAAATGATTTGAAAGAACACAACAACAACAAAGCTCTATTAAGAGTCTGTGTCATGTAGTGGTTTGAGTGCTAGACTGGGACTATGGGAGACTAGTTTCAAATATTCACTCAGTCTTGGAAACCAATGGCAGAGGCATCCTTGTCACCTGTAGTGGAGTAGCAGAGGGGTGGAGGCAGACTACTGCAGCATCCAGAGGGCTGCATGTGGTTCAGCATGGCTGCAGCTGTACTGAAACCCAAATGGAAGACATTGCCCCCCGAACATCCTCTGCTGCAAGAGGGGGCAGTGCTGTGGCCTCCAGAGGGCTGTTTGGGCTCTGACATGGCTGCTGTTCAGGATGGGACATGATGCCCTGTCTTGTTCACCCAGCAGTGGCACCAATCCAACCAGGTATCCCCTCTCACCAGATGTACACCCCTCTGGATTTTAACCTGGTGTGGTTGCCCTGCACCACTTTACTGACACTACTAACCTCTCTCAGCCTAAGAGGCAGGCAACTGCAAACCACCTCTGAAGAAATCTTGCCACTATGACAGGTTCACCATAGGTCAGAATTTGACTTAAAGGAACATAACAACAGTACAAGCCATATGAAACACAGAGCTTCCAATAAACTTGCATAGAATTAAATTATTAGAAACACGAATTTATAATAATATTCACCCTCACAGAAGCCTCCAAAACCTCTTTTGTGTGGTTGTTTTTCATGTCACAGGGAGTTAAATTGGAAATTACATCATCATCACCATCATTATCATTGTCAATGTACCACCTTTTCCCAGTATGAGTACCCAAGGCAGCTTACAAAAATTAAACAACTAAAATTAAAAACAACTAAAAACATGCAATTAAAACATGCAATTAAAAGCATACACAAAAAGTCAGGTAAAACATTAAAATTATTCTACAAGTTAGCAAAAACTGGAATTATAAAACACTTTAGAGAGGGTTTTAAAAATTCTGACCGACTTTTTGAAAGGGATCTATGGGGAAAGGAAGGGGGACACATAGAACTGAAGGCAGGAAATATTTCTGAGAATTTGAGGTGGGGCTTGTGTTCAGTTTATTGATGATGCTGTCAAAGGATTTCTGTCTGTTTATACAAGGGGGGAGGTGACTATTGTTAATATCTGCAATGTCATTTTTTCAGCAGCTTTTTTTTTACTATTTAAAAAAACAAGACAAAAAGAAGACATGCTCAGTATCTGTGAATAGAAGGAAGGGAAACCAAATCCACCCCCTGAAATTCTTAGATAATTTATCCCCTTTTGAAAGCAGCCACAAATCTCTGCCACTGCCATGGGCTAAATGATCCCATGAAAGAATGGAGGAGGAATTTCTCCATGCCTTTAATGTGCTGTTTTACATTTCTTTTGAGCATACATGTGCACCAGCTCAGTCATACAGAATATGTCCTTTCCAGCCCCATGGAGCAGTGGTGTGGGTAGTGTGTAGTACCCGCATGGCTAGTCTAACTCAGTAAAGCATGACATAAACATTATGCCCTATTGTGTGGAGACTCTTCACAATGTAGCATTTTTGACAGACTTATTATAGCATAAGTAACGGTTCTAGTGGGTACATTGATTCTACAGTCAAAAAGAAACCTACTCAAAGGAAAAGGGCAGTGATTCATGGCAGGAAGAAGCAGAGACACTTTTGTGTATATTTTTGGTTCTGTTTCTTCAAAGTTAAAGGCCAGAAAAGAGAGGCTGGTGCATAACTCTTATTGTAGCTCAGAAATAACAGATAACATGTGAATGATTCATTTATCTGATACATTTAAATCCACCTTTTCCGGATTAAAAAATCCTTGGTGATCTCTAGCCTGTTTGATCTGCTTTCTGAATGCCATAACCAACAACTGACAATCTAGCTGTGGGCTGGATGCCCTGCTCAGTTATGGCCCATCATTATCTCCCATGACCCCTGAAATTGTGGCTGCCCCCCTGAAACTCTATGATATAATAGAGGTGGGGGGGATGTGAAATTATCATTTATAAACCTGATAAGCAGAGATGATATACCTGGTTTTAAAGTAACATTATGCTCCTGGAAAATTTGGCAACATGGAATATGCCCCCTACCCCATTACTGCCTTTGGACCAAATTGGTTCATAAAGCCACAGAATTTACCAAACCAGGTCTTGACCAGTTGCACATAAATGTTTAATTCTGCTTGCCTTAAATCTGTGTTTCAAAAGCAGCTGTATTACGTTGTCTGCACCAGGGGTTTTAAAATATGAAATGGGTGGGTGTGCCTCTTTGGGAAGTGCCTTTCATATGGTTGAGGTAATGTATAAATGATCCAACCACATGAATTAAAATGAATCGTGTCAACTCTGATGATGATGATGATGATGATAATAATAATAATAAATTTTATTTTTAACCTGCCCCTTTGCTAGGCAACCGGGGCAGCGTACAACAAATTAAAACGATACAAGAATAAAACACATCAATCAAATTGGTCCCCCTAACCCGCCCACCCCTTAAAAATAGATTAAATTAAGATAGTATTAAAACCACAGAATAAAACTAAACATCATATAATAAACCATAAACAGACATGACAACAGGCAGTGGTGGCTAGGGGAATGGGTTGATAGGACCAGATCATCTTGGGCAGGGAGATTATTCTGAGAAGGCCTGGGATGATGATGATGATGATGATGATGATGATGATGATGATAATAATAATGATGTGTCTTCAAGTCATTTCTGACTTATGGCATCCCATATCATGGGGTTTTCTTTGCAAGATTTCTTCAGAGAAGGTTTGCCATTGCCTGAGTCTGAGAGCATGTGACTTTCTCAAGGTCACCTAGTGAGTTTGATATGCCACACTGGCTCTCTTTTATGTCCTGCCTTTCCCCCAGAATTGCTGACCATGGAATTGACACTACTGGTTTCTTGGGAAAGGCTCACACAAGGGGCTTCCTGTGAAGTGATGGATTCCTAACCATATAAGAAACACTTGGGGCCCAGCATTTCACATATGGCTAATGGGTGACGTTTATAGGAACCCTTGGTGATTTGTGTTTCATAGCAGCAGGGCAGGGGAGTGATATTTGATAGAAACATTTATTTTGTTTATTTCTAAATGAACATTTTTCTTCATGACAGAACTTCCAAACAAGCACTAAAAACATCATCTAGCAGTCCTTAGGGAATACATTTTCTTCCTCCACTCTGAATAACAAACATGGCTTTGTACTGCTTTGTGACCCCTTTTTCTATTTTTATGAGGAAGAAAGAGGGGAAAACCAACATGATTTCTAACTCTCATTGTATTTGGCTTATGGGGAGTAATCGTTGGCAGGAGGACCAATCAGTGCTAATATTTAGATCAGTAATCTATCATGAGCCTTACTATTCTCTCTCTTTTCCATTGCTCTTCTGGTTCAGGCTCAAGGGCATGATATTTAAATAGAATTGGTTTTGATCTATTTTACTCTGTGAGCTTTCCCCATCTATATTGCATTGTCAGAATTACTAATAACAATGCATTCAGTGACAAATTGGGCCATTTGAATTATAATGACTTATAAATATTATTTTGAGGGCTCTTTTTATATACCATGTGTGGCAAATTTACAACAGCCCTTGCATAAGCTATGAAGTGGGGCCTCTGGACAGAGAAAGAATGTTCAGAGAGGCATTGTTGAAGAGTAGATGGAAAACTGTACTTTGCAAAGGGGACCTGGGTTCAAATTTCTGCTCAACCACAAAATTCTCTATGCAAACTGGCGAAAATCATCATCTTTGAATCTAACTTCTAACAAGATTATTGTAAGATGTGGGGTGTGGGGAATGGAATAACCCAATATATGTAATTTTCTGAATTTCTTGAAGAAAAGTAGGTTAAAAGAAAAATTGGAGGGTTATTTTTAAGAAGACAAATAATATCCATAACTGAAAAGTGGTAGGCTGACATTCATTACAGATGGCTCCATAATATTACTATATTCATTCTTTTTTTAAAATTTGTTCCAAGTTCTGGATACAGGTGTAATCATTAGCATTAATCATTTTTTGATTGTTGTGTGTCTTCAAATCACACAACCCTAAGGTGAACCTCTCATGGCATTTTCTTCATGGAGCTTTCTTGGCAATATTTGTTCATGGAAGGGGGGGGGGTCTGCTCTTGCCTTCCTCTGAGGCTGAGAGTGCCTCCCTGCTTGCAAACTAGACTGGAGAGTGGCTGTTTCACCACCTGTATATATACCCAGAATTGTGTCTTGGGGGCAGAAAGCAAGGCTTGAAAGATTAGAATCTGTGCTAAATGGTTTTCAGGAGGAAGAAAGAGTTCAGACTAGAGTTCAGACTAGAAGTGGATGGATTGGTTGAGTGTTGTAAACCTGCTAGACAAAGGGATTTGCCAGTGTTCCCTTGTCCCAGGTAGTTTTGAGTGCTCACTTTTAGCCATGATCCTCTCACTGCCCACTATAAACAAAAGGCATTATGCTGGGGCCTTGGGGAATCCCATCATGGTTGTCCCTTGTCGCAGGTAGTTTTGGTGCCTTCTAGATCTGGCTAGTCCTAACCAGTTTTTCCATGTGATGATCCCTTAGTAATCTTTTTTTTTTTAAATGATATTGTTTCTGCTGTCTTTCCCCACCCTCACCCTTTTCACAGACAATATACATTTAATTGTGTTTGTTTTCATTATAGGTGTATGGCTGGCTACAGAACAAACTAAATCAACAAGGACAATGAAATGGATGGCTGGCTAAAGGACAACCTAAATCAACAAGGACTGATCAACAAGGACAATGAAAGTCATCTTGCTGCCTGAGGGAAGGACAAGATGGTGTGCCCCTTCAATTTCATATACCAAAACCAACTGGACTGCAAAGGGAAGGGGAGATCAGTTTCCCATTGCTTCTAGTGAGTTCTGCTGTTCTTCCAGTGGAGCTCCAATGTTGAATCCTACCACATAAATGTTTTATCACTAGCAGATTATCTTCTCAATGTTCTTAGGTGAGCATAATCCATTTATGCATTTCACCTGTTCCTAATAAGAGAGAAAGTAAAGGTAAAATCTGTGTGGTTGGCAAGAAGCAACACTTCTTGACTGTTTCTTGAACTTTCCAAATGGAAAACAAAAGACACCCCCCCCCGACGCATTGGGAGGGGCCTTCTGTTGCACCGGCCATTTTGGAGGCCATCACCGCGATTGGTTGGGAGGGCTGGGAGTCCCGCCTTCCCTTCAGCTCTTAACTAATTGGGGGATCTCGCGAGATCCCCCAGCAGCCCACATAATCTTGCGAGACTGGATAGTCTTGTGAGATTTCAGGCGAGATTTGGGAGCTTATTTAATCCCCTTCTGCCACAAGGAGGCAGACATTTTATATTCGGCAGCCGAGAGAGAGCATCGGCTGATGAGTGGGGGAGAGCCAGTGGGCCTTGGGCAGTGTGAGCCTGGTTTCCCGGTGGTGAGGACAGTGCTAATCCCTACTTGGGGCTTTGGAACACTGGGGGGCTAGCATTTTTGGGGAGGAATCTTTTCCTCTTCGATTTGCAACCCATGGAGGGGGTTCTTGTCCCTGCTTGGGATGATTTGACCATCGGAGCTTGTTAAGTTGGGAAGGAATTTTTCCTCATTGGTCTATGAGTTGGAGGGGTTGTTGTCCCTGCTTGGGATGCTATAAATAGTTTTTGTCCCTGCTTGGGGCTTGTTAATTTACGGTAAGTAGGAGTTTTTCCTCATTGGTCTGTGACTTGTGGAGGGTTTGTTGTCCCTGCTTGGGATGCTATAAATGTTTTTTTTGCCCCTGCTTGGGGCACTGTAGCCACCGGGGCTTATTTGATTTAAAGGAGGAATTTTTCCTCATTGGTCTGTGACTTGTTTAAAGGATTCTAGTCTCTGCTTGGGATGCTATAACCTGGGACTTGGTAATTATAAAGAGGGAATTTTGTCATCATGCCATGGAACAAGTCCCAATCCAAGCGGTGTGTGGCACCTGCTGGATCTGGTACCAGCCAATCGGCGCCTAAGCATTCGGCCAAGGCCCAGGGTTGTGAGGATGAGATTGTTGCCCACCCGGCTCAGTTGGGACATACAATGCAAGTATGTGTGGCTGTTTGTGAGCAACTAGCTCAGAGGGGGGTGCAGGGTGGTATTTCTGGAACCTCGGCCCTTCCAGCCTCAAACACGAGGTCCTCAAACGAGGAGCAAGTGGTGAGGCTACAAGCTACACAGGTGCAGGAGGTACCCTCATTTGGCATGACAGTGGGTGACATGTCACATGGTCCAGTGGATGCTACAGCTATGGAGGGTGGGCAGCCAACTGTAGCTGACATGATGGAGCTTACGAAAAGGTTCCAGGTTTGGTACAGCAGGGAGCCATGGCCTCTGCGTCTGCGCAGCCTACATTGGCTGATTTGTATCAGGTGGTACAGCAGGCAGTGGCTTCAAACCAGGCCAGCAAGCCAGCTGCGGAAGCCCCAGAAGTACTGAGCAATGTGGTGGGAGGTACTTCCTCTACCTTGCAGCATAACAGCCGAGCCCCGGTTGCATCACACTCAAGTTGGAGGTGCTCAAGCATCAGTGGATATCTCGTAGCAACCGGCAGGCTCAGGTCAGTCTACTTTACCTATCTCCTTGGGGCCTTGGCCAGCAACAGTATGGGCACCTGGTGAGCAAGCTGGCCAGGGCAGCGAAGCTGAGTGTTCACCCTCAGTTTCACTGAGCATACCCTCAGCAGTGTTGGGGCGATTCAGACTCAGGTAGCAAGGGTCCAGGTGGAGCAGCCCTTGGTAGGCAAAGTAGGTATGACCAAAGGAGCTGCTACAGTAGGAGCCTTAGGCCTTAGATTATCAGGAGTCTGTTGGGAGTTTAATGCAGGTAAGTGCAGGCAGCAGACCTGCAAGTTTGAACACTGCTGTAGCACCTGCGGAGGGACTCACCCCAGTATTTCCTGCTTCAAAGGTAAGCAGACCAGAGCTGGAGCCGCCCCTCAGGCAACCCCAGCTGGAGGAAAAATCACCAACACCCATTAAGTTGGATGTTTTAACTGCTTGGTTGGGGTTTATCCTAAGCGGGATTATGCCCAGTATTTACTTGATGGTTTTACACATGGTTTTCACATTCCATATTCTGGTTTAAGAGTTTATCGTTTTGCACCTAATGCATGTTCGGTGAGGGAGTTACCGGGGATCATTAAGGACAAGCTGGCGAAAGAGCTGACAGCAGGGAGGATATGTGGGCCCCATCAACAATTGCCAATGCCAACATTACAGTTGTCACCGCTGGGTGTGATACCCAAGAAGATACCAGGTATCGTTTAATTCACAATCTTTCTTACCCCAAAGGGGAGTCTGTGAATGATGCTATTGACCCAGTGTTGGCATCTGTGAAATATGCATCATTTGACTCAGCAGTGCAGATTGTTAGAGCCTTGGGCAAGGGAGCTCTTTTGGCAAAATGTGATATAAAATCTGTCTTCAGGCTACTTCCAGTATACCTTGAAGATTTTGACTTGCTGGGCTTCCAATTTGAGGGCATGTACTATTTTGACAAGGCGTGCCAATGGGCTGCTCCATTTCTTGCTTGGCTTTTGAGAAGTTTAGAACCTTCTTGCACTGGTGTGCTGTGAAGAGGTCTGGAAATCCTGCAATTATGCATTATTTAGATGACTTCCTGTTTTCTGGGGCCCCTGGCACAGCAATGTGCTGGGACACTTTGTCGGCTTTTCAAGTTTTGATGGACGAGATGGGAGTGCCTTTGGCTAACGAGAAGATGGAGGGCCCTGCCACTCATTTAACCTTTCTGGGCATTGAGCTTGATACAATTGAGGGTTTATCTCACCTCCCGAATGAGAAATTGGACCTAATGAGACAATAGGTAAGGGCAATGAGAGGTAAGAATAAGGCCACGTTGCATGACTTTCGATCTCTAACAGGTTTGTTGAATTTTGCTTGCAAAGTGGTAGTTCCTGCACGGGCTATTTTTGCTCGCCTATACAATGCCACAAGGGGAGTGTCTTCCCCCCCATCACCACATCCGCATTAATCTGAAGGACCTGAAGATTTGGGATACATGAGGATACATGAGGACCTGAAGATTTGGGATTAATTTCTTGATGAATTCAATGGTGT
>CM034703.1:234284742-234297488 GCA_020142125.1 Phrynosoma platyrhinos
CTCCTAAAGGCAGATTTTCAGATTCATTCTGATGCATCTGGAGCCCATGGTTTTGGTATATACTGGAAGTGGCAGTAGGTGGTGGGGAGTTGTCCTCAGGGTTGGGTGAATAACCGTTTGACAAGGGATCTTATCTTTCTCAAACTATTCCCTATTGTGGTTGCAGTTCATCTTTGGCCAAAGCAATTTTCTCAGAAAACTGTCTGATTTTGGTGTGACAACCAGGCAATAGTTCATGTTATCAATTCACAGAGCTCTAAGTCTCCAAGGGTGATGGCTTTGGTCAGATCTATGGTATTACAGTGTTTAAAATACAATGTGTTGTTCCAGGCGCCATGTGCCTGGCTTATTGAGTCCCCCATTTTCAGTTTCACAGGTTTTGAGAGCTAGCTCTGGAAGCAGCAGTGCAGCCTTTGACAGTACCAGCCCATCTGTGGAACCTAGGAGGATAGAGATCGAGAGGGCTATTCTGCACTCCATTGCCCCTTCTACACACAAGTCATATCAGCTTGCAATGCGAGCTTTTAGACAGTTTCTTGTGGCTGTGGGTGAAATCGAGGTTTGGCCCTTGAGGGTGGAGGTTATACTTTGCTTTCCAGTTCATCTCAGACAGTCTGGTTTGTCTCTGGTTACCATTAGGGGAAGGTTGGCAGCGCTGGCTTTTTACTCTCAGGTGTGTGTGTGTGGGGGGGGGTGTCCCGGATCCTACTGTAGATTTTAGAGTTGCTTTGAATCACTTTGGACTAGATCCCTCATGCTTTATAGGCAGTTCAAATATCCCCCAAGATGCCAGGGTCTGGTTTTTGGTTTTTATCTGAAGCAGAGGTATTCCTGATTGGAAGCCCATAAGCAGCACATAGGATCAATCATTCTCTTTGGTGGTGTTTTCCAGCAGTTGGTGGTATTCAGAGATGTACTGCTTTTGATTCTAGAGGGAGCCAGAGCTTGAAAAGTGACTTTTTAAGAAGACTGAATACAGTGGCATGGCATAGCCTTCCACAATGGAATAGTGACAGGATGATGCCCTGGGTTCCAGACAACTGGTATACCACAGGTGAGTTATGGAAAGTTTCAGCAAGCCATTGTATTCATTCTTTTAAAAAATCATTTTACAGGCTCTAGTAAAGGAGTCTATAGCCATCGTAACTAGTAGCCAGCAGTTATGCATTTCCATCAATTTTACAAATCCCTTTTTAAAGCAAACTATAAGAGCCATCTATTAGAAGACCAACATTGGGGAGATGTGACTGGAGACTTGTAGACCGTATAATTTTGGACTGGCTCACATTTACAGGACTCATAAAAGCAACTGAAATTGTATTAGATATCTATGGTAGAACTAAAGAAAACAAATTAAGTTACCAGGATATTCTTGAAGTATCACCATGATATCATCTATAATCTGAAGAATTTCCTTGATCTGTTTCAATTTTGGTAATAAATCAAAAGGAAGTATTCATATTTAGCACAATAATTTTGTTGTGAGAAGCTGTCTTCTGATTCATTCTGTCATAACATTTGTAATATTAACTAATATTTGTAATATCTACACAGCTGAATGTATGACAACAATATCCATACCTTTCAATGGCTAACAAATGTCAGCAGTCATATGTAATGCCAACCAGTGGTGGAGTGGGAAATAAAGCTGAAGATAACTCATTAGGAAATACCAGGTTGTTAGGGACCACAAACTAATTCATGACAATTTTATCTACTGTCTCTGTGAATTTGTGATGTAAATATTTGGATATTTCATCCTCAAAAGTGAGGATGAATAATTTTTGCTCTGACAAAAAAAAAATGAATATTTTGGTGCAGTTCTTGCCTGGTATTTGCAGATCTTGAAGTGTTTGGGAAATTATTTGTGCAGAAAAAGACATCTTTTGTGCAGAATGTATGGATTTTGTGCCAAAAACAGTTACTTTTGCACCAAAACAGCATTCCTGAAAAAAATGTGGATTTTTTTGGTACAAGATTTCTCTTGTTTGTGTTGTAGATTGCCACATGGGCTTTTGTTGTTGTTGAAGATTACTTCACATGTTTTTCTGCACAGAATAATTTCCTCAAATGTCTCAGGGTGTAGGAATGTGAGCTGATAACTGCACCAAATCTTCCCTACTGTGTTATTTTTCTTGACCAAGTTCTAAGGGTTGGGAAAATCCATATTTTTGGCCAGGGAACAAATAATGGTGAATATTCCCTCTAACCCTCCTGTGGCAATAAGAAAGGCATAAAATGGCAAGGTTGGCAAAAAGACTTGTTCAAAGCAGAAACAGAATGGAAGGTTGCCATGTTCTCAATGACCAATGTTTAAGAATTGCAGCCTCTCTAGTTTCTTAAAATATGCTCAAGCTAACTCACAAGGACACCTGGTAATATGTCCTTGAATTCACCTTACAAACTCTAAATTAAAGTCATGGTCAGGAGGAATCCTTGTCGTTACTTTTCATTTTCATAACTCTGTTGACTGCCGTGATTGCAGCAGCTTGAATTTCCCATGGGCTTTTTGTGATGCTATTTCTAGGCCTGTGTTTCATCGCAAACTAATGGACACATTCATGCCCAAGATGAAGAGAGAGCCCTCCTGGGCCAATGGCAATAAACTTCCAGGACGTTACTTTGGCAAGCAGTCAAGTGCGACTCCATTAAAGTGCAAACAAGAGCTCTCAAATTAACCTAGCATCTGCTCTCACAGCATCTGAACCTCATGTGCCAGAGGTTGCACAAAGGGACAAATGGCAAGTGCTTATATAGGAGGCTCAAGAGTCTAGGGGAATAGTTCAAATATACAGGCACAGACCTAAATCCACACCTATGCCCCTGGAAAGTAGTAAAATATGCATTTAAAAGTATTACTTTTGTAGATAGTGCCTGCTACCACTTTTATGATTCTATTTACTTATTATTCTATTTTTGTCTCTATCTACAGTGTGCTTAGTGTGCATGATGCTTTACAACATAAGCAAAGCAAAGCAAAGCAAAAAGAAAATAAGGTATGTGCTCCAAAGGGCTTCCAAGTTAGACTTTATCAGTGAAAGACTGGGTTGGCAGAAGTGAGGAATAACTACACATACTATGTTTACACATTTGGTGATGGGAAGAGTACCCCAAAGGTGTGAAAATGGAGCAGCAGATGGAGATAATTTTAAGGTAGTCATTTCTGATACTCTGCACACAGAAAGAGGATACAAAATTATCTTTGCATGGGCTTTAGCAAATGAATGAACATTTTTGTTAAAAGTTCACTTGTTTTTGAAAGTGAGGCATTTGAACACAGTAGGGTGCAAACAGGGACTTTTTAAAGACAGGAAGATGGAGGCAGTCTTTTAATGGGCATACAAATATGTATCAGCTGATAGCCTCATGCTGGCAGGGGAGTGGGGGGAGAGAATTATTTCCAATAAAATGAATATTGGCTCCAATAGATCTGCAAGGTGAAAAAAATAAAAAATCTAATGTTGTTTTGTTTTGGTTTTTTTTTGGGGGGGGGTCTCTTTGCATTCTTTTATATAGCAAGTTTTGCACTGTAAGTAGAACGTTACAGAAATTATGAGTAGAACTGCTAGAGAGTGAGTGTGTGTGCATGTGGGGGAGACTAAAAAAAGGATGGGGAGAAAACAAAGCATGGAGCAATGAACATTTTTTTAAAAAAAAATAACAATAATCAAAGAATGGGAGCTGGCATGGCATCTCTTAGAGTTAAAATATTCATATTGTTATGTGACTCCAAATTACTTATGGTGACCCTAAGGCGAACCTACCACAGGGGTTTCTTGACAAGATTTATTTAGAGGGGAGTTTGCCTTTGCCTTCTTCTAAGAAAGTGTAAGTTGCTCACGGTAATTCAGTGGGTTTGGATGGCCAAGAAGGAATTCAAACCCTATTGTCCAGAGTCCTAATCCAACACTCACACCACTAAGTCATGCTGGCTCTTTTAACATATTCATAGTGAGATATATATTTTGTTTTTGTTTTTTTTCTTGGAGGGAAGCTAGAAGACATTGACTGAATTAACATATCACAGAATATCCTGTGAAAACAACAAAGAATCTGAGGGCACCTTAAAGACTAATGTGTTTTATTTTCAGCCCACTCATCAGAGCAAATATTCTGCATTATGTAGACAGTAAGGGTCAGAAAGCAATGCAGTAGATTGTAGTCCTGTGGCTTAAACCTGCATTTTAACTGAGCTCAAGCAACTTTAAAATGGGGGATGTTGGTAAGATTCCACTCCAGCAAAGACATATGACATAATAAAGCATTGCTCACACAAGTTGGTATTTTGGAACTTGAGAATTAGAAACTTGGTTTTAGAAAAACAACAGTAATGATTCTGAGGATGTTCATTTGTTCTAAATGAGCAATGCAACACTGGCAGAGCATTGATGCTGTCAAGTATGCATAAGAATGCTACTCAGCCTTGCAGTTTTCATGGATTCTAATTTCATGGAATACTAATTCTAACAGCACATCTTAAGTGGGTTGCATCCACTCTTTGCATTCTAGAAACAGCAGTTACTTCAACAGGCTTGGTGCAGTCCACTTGTGCAACAAAAGGAATTAGGGGCCATTGTAAGCCTCATAGATTTTATAGCAGAATCCACATTGTAGGCACAGGGAGAAAATACTTTTTTATAGTAACCTTATAGTCTTTTTACATCCTACATATCCACTAGTAAATGGATGCCTTGAGTAGCCTTCAACCAAAGTAACAGAAGCAATTGGAAAGATGTTTCTCAAGATATGGTGAACCATCACTACATCACTAACTCATTAGGCTGGGGAATTATTAATTACATAAACCAGGCATCACAAAATAGGATGTGTTTCAGTGATACTTTATTTCCATCACAAGTGCTTTGAGTGGGGATGCCATAGTCACTGCTGTTCCATTAGTAGTAAAATTAATTTATGAAGATACTCAAGAGTGGAATTGAATCTTAATCTTTCATTAGAAGCTCATTCTTTCAGATAACTATGCGGGCTAGTGCCGTAATTTGACTTTGAGCTTCTTGAAAAAGGATTTGGATGCAAATATCTTTCAAAAAAATTGGGAAGAATGTCTGTAACAGTTGTGAAGAAATTCATTTGACTTGCATTTCATGAAATGCTGTGGCTCTGAGGGGAAAGGGCAGTTAAATATGAGCTAACCTTTCAAAGCTCTGGAAGGGCTTGTTTGGTTAAAATTAAGTGCACTTTATTTTGCTCAATGAGCTCATTCTAGTTTCCTGTCTGTCATTTTGTATTGACTTACTTTATCTGACTGTGTCTGACAAGTGCCGAAGACACTATGCAATGCAGAGGGCTATGTACTGAAGTACTTAATTAAACAAGCACCAACGAAACACAAGGCAGTTTGAAGGTGATTCTCTCCCCTCCTTAGGCTGTGTTTTCACCAGCTGTTTTCCCCAAGATATAGTCCAGGATGTATAGGAAACAGATGGCTCCATCAGTACCTTATTCTGGATTGTGTTCCTGCTTTTCAGATTCTACATCTGAGTAGGTCAGAAAAAAACAGGTGCTTTTTTTGTTGAATCCCATTTGTTCTTTAGCAGGTTGTGCAACAGGCTTTTTGTTTTTGCTGGAACATCTAGGTACCCCAACCATATCCCTATCTAGTCCCACAACTCTGCACAATGCATCTTCTGGAGCATGTATATATCAATAACTTTATAAGAGACCCTCAATTTGGGGTGAGGTTTGACATGCTACTTAGACCAGCCACATTTCTGATGAAATGGTGGAGCAACAATAACATTGACAACAGCAGTGATCCCTAGCACTCCAGACAGAATATTATAATCCCCAAAGCCCTCTGCTTTGAGACAAGAGTATATTAACTCTTTCGCTTTGGTCTACAATCAAAGGTTTGTGATTGTGGCACTGAGCTTTTATTAACAAAGTGGAGAAAGAAATGCACACCTGCTAGAAAGACTGAAGCATTCTGTCTTTTCTTGCTCAGTTCAACTCCTGTCCCTGGAGAAAGAATAATTGTCTGGAAGGAAAAAGCTGGATCGGGATATGAGATGTGTGGACAAAGCTCTTGTTACCTGTAATGATCCACTACATTACCTCCATGCACACCACAGGAGGTGTGGCTGTGTGTTTGTCTGTGGATCCATGGTGGAAAAGGATTCTTGCATGTGTTTCTAAATTTAACAATAACATTCCTCATTGCAATTACTTCAAAGCAGGTTACAGGTTAAATAGTTGGAGTGAATACTAGCAAGCCTTTTCAGACCACTTTTTTCTCATCCAGTAATATTATAGTACTTTCTTTGTACTGACTTATATATAATCTAAACAGTATAAAAGCAGTGCATTGGATCTCAAGACTTGATCCTTATCTTAAATCAGTTACTTTGTTCATTGATTTCATTGTCCATCAAATAAAAGTCTCCAGTGATATGCAAGTATGCTAGGGTAACTAATTACATGCTACTTCAATTTAAATTACTTCCACTTAATCACTGTGACTATTAATTTCTTGGCTGAGAAAGAATTAAGAAGTGCTACTCCACATATTATGGACAGATCAAAGGAATAAATCAGGAAATGCAACCAAATGAAATTTAATATGCTTGGGAAACAAAAATTGGGAGACAAACATGATTTACACCTTTTGTGGTACAGAGAAACAGTGATCTTTGTGTTCATAAGGAAAATGATTATCAAATGTGCAGCACTTTTTATATTGGATCAAACATTATTGGAACCATTCACAAGTTGTGTGATGCATCTAAATTAAGTATCTGTTTCTAAGTAGGACAAGGCCATTAGGTTATTTAGAAAACACATCAACAGATTTTGAGAGCAGGAGAGGAAAGTCACTCATAGGAGCATCTTTGGAAGGTTCAAAGTTTGGAGTTAACTCTAGTCCAATGTGTCAAGAGAAACAGAAAGCAGTGAAGTCTATTACACATCCTCCATACCCTAATTTCAAGAATATTTACCTGAACAGATATTTACAAGGATTTCTTTAAAAATAATGTTATAAAAGTTACATTTTGCTATATCTATGCCACAAAGGTTTTAACTGCTGGGAAACTTACCATATTCAGAGTAAAATATTCAGGAAATCATTAAAAAGGGGGACATTAGAGCAGTGATATGATCCAGTAAATGCCCCCAGAATAATTGTAATGTATGGACACAGTTTTGTTTTACCATTAATGACCACTGCATATTTCTAAATGGGAGGCTGTATCCATTAATATGTGTCCAAGTTCAGACCTCCTATGGCTCACAGGGGAAAAAAAGCAGGCTTTAGTTATGTATATTTTAGCACTGACCAAACTGGGACCAGAGGGATCAGAAGAGACAACCCCACCAACTCCTATAATGCTTTCATCCGGCTTTCTTTCTCTTCCTGAAATGTGCTGTTAACCCCCTACTTTGCTATGTGGGGTTTCTGGGTACCATTAATAATTATGTGTTTAATTAACAAATTAAAAATGTTTTCTTGCATTTTCTGGCCAATAGAGTTAAAAGAAAAAAAACATGCCAGAATGGTTTTATTTAAGCTATATATTACTGAGCTTAGTTGGATTTAAACTCTAATGGTTTTCCCAAAGGAATAATGAAAACTGAAGTTTTCTGAGGGCATTGACAATTCTCAGCAACCCTTAGCATTCTCATACTCAGATATAGTTCCCAAGGTATTTCAGCAGAATGCATGCCTATTGAATGCTTTACATTCATAGTGTAGATGCAATCTTAGCTGAAATGTACAGCGATAGATACAAAATGGCCATCATTTCAGAAAAAGCTTCTTCATGGCTCTTGGGTTAAATTTAGGCATGCCTCACAATGGGAAGATCAGACAACCACCCCTTAATATGTTCAAAGGATGTGTAAAGAGGATTTGGGATGGTTTGGGCCGATTTCATCCCAGCTGTCAATGTCTCCAGCATTCATCCTCTATCACTATCCACACATTCAGGGTGTGTAAAAATGGAGTCCATCCACATGTGACCTAAATGTAAAGCTCTTCCATTCCAGGTTGACTCTTCTCATGCATGCACTGGATTTGTAAACAGTGGGGGTGGGCCTGGCCAATGGGTGACAAGCACAGTATGTGCTGTCCCACAACTTCATGATCTTTTTTTTTGAATGCTTGGTTGGAGAAGGTGGCTGAATCCAATTCATGGTGAAATTGTTAAGAGTCTATTCTTCTAAATATCATATATGTACTGGTAAATCTTTAGTATTAGTCCTAGTCAACAAACACAAATCAAGAGAATAGGTCAGATTTGGAATTTTCAGTAACCCACCATATGCTGTAATGTAACATTGTTCTTAAAATGTTAATCTAAACTAGGGGGAACACAGACCAGTAAAATGTGGCATCTTTCCAGCAGCTTGGGGGTGTGGCGTACACACCACACATGCCCCTGAGATGCTGGGAACATGCCATGAAGCTGCCCCACTGCCCACATGGTGGCAGTTTTTCGGCAGCATAGTGTTTAGACACTGCATGCCACAGGAGCATTGAAAAACTGCTGCAAAGGTGCCTTTTTCCTGGCCCAAAAAGGACTGGCTTTCTGCCACTTCTTTTTGTGCCAGGAAAATGCTGGGTTGGGGGTGTGGGGTGGGGTTGCTCCAGTGTGTGGCTCCACAGCAGCCCCAAACCAGCATTTCTGAGCCACCTGTTTCAGCCCCAACTTGAAGATATCTTTACAAACTCTGACCTCCAGTGGCTTAGGTGAAACTGGAGTTGGACCTTGCTCTATTTTTGAATTTCATTGCCATGTTTGTTCTTTTTCTGCCTTTTTTTCAGCTGTGATTAAGTGTAGTTTCCAACTTTAACATGATACACTGATTTGACATAATTTTAAATGTGCAGATGGATATACATTTTATGACAAACCAACATACAGTTTTTAGTATTGGGTATTATATCATTGGGTATATTTTAATTATTTTTTTAAAAAAGATTACTCTGCTTTTTCATAATGGAATGATAATTGAGTATAAATGAGAACACTACAAATGAGAGACAAATGTGATCATCATCAGCAAAAAACCCCAAACAAAATCAATCTTTTCTTTCCAGGGTCTGGGATGACTGATGTGAATTAAGTGTCTGATTTATATAAAAGCTAAAAGTTTTCTGCATAAAAATATGCTACTGAAAAGAGTGCTTTTCAAGACATAGCTATTGTTTTTTTTTTTTATGAAGAACCCAATTACTTCAAGTAATGGTAAATTTTTAATGAAGTGGAATAAATGATTTCTGGAAATGTTTTTTTCTACACTGGAAACAGCACTGCTTATTGTCCTGACTGCTAAAATAGCAGTTCATTTTGCAAGGCTTTGTAAGGCTGCTGCTGTTTCAAAAATAAATTAAAAATCTCTTTTTCCTGATTACATAGAAGATATTTGCATATTTGCCCATTTGTTTTCTGGCTTTCAAACCCACCACTCTTCTATTATTTTTGCAAACATTTCATAAAAAACTGAATGATGAGTTCCTACATCTTAAGGGGAAATGGTATTTCTACCCACATGTACAAGTGCATGGGACAGAGCAGAGAAAAAAGACTGACAGTATAAAATTGTTATGCTTGGTTTCAAAAAGCCATGTTGGATTGCTTGAATTGTGTTTCTCCATGAAGAAACCATGGGTTTGATCCAAATTTAGTCAATCTTGAAGTAGGGAGATTATCGCACATCTTTAAAAAGGGTCTTACCTCTCCTGAATTGAAGTCTGATTTAATCTTAATTTGGGCTGCATCCTTGTTTTATCTTTTCAACTTTTGAAAAATGGCTGCTGAAATGAGTTAAGGAACATGCATTGGAGTGGGGATATACTTGGATGGCGGTTTTTGGACCAAAAACCATGTGATAAAATGAGGATGCAGCCCGGATTAAGCTCTGATTAGACTTCAATTCGGGAAGGGTAAGACCCTTTTTAAAGGCATGTGATAATCTCCTAGGTCTATTGAAATTAGAGTTAAAACTCTGTCTCAGAGGAACCAAGTCCCATTGGTTTAAATGGATCTCCCTATATATGACTAACTTTGGATCTAAGTCAATATATATTTATTTCCAATCTTCTTAAATTCTCAATGCTGATTTCCATAACAGTTAACTCATGCTTTTTCACAACTGTAATTTTAACATTTCATTTTTCATCTCAGTGGTTAATGGCAATGTCTTCAGTAGAGGCCTGTAGCTGTTAGAGGGTACTGAGTTTGAACTGCCATCCCAGTATATTTAGAAGCAATGTAAATAGAAATGACAGATAAAAAGAATCTAAACCTGACCAATTTACCTTCTTAGCCCTAATGTGTATGTTTTATGTGGGGTTGTTTGGCAGAATTTGATCTATTTGAATATTTATAATTACTGACTTGGCAATTGTGATAGTTAAAATTTATATAAATAATGTCTTCATTTTCTAAAAAAAAAAAAAGCTTTAAAAAGACTTTGAGATTAACACTGAGTTTTCAACAAAGTACTGTATGTAAATATGTAAAAATTCTCCAGTTCACACATCTGTATGAAAATATCTAAGCTACAGGCCTGATTCAATGCCACAACATGGAATACACTAAGGAAATGTTTTGTTGGAGGGACAAAATGAATACTGATAATCTAGACAGGAATTAAAAATTCATCAGCTTTTCAACTCAAAAGTATTGTTGTATAGAATCACCAAGGAATGTGGATTATACCAACTTAACTGGAGTAATGATTCCCTTTTCCAGTGTGCATTCCATAACTTAAGGTGTTAAGTCCACACAAATTCCCAGCATAACCAAGTCCTACAAGCAGAGCATACCTTATGTTATAAATCCTGCATGTTGGCCAGTGTTGCACCATGAAGCTTATACAGTTTTCCCTCAGTGTAAAAATATACAATGCTACTGCATTTTATTATTATTATTATTATTTTTTTTTTTTGCAGTTAAAAGTCCAATCAATATTTTAGTTTTCTGACAGTTCTGTTCTTTGATCTTTCATACATCACCAACCCAAACCACTGTGTTGCCTCTCTTGATACCTGAAACCTCACAATGTAATGTGTTTTGTCTCCCATTGATTATAAATAGTGAATCCTTTGCTGGTGTGATAAGGTATTGCCCAAATAATCCACTGTTCTGGATAATTCTGTTGTAGCTGCTCCAGGGCCACTCTTTGGATTTGATAGGGTCTTTTAAATTCTTCAAGATGTCCATTTTCCCTGTTGACAGCTCTACAAAAAGCACATCTGTTTGCAAATGTGAAGTAGCATATATATAATACTGATTGCCTTCAGTGAAAGAGGACTGAAATGTCAGATCAGATATATGCATAGTAGTTTGTAAGTCATAAATCAACTTGACTTCCCCTTGGATTGTTATTGCCTGGACTCTGATCCTCCTGCTGTGTTCATCTGTGCTGACCAAATAGCGTCCATCAGGGGAGATGTAAGGAGTACCAGTTATATCATGGTTGGGCCCAATAACAGAATCTGTAACACTGTCAATTATAAGCTGTGGAGTTATTGGTACTGATGAATTCATTTTGCATTGGATGAAGAAGTAGCCACCCAGGTGGGTATAGGCCATCGCTTGTGGCAAGCAGCTGTAGTTTTTGAAGCTGATAGTCTTAATGTGAGCTACAGTCTCCAGATCAATCTTGTGAACTTCAGGTTTTGACTTGTTAAAGATGAAACCAAATCTGAAATTTTGTTTTAACAAAAACAACAACAAAGCAATATATGACCACACAAGTGCTTGAAGAAGTTTGGCAATATTCCTGGGTTTTAAAAAGAAAGCAAATTCCTAATTGTTCAAAACACCCCATGTTTGTTATCTCAGTAGGTTTTACAGCAATTCTGTAAGATATGCCAGTTTTATTACTGCAGTATAGATTAAAAAGGAGTTAGAACACAGAAACTTTGTCTTGTTGAAATCGTATATGAGCTATAATTTTAACCAAGGATTCTCAGCTTAACCAGGATGCTCAACCAGGGGCCTTTTCACATTACATAGTTATAGCACCAAGATCACACTTTAACTGTCACAATCCCATCCTATGGAATTCTGGGAATTGGAATTTGGTAGAATTGATTTGGCAAAAGGCACACTTTGACAACTGTCTCCTCTTAGGAAGAAAATGGAAGAGCTATGAGGGCATGTGGAGCAGCATGGAGAAAACTACTACTCTCCCAATCAGTATTGTTTTCTTTTCTCATGTGGTATAATCCTCTATAAGCATTGTCCAATCAGTTGCCTTCTAGATACTTTGAACTACAAGTCCCATCAACCCCAAGTACTAAGATTACAGGTTATGAATGATGAGAGTTGTAGGCCAGAACAAATGGAGGGTTTGGGAATGTTGGCCTAAATTCTTGAGATGGTGTAATACAGAAAGCTAATTCCTCAAGCTATGCAAAAACAATAACTCATTTTTCATATTACAGGTTGAGATTGTGTATGAGCTATAATTTTAACCAGGGATTCTCAGCTTAACCAGAATGCTCAACTAGGGGCCTTTTCACATTACACAGTTATAGCACTGATCCAAAATGCTTGGGACCAGGTGTTTTGGATTTCAATTTTTTTAAAGTTTTCAGAATATTTGTACTTTTATATACATATATAATGAGCTAGCTTGGAGATGGGACCCAAATGTAAACACAAAATTCCTTTATGTTTAATATATACCTTATACACATAGCCTGCTTTGCTCCGAAAGCAAAGGTGTAACTAAGGGCCTCGGCAGACGGCTAATTGAGCCGTCTTCCGGGCCCT
>CM034703.1:234313487-234329130 GCA_020142125.1 Phrynosoma platyrhinos
ATTATTATTATTATTATTATTATTATTATTATTATTATTACCAGAACAATATAAGCTAGCCATCCTGGAAAAGTAGATATTGTTGAACATCTGGTTGTCATTTTAAAAATGATGTATTGTTTTGAGAACGATGTATGAAAACCTGCCAAGCTGACGGGGTGGACCAATTAATTTTCAAATGCCTTTATTATACATTGATGTGCCCTAATACCCTCAGTTCTAACCAAGATGCCTTACTAGCAACTTCTGTCTGCTATTGCTCCAGCAATAGACATCCTTTATTAACCAATTTAAGACTGATTGATTGTGTCTGGGAGTGGGAGTTTTCCTAGTTCTGACACAATCTTGTATTCCACTCAGGGCAGTTGAAATGCTCTTTAGTTCCCACACTGGGGCAGGATAGTAATAATCAGGTACTGCAATTTATAACTTTTAGGTGTGAATATTACACAGTTGTCACTGTGAAGCTTGTTGCATTTATATTATATTTAAAATGGTGTCCAAAACCAAAGACATGGAGGAAAATAAAGCAGGGTTGATAACCAAAAGATTTTTTTTAACCATGAAAAATTACTGATAACTATCTGCAGAGAAAACAGTCTACAAAGAACTTGTAAACAGTTGTTTACTTCATATAAGGCTTACCTGCAGCGTTGGATGGGATTTCCTCCTATCCCCCCAGCTAAGTATCCAAATCTGATCATGTGACTTATCATAATGTAATTTTACTGGTAGAGGGTCAACATCCAAGGACTTCAAAGAAACAAAAATAAATCTATCAGTTTTTCCCATGAAGAAGGGTTCTTTTGATTCATGTTAACATGCTATTAAGATATCCTTTTCTAAGCAAGGTCTATTCCATGTCAAAGTTGAACGATATACCACTTCTTCATATATTATTAGCAGCAATATGACTGTTGCTACCCCACTACTGCTTCCATATCATCTACATGTATACACACACAACTTCCACCCATTTATAATACAGATCAGAACATGTGAATCTTGTGGCTTTTCCATAGTGAACATTTTCATCTGTACAGCTCTTACGCCTTGGAGCTTTGTTTGCACTGAACAGCACTCTACGAGCTCTGGAACGACCTGCCGGATGAGATCCGTCAGCTCACATCTTTGGATAGCTTTAAAAAAGCTGTAAAGACGGATCTCTTCCGGCAGGCCTTTCCGGACTAGATAATCAACTTCGGGTGATTCTATATTTTATACATCCAACCTGTGGTACCTGGTTCCCCTATTGTGGAAAACTAAAATATCTTAAGGGGTTACTGAAACTGGAATTAACTGATTTTAGTCTTGTTGTTATTGATTTTAAATTGGAATTGTTTAATGCTGTTTTAAGGGTGGGATGGATGTGTTTTTGTACTGTTTTTATGCTGTTAACCGCCCGGATTGGGAAACCATTGGGCGGTATACAAATAAATTTTATTATTATTATTATTATTATTATTATTATTATTATTATTATTATTATTATTATTATTATCTATGTTGTCATGCTGTCAGTTCATGCTGGCTATATTGGGTGAAGAGTTGTGATGCTCCAGTCCTGTTGTCATTTGCATATGCCATAATCTCAACATCAGTTTTGGCCTTCTGAAGAATATTCAACCAAATCTCATGCATTCAGATAGGAATGAATCCTTACAATGTAGTCCTGTACATGTTTTACTCTAAAGTCTATTGACAATATATTCAATGAGGCTTATTGTCAGGTAAAATTCACAAAAGAACAGTTTCAGAGTACTACATCCTCTATATCAGAGGTGGAAATTATGTGGCTCTCCAGATGTTGTTGGATCACAAATCCCTGTAGTCCTAGCCAGCATAGCCAAAGGTGAGAAATGCTGTTGCATTACAGCAACGTCTGGCGGGCCACATTGTTCCACTCCTGCTGTACAGACATGATCGCAATCACAAACCTGTATAGACATAGGCCTAAAACAACTGCTAATCCCATCTTGAGAAGACCCATCGTTTAAATTGTTAAATGGCTAAGTGTTGAATGGTAATTTATTGCTTTCGTAAATCCCATTGATTCAATGGGATTGGCAAATGGATTTTCACCATGATACTTATTACAACATATCAGAATTGGGAAAAGTTACTTTTTTGAACTACAAAATCTGATGAGCAATGCTAACTGGGGGACAGACCCAAAATACAGCTCTGCTCACACTGTGAACAGACTTCAACTGCCAACATTGTTGTTATCAAAAATTCTTCCTGACAAAATATTAGTGATTATATTATTTGGATGCAGTTTCTGGTAGGGACTTCTGCTTTTTGCCCAGCTTGTGTTTTTAAAAGAAAGTGTCATTTTTCACTGGGCAGCTCAATAGCTAGAATCTCTTTTCAGAAGAGGCCAAATTCTATGTGGTAGCAGTGTCTTTTTCCACATTAAAGTGAATGGTTGTCCCTTGAAAGTTACCTGAATGACTTTCTGAGTCTGGATATCTAGGATCATTATTCTATTCCACTTAGGCTGTGTTACATAAATATATTTGTCTCTGACATTGACAGCAGAAGCCCAGAGGCAGGTTTGAATGCCTTCACCTTCAACTCTAGGACAAATTTCTGCCTGAAATAAAAAGAAAGAAAGAAAGTTTAATCAGTTGTGCCATGGTCCAAATAGTCTGTTGTATATAACCACAAAGAAAAAGAAGAGATAGTACTATGTAAAAATGATGTATTTGTTCATTTAGCCATGGACATGAAGCAATGTTTTTGTTGGAAGAAACCTATGCATTCTCTTTCCCTTCATTATATAGATAGGGATTCCTACTTAGGTCACTGCCTCTTTAAGATTAACTGTCTTTCTCTGAAAATTATAAACTGTTTTCATCAGTCTCCTCTCAATCTGAGTAACAGTCTCCTCTGAATGAGGCTAATAGGTTTTTCCTGCTATCCTAAAAGATGGTGAGATTTATTTCTCTTTACCCAAATCATCTCCAGATATGATGATTGATGATGATGATGATGATGATGATGATGATAATAATAATAATAATAATAATAATAATAATAATAATAATAATAATAGTTTATTTATATCCCGCCTTTAGCCGTAGCTATCATGCTGGCTTACATATAAAAACCAATACATAAAAAACAATTCATACAATAAGTTACAAGCAATGTATTTACCCCCCCCCCCCAAAAAAGTAGATTAAATACAGATCTGAGTTAAAACTAAAGTTAAAATAAACAATAAAACAGTAAAACTTAGATAAGCTCTCTGGGAAACGACGTAGATATAAGCGAAGGTCTGACGGGGGAGATTAAGAGCCTTTGCATACTGCCAGAAATAGTGCAAATTGAGTCCACTTTAAGGGTTAGGGTTAGTGCTAGGGAATCATGGGAATTGTTTTTTTTCCCTGAGACATTGAGCCTTCTCTGTCAGAGAGCTCTGGTGTCACAATGAAATACAGTTCCCATGATTCCCTAACCCTAACTCTAACCCTAAAATTGGACTCAATTTGCACTATTTCTGGCAGTCTGCAAAGGCCTAATTTTATATAGTAAAAATGGAATTGTAAAAAAGGGCAGCATTGGCTGGCATAGAAGAATCCCTGGATCTGCAGAGATAGATAGATTCTTTTTGCCATGTCTAGTACCTCTGGAAAAAGTCAGTATGGCACAGTGGTCTGAGCTCGAGGCTATGATGCTGGAGATTGGAGTTCAATTCTCCACTCAGTCATGTAAAACCCACTGGATGACTCTCAGTGAGTCACACATTCTCAGCCCCCAAAAACCCCATGATAGGTTCACCTGAGGGTCACCATAAATTGGAAATGCCTTGAAGACACACAACAACATCTAAAAACCTTTGATTACAACATATAGGGAATATGCCAGCATAAAAATTATTGTGTAAGCACTTCAGTTTTTCTCGGAGGTTGCCTAACTAATCACTCATTCCACAGTCACTTCTTCCTTCACCACAAAGACAGACTCAACCCTCTCTTTCGTCTTTATCTTGGTGGATGGAAAGCCGATTCACCACTGTGCAATAGATGAGCCTAAGGCCATCCCAAAACTGATTGCAGTAGTGTGGGAGCCAGTAAAACTATGCTGGCATACATTAATAAAGCACTAAACGTATACAGAAACTTGGTTAGAATATATAATGGAAGCTGCGATATGGTACTGAGCAAATGTTTGACGCCTGACTGGTTACAAGCAGATTTAGAGTGCTGTCAACATTTATTAACAATATAAATCTCGATTTGTGGAGAGAAAGCACTCATCTAAATTTAATGAAAGCCCTGTCTTGCTGCTTACTTTGAGATCCTTGTGTATTTAAGCATCTCAGTTTAGCAGAATATGTGAGTCATGAATCTCTTCAGATCTTGCTTAACATTTCTAACATGAAAATAAAGGTCATCACATTGGTTCATCAGAACAACAAAACTTCAAATTCATAGATGGGCAAATCTTTTATCAGACCAACAATTTACAACAGTGTGTGATGTTTTGAGCTCTCCATAACTCTCTTCATCAGAGAGCTAGGTGGTAAAAATAAAAATGGAGGAAGATGCATAGAAATTGGGTTACAAATTTTAGTTATGAGTTCTGCAGTTAAACTTAGTCCAAGATAAAGAATGCAGGTTTGATGCATTACTGGTAGGTATGCAAATAACAGATTATACATGGTAATGCCTGTTGGGTTGGAGAAAAAATTAGTGTGTCCTATTTCAGAAAACACAAGGCTTCTTATAGCTCAGAAACCTGCCTCTTTTCTTAGACAAAACACACAGCTGTCTTAGACTGCATACATCAAGATTCCTAGCACAGATTTTCTAAGAATTAGTAAATTAAATTTTTGTCCCTTCATCATTTTGTGAGAGTGCTGATAGTGTGTATGTAGAAAAGAAAAAGTGAATTTTGAATAACTCTGTTCAGAGTTTCTAAGCAAGAGGTGCTATATTTAGTGGTGTAAAGCTGCATTAGGACCACCAGGACAAATAATCTTTTAGCAATATGGTTTTTTTAAAAGATTAATGGATGTTAGACAAACCAGCGAGCATGTAACCCTCAACACTGCTCAGGCTCCAAAATAATATTTATACAAACCAATACATCCATCTGAGTATAGAATACACAAATCATCCATGGCTGGCAATATATAAACATATAGGCCAGCCAGGGATCTACTGTGCAAACCAACTACAAACATGACAAAAGCAGCTGAATGAAACCACAGAGATGTAACATTGATATCTCAATATACTGTATGCATGTTGACATTCAATAGTATTGATTGAATCAGATTCTAGCCTGATAGCTAGGTAGTGTTATCTTTAGGAATGAGAAGACTAGCACTTGTATCCAGAGTGGTTTCATTCCTTAGTTGAAAGATTCAACTCTTTCATAAGCTGTTTCCATTGCTGAGTATCCTCTGATTCTGTTAATGCACAATATTCTTTAAGCCTTTTCACAAGACATTGCCCAGTCCATTACAACTTCATTGTATTAGGTGTTCCTTGCATTAATTGTTCTGCTAATATACACAAAACTGCTGATGCAGGGCTGGCCTTCCAAATGTGGTTCGACTGCCATTTCCTTCAGGTCTAGATACCTGATCAGTGATGAGGGGTTAAGGGAAAGGTAGTTTGTCAACACCTGAGGGGATACAGGAACCCCAACTTTGACTTAGTGAAACAATGTCCCATCCTGTTTTTTCCCCCTGCCCCCTAATGTTGGATACAATTCTAAGAGAGTAGAAAAAATTTTACTTTCTGTTTTTCAATGTCGTCTTGCCCACATTTTCTGAGCCACTGTGTTCTGATATCAGTCTCCTCTCCTCTTAATGATTGTCTCAGAGCGGTAATGGATTGGATGAGGAAAAACAGATTGAAGTTGAATCCAGACAAAACGGAGGTACTCACAGTCACAGGCCTGAAACCAGATCTGGGAATACAGTCTCCAGTCCTGGATGGAGTCACACTCTCTTCCAAGGACTGTGTTCACAGCTTGGGGGTGCTCTTGGACTCGTTGCTTCACATGACTAGTCAGGTGAATGCGGTGGTCAGGAGCACCTGTTATCAGCTTCGGCTGATACACCAACTGAGCCCTTACCTGGATATGAGGGATTTGGAAACTGTGGTACATGCTCTGGTAACCTCGTGTCTGGACTACTGCAACACACTCTACATGGGGCTACCTTTGTGCCTTACCCGGAAACTTCAATTGGTTCAAAATATGGCAGCCAGGTTAATTACTGGGACATCTAGGAGGGAGCACATAACACCTGTGCTTAAATCCCTCCACTGGCTGCCAATTAGTTTCTGGGCATGGTACAAGGTGTTGGTTTTGACCTTTAAAGCCCTACATGCCTTGGGTCCATCTTATCTTAGGGACTGCCTCTCCCCGTATGATCCCCCCCGTGCCCTTCGGTCCTCTGGGAGAAATCTGCTACAGCCAGTAAAAACTAGGCTGTCCCAGACCTCCCAGAGGACCTTCTCTGCGGCTGCTCCCAGGCTATAGAATGACCTGCCGGATGAGATCTATCTTATTACTACACTTACTGCTTTCAAAAAGGCAGTGCAGTGAAGACGGATCTCTTCCGGCAGGCCTTCCCAGAATAACTTCTGCCCCAGGGAGATGAGTTTTTTGCCTTCATTTTCATCCTGTCACTTTTGCTGTTTCACTTTCTTTTTATTGTTTCTTTGTTTTTACTGCTTTTTTAGCATTTTAATCTTTCTCTAGTTTAATTCTGTTTTAAGGGTTTAGGTGGGCAGGTTTGGGGGATGAGGGAATGTTTTAACTTTGTCTGTTTTAACTGCTGTAACCCACCCTGATTGTTTAACAGAGGGGTGGGCTATAAATAAAAATTGTTATTATTATTACCTTTGCAGGTCTCTGGATTAGGGATATAAATCCTTGATTGTTTCATCCTCACATGTGAAGATGAAAAAATTAAGTATTTTTCTTCCTCCTGTGGAGAAAGGAAACACTCCTCTACAGTACTCTCTCTGGATTCAAATATCCAGCAGTATTGCATAGAAACTATTGTGTGCCAACTATTATGTGTAAACAATTGGTACCCCAACTTCATGTTGTTGGCAGTCTTGTTTGAACAATGCAGACCAAGGGTTCTGGGCTGGGGGCAAACTGGACACTGATCTGGCAAGTCAGGTTTGATTCAGGTTCAAAGGGGCCTTAGCATGACTCAAAAAGACCTGTTGTTTGCCGTGGAATTAATAGGAAACCCTGTGCTAAGAGCAGGCAGGCTGGACAGCCTCATGTGCCCCAAACCTGCCTCTTCCATTGCCTCTACTGAGAAGACCCCCATCTCAGCCTCTGAATTGGAAAGAGGGTGCCTGGCCATGTGGATGTAGCCAGGTACCCTATTTCTACACCAGAGGCTGTGATGAGGGTCTTCTCAGTAGAGATGATGGCAAGGGGTGTGTGGTAGTAGTGGGTCCATGGCATAATGGCAGGAAGGTACATAAACACCCAGCCATCACAGGGACTGATCTGGGTCAGGATCCAGCTCAGGATAATATAGGATTGGTCCGTGCTATCCTGGCCTATGTGCACAACTCCTGTACTTTATGAAGAAAGGAGATTTCTTGTGCAGAAAAAAGCATTTTTTTTTTTTTGTCAAGAAACAAATGTTCTACATGGGGAACAGGGGTTTTGTGTGTGGGAGAGGGAAAGAGATGGAAATCTGTTTTTCCTTGTAGCATAATTTCCATGCAACACCTTTGGACACTGAATGCCCAGAGAAAATTGTGAAAAATTCTTGTTAATCTATTCTTGTCCCCAACAGGAGTTACCAACTTTTGGGAAACCTAGCTTTAAACCTGGGAGTGAACTATTATCAATATTCTTTCCACCCCTGATTTGGCTACTAAACCCAGTATTGATCTGAGTGTCTTCACTGTATATTCCCCCTAACTGGATGTTGGCAGTGGCTATGTCTTGCCTATGGAGTGCCCCTTCAAGCCCACTTGACTAGTCCCTGATGTTCTATTATTGGATTTCCATACTTCTTTCCTCTGCAAAATGGGGCTCATAGTAATGTTAGACAAAAAAGAAAAGAATACAATGAAAACACAATGCAAGACCAACTAATCTAGTGTAATAAAATTAAAGCACAGTTTAAAGCAATTTAAAATATAATTTAAACTTATATTGCCAACAAGGGGAAAAAAGCAAAAGAAGAAAGAAAACAGTAGAGCATCCAGCTCATAACACTTACTGTTAGTTGCCTATCTATTTTTTAAAAGTGTTTACCTACTGTGAGAAGGATAACAGGGAGAGAGTCAGGGCCTTTACAGACTGCCAGAAATAATGCAGATTGAGACCACTTTAACTGCCCTGGCTCAGTGCTAGGGAATCATGAGAACTGTAGTTTACTGTGGCACAAGAGCTCTCTGACAGAGAAGGCTCAATGTCTCAAAAAAACCCCCCACAATTCTTATGATTCCATAGTACTGAGCCAGGACAATTAAAGTGGTCTCAGGCTGCATTATTTCTGGCAGTCTGTAAAGGCCCTTAGTCTAGTCTCCCATGGGAGGGAGTCCCAGATCTTGAGAGCAGCCATGGAGAAAGCCTTCAAGAACCAGACCTTCTCATTCTCCAGGTTTTAAATAGTGCTTTTACTGTTTTTATTTTTTTTCAACTGCTCTATCTTTTACTGATTGCTATTCCCTGGTTCCCATGTTGTGCTATTTTATGGTTTTATCTGTTTCCTTAGATTTGTAATTATATTTTCTACTCTCTTGTAATCTGCCTTGGAATGTGGATTGCCCATATATTATAATTTGCTTACTGACCTATGAAAAGATGGAAGGCTGAGTAAACCTTGGAGCCTAACTCGAGGATCGAACTTACAACATTGTGGCTGCAGTACTGGCATTTGACCACTGCACCACCAGGGCTCCTTGATGCTCAATTGACTATAGAATCTGAAGAAAACTAATAACATAGAACTGCTAAAATCAGACAACAAATGATGGTGGTAATTAAGAAAGGATATAAACCTAAATGGGGATGAGGAATAGTAAATGAGCTAATCATAGAATCATAGAGTTTGAAGAGACAACAAGAGACATCCAATCCAACCTCCTTCCATGCAGGGATACACAATCAATGTTAGACCTATTGCTTCATCCCAAACTTCATTCCAAGCAAGTTGGCATTGGCCAGGTCTCAAATGGTGTGGCTGGCTCTGTGGATGGGTGTAGAGGGGGCTTGCCATGATTTTCTGCCTGAGATTATTTTAATTCCTGCTGCTCCCAGGATTGGAAGTAATGAACTATGGCAGCTCCAGAACGGCACATCTGAGGAAGCTAGTTTTAGTCTGTCTAAGAGGAATTGAAAAGCTTTGGATCCAAAAGATCCCAAAACATTTCTGCTCTGCCCCACTTCAATCCCAGAATGTATGCCAGGGACTTCTGTTTGCTATAGCAATAGCAATAGCAAGTATGTTTCTATCCCACATATCAGTGCACTTAAGCACTTCCTAAATGGTTTACAATGTGTAAGCTAATTGCCCCCAACAAGCTGGGTACTCATTCTACCAACCTCAGAAGGATGCAAGTCTGAGTCGAGCTTGAGCCCTTGGCTTGTATTGAACTCGCAACCTCGTGATTTGTGAGTAGCTGCAGTACAGGCATTTAACCACTGTGCCACCAGGGCTCCTGCTATTACCAATGGGAATGACATTGCTACTGGTGAACATTTTGTACAGGCAGAAATAGACTACTAATGGGTGTTTCTCTGCCAGGGTTGTTGCTTTCACTCCATTTTAAGTTCAATTGTAGTCAGATTTGAGGGATAGGATTTCTCTGTCCATTAAGTAAACACATAAATAAAAATGTTCAATATCACTTCTATATTATTAGTTTTCTTCAGATTCTATAATCAATTGAGCATCATGGTGTGGTGCATAGGGACAGGGAGAACAATTGCTTCCATTTTCATTGTATGTCTCAGAATTCTAAATACAGGAAATTGTTAACTATTTTGATTTCCTCATTACCTAATAGTGTGGTGCCATCTGCATCTTTTAGATTATTGATATTCCTTCCTCCTATCTTCACTCCTCCTTCTTTTGAATCTAAATCTGCTCTTATGATATTCTCTGGGTACAGGTTGTAGGGTGATAGAATGCAGCCTTGCCTGACTGCTTTGCCAATTGGGAAAAAATCTGTTTCTCTGTATTCACATAAATACGTGTGTGTTTATGAGCTAGATACATAGCATATATAGGGCAGAAATCTTTTTGTGGCATTTTTGTTGTTATGGGCTATGTAATCAGTTTTGACTTATGGCAACTCAAAGAATGAGAGACTTCCAAGAGGTTGAGTAATCAATAGCCCTGCTCTGATCTTACAAACGCAGAGGGGTGGCTTTCTTGATCCATGTGATCAACAGAAAGGCAGCAGGGAGCTGTGAAGACCAGAAGACAGATGACTAGTCCTGAGACAGCTGGAATCAGCCAATGAGAGAGCAGCTGGAAGAAGATAAATATCTCAGATAGTCAGTTAGGGAGTTAGGCAGTTAGGAAGTGAGGAACTGAAGGCTCGGAACCTTCGAGAGTGTCAGTTGGATCTGACTTAGATAGGGGTACAGTGAGGCAGTACCTTAAGCCAGAGAATGTGGATTGTTCCTGAAGGAACTAAGTGGAACAAAGATAAGAGTCAAAAGAAGAAAAAAGAACTCTTTGTGGTTCAACAGGGCTCTAGTGCAGAGAGGGTCTGTGTGGTTAAGTTGTAATCATAGAAACAGCTGAAGAATTGTATTTGAAATAGCTACAATACACTTGAACCTATAATCAAGTTATATTATTAACCAGTTTGAAAGCCAAGAAGCATGCCTGTAGGTTTGAAACACAATAAAACCATTTTATATTTCATAAAAACCTATTTTGGTCTCTGTATGAAAATTTTGAACGAATGCTACCAGTGTGTTTTAATAGTTATTGGACCGGGAGGTGACCAGTCGCATAAAACTCTAAAAGAGAGAATTAGTCAAGGTGGCAGGAGTGGTTCATCACAATCCACTCTTCCTCTTTTCCTCCTGTGTCCTGTGTTCTACTTTGGAAAGAATTATTGTTTTTTTCAACTGATTTGTTTAATTTCATGGTATGTCCAAAGTATTATAGCCTCTGTTTAGTCATCTTGGCTTCTTGGGACAGTTGAGGCTTGATTTGCTCTAGGAGTCATTAATTTGTCTTTTTAGCAGTCCATGCTACCCACAGAACTCTTCTCCAGCACCACATTTCAAATGAGTTGATTTTCTTCCTATCAGCTTTCTTCACTGTCCAGTTTTCACATACATACATTGTCCAGTTTTCACATACATGGAAGATCCTGACATTAGTGACATATGTTTGTTTTAACTGGAGTTGAAGTCTTATTTGGTGTTGCACAAGGAATTTTCCAAAACCTCATGCAACAGATTCCCTCAGTCTGTGCAAAGGCTGTTAGACAGAGTTGGATGCAAGACTGCTCCAACCCCTACAACCCAAAGCACCAATTGGCTGAGTGTGTGTGCCAGGACAGCTCATTGTGCCATTGCCTGACTGGCACATAGCCGCTTTCATCTTCTATGGCCTCTATCAGGCTTTCTGGTGGAGATCTATGCGTTGCCACTGTTAAATAGAGCTTTGGCCCTGGGTAAATTCTCTAAAGGCACCAGATCGCATCTGATCTTGGATGCTAAGCAAAATAAGCTCTGGTTAATACTTGGATGGGAGACTATTAATGAATACCAGGCACTGCAGGCTGTATTTCAGAAGACATAATTGGCAGAAACAACTCTGAGAAAACCCCGTGAGATTCATGGGATTGCAACAAATGATAAGAAGGCACATACATACATAGTAGAATGGTTGTGTGGATATATGATATGGTATTGGACTGAAATTACTTGTAGTAGAAATTACCTGGAATTAGAAATTTGCCAAAGGGAGTCAGAAGACGGATGGATACTTTGAGAGCAGGAATGGATATCCATGTGGCTGCTTTCAAACCCATGCTCTCGATTCACTGTATCGAAAGCCAGCAGAAAATCCCACAACTTCCTCTTCCCTTCACTAATACTAAAAATACAATCCAAGTTGAGTCTCCCTTATTCAAAATGTTTAGGACCAGAAATGTTTTGGATATCATCTATTATATTATTATTATTTGGATTTTGGAATATCTGTATTTGCATATATGTACATAATGAGATATCTTGTATATGGATATGGGACCCAAGTCCAAACACGAAATTCATTTATTTTTCATGCTTTCCTTATACACATAGGCTGAAGATGATTTTATACAATATTTTAAATAATTTTGTTCATGAAACAAAGAGCCTTTGCAAACTGCCAGAAATAGTGCACATTAAATTGAGGCACTGCCCTGGCTCAGTGCTAGGGAATCATGGGAACTGTAATTTATTGTGGCACCAAAGCTCTCTGACAGAGAAGGCTCAATGTCTCAGAAAAAAATACAGTTCCCATGATTCCCTAGCACTGAGCCAGGGCAGTGCCTCAATTTAATGTGCACTATTTCTGGCAGTCTGCAAAGGCCCAAAAGTTTGTATACACTGAACAATCAGAAAGCAAAAGTCTCACTATTTCAGCCATCCACGAAAAAATCCTTTGGTTTTTGGAGTATTTTGGATTCCAGAATTCCGGATAAGGGAGATGCAACCTGTATTAGCAAACTCAATACCCATTTCCTGCCTCTTTGATGACAATTTTGTAACTAAGGAAAGATGATAATCAATTTAGACGCAAATGGCCTGCCACTTACATAACTGGTGAAAATTTTCTCATTTGGTTTGATGTGTCTCTGGATTTCACAGTCAGTTGGCTGAATTATTGTAATTCCATCATCAGAAAAGACATAGAACATGTTTCCCACACTGAGACCTTAAAGAGAAAACAACAAACAACAAAACAAAGAAAAAAGCAAGAGGAAAAACATGTCATCATTTCCTAACCCTAAAAACAAAATGTTAAAAAAAAATGAAGGCTAAAAATATATGCATCACCATACCTTTAAAAAAATAACACCTAGAAACCAGGAGGATGCTTTGGGTGCATTCACAAAATTAAAATTCATGTCACAAGGAGGGCTTTAAAGTGTGAGGAAGGAGGTACAGATAGGGTCAAAAATGTATTGCCTTGGTGGTATCTGTCACAAATTCTAGTAAGCAATTCGGACTCATGTTTCATCATCAAGCTAGTATGCAAGTTTCCCCCCTCTATCTTTGACATTTGAAACATTCACTAATAATGTGGCATTTCTGAGAAATGTTTCAAATGAAAGAATGTAATCAAGCATGGGACATAATTGGAAACACTCATTTTACATTTGAACAAGCAGCATTCCTCATTTCTCTTTTTTAGAGAAAACACTTTGTTCTCTACCCTCTGACCATGGAGAGCAAATCCTCGTAGCCACCAAAACAAAGGCATTTTTGAAATTTTGCAAACTGTAATTCACAAATGTGGAATCTTCTAGCATTGCAATAGCACTTATCTATCAAAACTGGGGCATTCCAGATGCTTTAGGGGGGGAAATAGCTTATCTGTGAATTCCTAGTAAATAATCATATTCTACATTTTTTTAAAAGAACTGTGTTGCAACTTTAGTTATGTATTTAACTTTCCATTACATGCAAAAGCAGTAATGAATACCTTCTTTCTGAGCTTTTCTGTGCAGAGATGCTATCATTACACATGTTTATAAAATATACTACAAATACACTTTTGTAAAGGTTACTGTCATCTGAAAAAAATGTTGATAGTGTACTTATCTGCCAAATTTCCATAGTTCTTGTGTTGCGACATTTGGGTTTTTTTTAACATCCCTTTTGTATCTTCTTGAAACATTAACCTTCAATTTAAAGAAAAGTCACTTCTTGTGGATTATAGTTCTGTTTACACCAGCAAACTCTGAGTCCTGTTCTGTGTCCTAGGTAAGTCACTGGAGAACATGAAACGTTTCCAGGACTGTGAATCCAGTATTCATAAATGGTGCAATTCAGCCAAAGTTAAAACCACTTTGCAATCCTACTGATTTCAATGGAAGAGACTTGTGTGGTGGTGATTGTCCACATTGAAATAGATTGGACTTGAAAGTGTCTAACTTTGTCTAGATTGTATCAGAGGCTTTAATAATTAAAATATTTCTAAATGGGAGAAATTATTTTTTAAAAAAGGAAAATCCATGTAAATTTTGTTTTCTTGGTTTAACTGGTGTGGCTTGGAATGCCTCTCAGCAGCTCTTGTTGTATAGATCCTTCAAACAACTGACAATGAAAATTGATTGTTTACAGGATTAGCTCCTCCTGTATTAATTATATAACATCAAAACACAAAGGCATGTAGATATTATACGGCTTTTACTATGCTTTTGTGAAGCACTTATAATTCCATACATGATGTTTAGCTTTTGAATTATACCACAGAAATACCCCAGTTAAGGCATCAAAGTGGATCCAGGAGCAATGATCCTTAAATGTGATGCTGCAGTGAGGGATCATGCATTTTCTGAAAGCATAGCTAGCAAACTCCTATGTTACCATCACCACTGAAGAACTGAAGCATCTTAGGCTCACATTTTCAACACAGGTAGACCAAAATCCTTTCTTGCCTCATGCACACAGTTTATCAGTTTTCAGTGGGGACTGAATAGACACATCAGAAGGCAGGATTTGGCCCTTGATGCAATGAGTGCATGTTTCTACAGATGTTTAAAACTGGGACATTTTAAAACAAATGATAACAATCATGCATTAACTTAATGGCATTTGTGAGCTATGTCTACTCATGCACATTAACCATCCTATTGTGTTATGATCATTTCAATTAAAACACATGTTTGCTTCTTCAGATTTTATTTGCCATGTTCTTAAAGCAGATGGTAAATGGTAATGTCAAGATTATTTGATGTTGATTATTCTTTAGTTGTTTAGTAACAGTTTCTGATAAAAAAAAATTCTATCAGGAAAATGCAGAATTTTTTGCTCTGGTTTCTGTTAGAACTAGTCTTCAGTTATACAAAGTTTCAACTAATTTAACTGAGCGCCCCCACCCCCCCAGTTCTGATTATCTGTATTGCAAATAAGAGTGTAGCACCTTTTATATTAACCTTTAGAAGTCTTCCATGGCCAGAACAAATGTTCATCACCTGTTTAATTTATCCATGCAAATTCTATTTAACTGAATTTATTTTAGAGGAGGAGACTCTTATTTCTCAACCATGTGAATGGCGTTGCAGTCATGATAATTAACAATATAGCATTGTAGCAGAGAAAGAATCGCACTAACAGTTTATTTCTATTAGCAAATGAGCAATTTGTCCTTTGATATCAGTTGCTTATGTGTTATGTGTTATCTGAAACCCTTTATTTTTAACATTTAAAATTTCTGTCTCTAACATCTTAATTGTAACAAATTTAAAAATTCAGCAGTGATGCAACATATTACCTATGCATCAAATATAGCAGCATTAAAGCATTATATTTTTCATGTATATGTATGTGTGTAATTTTAGAACTCATAAATGACAGCCTTTTCCCCATTTACAGCACATTGGGCTTGATAGTAGACACAAGCATTGTGGAGGAAGGCTGGATAGTGATTTTTATGTATGTATTTATTTAGGAG
>CM034703.1:234329230-234347516 GCA_020142125.1 Phrynosoma platyrhinos
TGATGCAGGGATGGTGCCGCTTTAGACCCAGTGTGATAACGTCCTGAGTCTAGAAAAAGAGTGTTTCATTACTATGGGATATTCATGGTTTCTGAAAGGAATTCTAAAAATATAGCATCTTTTAAATGTTTACAGTAAAAGATAGATTCCTATGTCCTATTCTCATTTTAAAGCCTAGGGTCTTTTCACACTAAACAAGTACACCACAAGGATTCCACTTTGACTTCCCTGTCAACATCTTATGGAATCCTGAAATTTGCAGTTTAGGGTTTGGCCTTTCTAATTCTCAACCAGGGGGTTCCTCAGGTGCCTCTGACCAAACCACAAAACTCAGGATTCCATGGGATAAAAGAGATTATCACATGTGGCTTTTAAACTGCAATCATAGTTGTAAAACAGCACCTTTGGCAATACTTATCACATAATGTCACCTCCGGCCTGTATTGGCTGTGTTTGTGATGTGTGATTAGGGCAGTCCTTTTCATTGATGGGGGAACCCCATCAATAAGTTCTCAATAAGCTCTCATGGCAGTCTTACTAATCTCCATGTGCGAAATGTTATTGCTGCAAGAGTAACAATATTAGCAGTCACATGGTATTGAAGGTTCCTCCTCTCCCACTGTCCACCCCCCCTCACTATTCTCAAGCAGCTTGATTCAATTGATTTTTTTTCTATTTCTTTTCTTTTTTTTTAACTTAAATGTTATTAGCAGAATTCCAGAACTGCATTGAAAAGTGAAAAGTAAATTAAAATAAAATAAAAACAAAAGGTATGCTGGGTAGGGCATAGTACAAGGAGATGGGGTTAAAGGGAAGTCCAGAAGGGAACATGATGGTAGAAGCAGCCCCAGTCACATGATTGGCAAGAAGTGCAATAATGGCTGCTGACAAACTGGCATGTTTCTGTTTTCTTTAACAAGTGCAATTGTGGTAAGAATGGGACTCATGTGACAATCCAAAGCCTGTGGCTGTGGTTAAACTGGAATCATAGTTCTATAATTGTGTAGTGTGAAAGGACCTATTTTTCAAAACACTCTGATAAGATCCTATGTCACTAATAGTATAAAAAAATACACCTGTTTTAAGTGAATTCAGTATAGATCGATAATTTCAGCTATTTGGGGGATGCTGAATTGTGCTTGAGTACATATGCCTCAAAGACCCAGTTATTGCCACTAAAAACTCTATTAAACCAGGGCATGTTGTGTTACAATCAGCATATCAAGAACATACTGAAGAAGAAAAAGAAATAATAATGTTTTCCATGACTGGCTTTTGTGAATGCAAGTTTATGAGTTAAGTATCTGACACTCACAGAGAGTGCTGGTGGCTTCCTTGTAAGTAGGGTGGTAAATCTGCTATGGCACTCAGTCTAAACTTTATTGGAGTATTCTAAATTGATGCACTTATTTTGGGGATATGATTTGGCATCTTGGATAGCTTTTTAAAATACAAAGTGAATTCACCACTCCACTGATACAGCAATACATTCAGGGAAGTTTAAGTGATTTTTTTCTACCAGCAAATGTATTTACTGGAATATCACTATAATTATTCATGCACATATTTAATATATTTAGATATCACATATAGGACTCAAATGAACAAATTCAGGGCTCCTTCATATATTACTGCAGAGAATGGGCGAATCTTATCGTTCCGTTCAAATAAGCCGATTTACCTCTTCTGAATTGAAGTCTAATTCAGGAGGCAGCCAAGTCCTATTGAAAGGATTTTGCCACCAAAGCCACCAGGTGAGTCCAGCCCAGCTGCAGCCTGGCACACTTCGACAGCCTTATTTCAAAACCAGGAGCTTTCTGACTTGAAAAAATGGCTGCCAAAGCACACCGGGAACCCAGGCTGCAGCTGTGCTGGACTTGTCCAGCGGTTTCAGTGGCAAAAATCCTTGCGATAGATCCTGGCTACCTCCCAAATTAGACTTCAGTTCGGAAGAGGTAAGTCGGGTTATTTGAGTGGTGCAGTAATCTCCGGCATTACTTTTTCTGGTTATAATCTCTCATTGTTGTAGTAATGCCTGAAGTGGTTAGTTGTAAATGAGGATATAATATACTTACTTTTTATTTAAGTTCAAATACAGTACATCATGACTTTCTTTCTAGTCTTTCAGCAGGCAATTAATGGTATATTTATGATTCTACAGTTTATTTGCATTTTAACTTTTTGAATGCCTATTATATTTTATGAGATAATCTTAAGAGTCTTTCTAAAGTGCTGTATTACTCATAGTGTGCCAATTATTTCATTGGTTTACCTGTAACTTAAAATGAGACCTGCCAAAATTGCTAAAGTTAGTGGCAAATCAGTGGAAAATGGTCCATTATGGAATTATTAAAGCAGACAAGCACATTATCACTACAACAAGACAATTTTACTGCAGTACCTTCCTCTCGCCACAGTATGTTTGCAACTGCAGCATCAGAGAAATGGGAGAGCCAGAAAATGGTCAAGAAAAGGAAACAAAAAACAATGTCAAAATTACATTGTAGCAGTTAAATAACTTTAATACTCTTGTTGCCATTGTTTTCTTTAAAAGAATATTTATTTCTGTGATAGCCTTACAGCATTAATTCAGAAAAAATATTTTGATAGAGTAAAGGAGTGACAAAAATATATCTTACTGATTTTAATTTTCTTTGTTGTGATCCTCCCCCCTCCCCCCAAAAAAGCCTTTATACATAGAAGATTCTTATTAAACATTTCTGGTTATTCCTTAGAAAAAGAAAAATGTGTCTCTTTATGAGTGGATGATGTTTCTTTTTCTGCAATCAGAGCCTTTTATCTTGCACAATCATACAAAAGCAGCAACTACATGAAAGCTTGATGTGGGTGCTATGTATTTTCTGACAGATAATTACTAAGAATATAATAGGGAAAACAGACTTTCTTTTTATTAGTACTCATTAGCAAGCACTTTGATGTTCAGTACTTTTTAAAAAATATTTTTAAGACGACTTCTCTGTGCAATCCACAAAACCCACAAAACAGGCATGTTGGTGTAGATGGCTGTTATTCATTGTGATCACTCATGTTCATATTGTACAGTAGTGGAATTAATGCTGGGCCCCCTTTTTCTACCCTGTGGAGCAGCAGCCCTTCACGTGACATGTAATGGACATTAGTTAGGGAGCCATAGGAAATTCCAGTTATTGCTATCTTGTGATATGTGCATTGGGTGACACAAGTTCATTGGACTGATGTATTTCATTTTTACATGTATCTGTATCCCTTGAGAGTTTGGTTTGCCCAGAATTACCCATCTGGTGCATCTCATGCAAAAGATTTAAGATTTGTCTAATATACTTTTTTGAAATATAGACAGTCAAGAAGACTGATATTTATAAGGGGAAATTGCTAATTTTGAGCATCAGAAAGTAAGAGAAACATATAAAGTTGGAATTTAGGTATAATTAAAATAAATGAGATTTTTTGACCTTAAAAATATATAGATCATGCCACATTATTCCCTATCATGATAACTCAGTCCAAAACACACTGCAGAAATAATCCAGTTTGAGACCATTTTCACTGCCCTGGCTCAGTGCTAGGGATTCCTAGAAATTTAAGTTTATTGTGGCACTAGAACTCTCTGACAGTGAAAGCTAAATGTCTCATAAAGCTATAGTTCCCAAAATTCCCTAGCACTGAGCCAGGGCAGTGAAAGTGGTCTCAAACTGCATTATTTCTGCTCTGTGTTTTGGATCCCAGTTGTGTAGGTTCATGTCCCTTTGATTTAAATCTGAGCACAACCCTGCAGATACATTCTTAGCTTTATTTCCATCACAATCTACTAGCAGTGGAGTGAATTTAACCAAGTTCAGTTCTGTGTCTATAAGATGGAGGTGTGTAGTTTTCTCACTATTCTCCTGCCCTATTTCACATTCTGTTGGTGAGCAGTTAAATAGAACCAACCTATGCACCTGAAATGTGAGGAAATTTCAAAGTCACAGCACACTTCAGTATATATCAGTATAAAATGGCCATAATCTGGTGACAACTTGATATAAATCATGTTGCCCCCACCAGCTCTGCTGTCTGGACTCCTTGGGACACCAGAAGGGCTCAATTTATGCTGGGACAAGCACAAGAAGCTGGTGACTTCTAGCTCATGTGTTATCAGGAACATACAAGTGCATAGGAAGTATCTTTTCAGCTTATGGCTGGATAGGGCCATTAACATAAATCTCAATTTGAGATGATTCATAGAAAATGAGGAGCACAACAGTGAGCATCTTAAGCTGAAGGCAGCACAGGCTAGATGGAGACTTATAATTTCCAGTGTACTGGAAATTAGTTGTAGTTTCTGAAACTATTAGAGTATGCTATATCTCCAGTGGATATCTGGTGAATTAATCATTTGTAGGCTTAATCTGAAATTGGTCTAAGGGCAGAGTCTACACATCACTACACTCCTCATGTCCCATGCATAATTTTTGGATTAAATTTCAAATATATGTTCAAGGACTATTAGGAATCCAGGGACATAGATGTGAAACCTTTTCAGCACACTGGACATTCTTAATTAATTATTGCTGATGATAAATGGTAAACTTCATGTTTAGATTATGATCATGTGAACATTTACTAAAAAAAAAGGATCAATTTTCCCAATCCCACGATTCTTAAAAAGTGAGCAAGAAAATAAGTAACCTTAGACACATGCTCTTACATGTTCATTCATAATAAAAGAAAAAGATTGAGAAATACATGGAAGAGTTCAACGTACGGGTCTTTCTAGCTGAATCTTCAATGAAGAGAGAAGAAATGTCCTCATCAACACCCACTTCATTTTTAGCAATACAAGTATAGGCCCCTGTGTCTTCATACCGAACACTGCTAATGTGAAGCTCACTTCCATTTGCTGCAAGAAAAAGAAAGAAATCCATAAGCCACCCTAGCCTGAAAAGGGTTTTGGAAAGGGAGAGGTTTTTGGGAGCCAACACTATGCACATTCACTTGGCAGAGGGAGTTCTGCTGAAATTAAATAGGATCCGGAGATCAGATTCAAAAAGGATTTCAAGTAGCGTCCATTCTAAGATTGCCTTTTGTTGTTGACCTTGTTGATGAGACATCTCCAAGATCCCCTGTCCTCAACCTCCCTGCTCAGGTACTGCATGCAGATTCAGGCCTCCAACTGAGTCTAGTAATCTGGCATGTAATCTTCCTCTCTTTCTACTGACTTTCACCTTCCCTAGCATTATCACCTTTTCTAATGAATCATACCTTCTCATGATGAGATTGCTTACAGAAGGAGAAATCTAGAAAAGCTGTGGGTAAGCAATAGAAAAGCCATGAACCCATGAAAACTGAGTCATTTGGTAAAAATAAGAGGGAGGGTGGCAAATGATAAATACATTTTCAAACAAATCGAACTTTGCATTTTCTGGAAATTGAACCTAGTGATCTTATAAGTGTTTTGACAATATGAACATGTAAAATATAAAAGTGCAGATCAAAAGGAACTGCAAAATCTGTTTAGACTATATGTCAGCCTTTATTTTATTTTATGTTTCTAAACAGATTTTAGAGAATTTTTCTTTCAACGGATAAATAGAATCATAATACTTCCCCACCCCCATGATATTCCCATGAAGAGAGAAAGCAAAACAAAAGGGTATGATGATGTAAACAAGATGTGAGATAAATTAACTGTCATCTCAAACAGCCCAGCACATGCAGCAGGATTTACTAAATAAGAAATATAATTTTAGCATTGATTCAAACATGATTATGAATTAGTGAAAGAAATATAAGCAAAAATACAAACCCTTTTCCATTTCATTCTAGCTTAATGAAAGACAAAACAGTTTCTAATTCTTACCTAACAGCATCAGTTGCTTGGATATTTTTGGCACAACACCCATGCCATTCTTTAGCCAGGAAATTTTGGGATTTGGAATGCCCTCAGCATGGCATTTGAGGCTTGCTGAAACTCCAGGTTCTTGAGCCTGAGTTTCAGGATAGACACGAATCACTGGTGGCACTGTAGAGAGGAAAAAATATTGGTGACTTTAAACTAAGCTGGCATATGTCACCTCTTATTGTTTACTGCAATTTGTTCACATATAATGCTGTACTCAGAAGCAAACCCTGTGTTAAATACAATTGCATGTTTCTTTGTCCTGCCAGTTTGTTTGTTTTGTTTATAAAGAACTCAAAAGCTGAAGAAGAAAAAGTGCACGTCAGGTTGCAAATTTTTCCTTTCCTGCCATCTATGGGTTCAAAATGTGCACTTCTCATAACTGATTGAAAAAAAAATGAGATACCAGTACATTTTCTCTGCAGGAGGAAAAGGAGCCAAGGTAGCATGATTTTGAGCAAAAGCCTCACAAAATCCTGTACCATCACTCTTACTCTTTTCACTGCAGTATCTGATGGCGAGTTTTAGAAAAGCAAATTAACAATCAATGGAAGTACATTTGGTTGGATCTTACTACATTCTGATATTAGCAAGGAAGAAGTAAAATCTTTCTGGTACAAGTTTAATCTTTTCATTAGCCCAAGATTGGGGGGGGGGGATCTAGATTCCCTCCCTCCTGAAGACTTTTGTTGCCAGAATTTTTGTTGCTAGCAATACAATCATGTGTACATTAATAACAAAGCCAATATTTTAGCAGCCTTGCCAGTGGAACTACTGAAGTAACAGCTAGTAAACCAGGACTCAGATGATTAACTGCTACATTAAAATTTTAGCAGTACTTGGAGTGTGTGTGTGTGTGTGTGTGTATGTTGAAAGGAAATTTGGGGTGCTAACTGTGGAACCAGTTACATTTTCCAAGGTCAGAGAGTGGAGGCATGTGCTTCAGTTTCTTTTGGTTATTTTAAAAGAATTCCACCCACTATTGGTGATGGTGGCAACCTGACTCATTAGCAGAGCTGTTATTTTCTTTATAGAGTCATTCTGGGATATCATGGAGGAGAAATGGAGGAATACTTGTTCGCGTTTACTGTGTGGTTCTGGCAGCAATGTAGAGGTGTATGCATGTATCTTTTATAAGTGCCTGCTACTGCTATAGGTAAGGTCCTCCAAAACCTTTCAGTTTAGCATAAAATCCCTCTTTTATTTCCCTAAGGCAGCTATGAAATCCAGGAGGATAGTTATACACAGTCTTGTAACCAGCAAACAAGCCATTGACTAAGCTTCAGTCAGGTTCTGCCCATGACTTTTCAATCTGTGCCCTTACACTAGTTATACCCTGGTTTTGGATTTTCAATGTCTTTTAAAATGATACCTTCCCCAACCCAGACAACTGATTAAATGATCTACTCTAATTGGGGATTAACCAGTAAGATTCAGGCTTCTGCTCCTATATACCATTTTTTCAACCTTAAGGTCCCACAACTGCTCTTCATTGAAAATAGATGCACCCATTTCCTTATGCAGTTTCCTGCCCCGACATCAGCCTGGTAATGTTGATGTAGTACCACTTGGCAATATGTCCAGAGCAGAGATTCTAATGAAATCTGCAATGGAAAGTGCTAGTGCTTTTTCTCTCTTCTCAAGAGAGCAATGCTGGCTTACCTCAATGAGATATGTGATCCTTTGGGAAGGATTCACTGGTTCCTGAAATTTGTGGAGATATTTATGTATATGACCGCAGAAAATAATGTTTTACTTTTGGAAGTGATCAATGGTGATGAAATTGATGCAGATAGACAGAAGAACATTTTTGCATATGAGAAAGTTTGTAATTTGTAGGAAAATGAGTATTATTGTTAAATGTGTATTATTTTGTGTATTACTTTGTGAATTATTTTTGACTTGAAATATGCTAATGTGAAAAAAAGAATCCAGAAAGAGCATTCTGAGGACAAAACAGTAGATAAGCATATCTGACCTGCTGAAACATACATGACAGAGTATGTTTGATTTGTACATCACTAGTCCAGTGTGTATACAAATAGAGGGGCTCCTTCTTTACATGAAATCCCAACCAGCCTCCTTTCTGAAGGAAGAAAGACATTGAGAAGAACTTCCTACCACCATGATTTGGATGCACGGACATTTTCATATGCGAGAAAAGAAGACAATCCTACCAATAGTGCTTATACAACCCCAGTTGTATAACTGAACCCCCAGTTGAACTGAAAATCCAGTTCAAGTGGCACAGATATTATTTTTAAAAAGTGCTACTTGGTGTTTCAACAAGAAATTAAGGAGGAAAGGAGTTATGAAAGATGATCTGGGCTAACTACTTCAGTCTTTTTGCCTGTGGTCAAATCACCTGAACTGAATTAATCCGATTCATAGCAGGTTATGTGATGTTTCAGTGCAGGCATTTTCATGAGGATAATATTAAGTGACACATTTTTAATGCAGAAAATTACCATGCTGCTTTCTTATTGGTGAGTAACTCAGTTTGTAACATCAAAAAATCAAACATTAAACTTGCTCAGGAGCTTTTTAAGAAGACTGAATTAAGATGCTCCAACAGGCTTATTCAGAATGGGGAAAAATGTATCCAGCAGGTATATTTGACTACAATATCCTTCAAGCTATTCTCTCTCTCCCCCCCCCCCCCGTGACTAGAAAGATTCCATGCCCTCACATCTACCTATTAATCCTTAAAATTGTACTCAACTCATCAGTTCCAGTTAATTCTGTAAATGGAATCAGAAATGACAGTGTCATTTTCAGTCTTTTTTTGTGTTTTCAGAACCTTTAAAAAAAAGACAGTTCAGGTGTTCAGGCAATTGTGGAGTGAGAAAAGAAGAAGCAGGAGCTGATAACACATGAATGATTCTTGTTTCTATTTTACATTAGGCATTTTGGATTTCTTTTATTTTTATCCATAAGCACATCAAGGGCAATTACATTATAGTCACCCCTCCGTTTTCGTGGACCTGATATCCGCGGTCTTGATTATTCATGGAGGGGCAAGTTTCATTAAATTAAATAGTGTGGCCATTCAAGCCAATGAGGCTTGATTATCTGTGAGTTTTCATTTTTATGGGGTGAGGTGGGGTGGGGTGGGGTCCAGAACGGATCCCCTGTGAAAGTGGAGGGGCTACTGTATTAGGATACTTTCTGCCATATATTACATTACAATAAGCTTCATATGAGAGGTTTTATCCAGGCTGGCAGCTTGCTTTCTGACCTTGCCAAGCCAACCAATCATGGATTGTCTAGAGGAATAAATGCCAGACTGGTTATATTCTCTCTCAGAAGGAATGAGATTTGTGTACTGAGGCAACCACAGAAGCCAACATTAGTAAATTAATGTGAGTGGAAGTATAGCATATTAATATAGCACTCTCTTCCTATTACAATACCCATTACAGCCAATGGCAAACTAATTTTAGCAGGCATTATGCCATACCTTCAAATGGATACAGGATTTGGATCATGATTAAACATAACTTCATTTCTGCAGCTGATGTCTATCCAAGGAAGCACACAAAGATTAACACTGACAGCTTGACAATATTTGTACAAATCAATTAATTTTCTTTCTTTGTGGCTTGATTTAAGGGAGAAACAACAGAAAAATCTTTTACAGATGGTGATATATCTAAGCTATCTTTTCATCAGATTTATAGAAAGGGAATAAAAACAGGTAGCCATGTTGGTTCAAAGAAAAAAAATTCATTGCAGTCATAGAGGATTTTCTTTGAATATTTCTCTGGATACTTTTGATGTCTAATGAAAACTTCCTCTGTGGCTGTGAGGTGTGTTGAGTAGATTAAATGAAGAACAGTACACAGCAGAGTTTCACTTACAGTTGGGTAAGCCGACCAAGAGGTGACTTTGGGGATTACTCCTTCCCTATTTAGACCTCTGTGTCTCCTGAATATCTTCTCTGAGGGTTTGGGGACTATCCAAAATAGACATAGCAAAAACAAATACATTTCTATACTGTTTATCAGTGAACTAGCACACCCTAAGCAGCTTACAATGTGTAAGTCAAGGATGGAAGGCTGAGTGGACCTTGGAGCCCTGGGATCACACTCACAACCTTGTGGCTGCAGTACTGACATTTAACCACTGTGCCAGAAGGTATAGCCATACTGCAAAAATAAAGCAGTTTGATACCACTTTAAATGCCATGACTTCATGCTATCGTATTCAGGGATTTGCACTTTTGTGAGATATTTAATCTTCTCTGTCAGAGAGCTCTGGTGCCACAACATACTACAAATCCCAGAATTCCACAGGATGGAGGCATGGCAGTTAAAGTTGTGTCAAACTGTTTTATTTCTGCAGTGTGGCAGCAGACCCAGAATAGCATGAGAGATGATCCTACAGGAGAAAGGTTAATGGGTGACTATTATTTCCTCATTGTTTTCCATCAGCAGTAAACCCTGGAACCTAGTGTTTTTGGAGAATAGAATAGAATAGAAGGAGCCCTTCTGTTTATGGATTCTGTTTATGGCATGGAATCTTTTAGTCATGGTGGGAGGGGGAAATAACCTAGTTCTGCCCTGAATAGTCTCTTGTGGATTGTATGTGCATGAGATTTTGTGGCTTTACAGTCTTGCTTTTTCCAGAGTTTTTAAAAGAGAACAATAAAATACAAAAATAAGTAAACAGTTATTATTCATAGGGAGCTTTATCTTGTAAGAAATATCTGAAATGCAATATGTGGTAGTTCCATGCTTTGTGGAAGCGGTTGTCACAGGTGTTAGAACAGGGGTAGGCAACCTTTCCCCTTTAAGGGCCGAGGGACTTCAGCTCCCAGAAGCCTCAGCCATGTTGGCCAATAGTCCACTGTTGGCCAATAGCACCTGGGATTCTGGGAGCTGAAGCCCCTCGGCCCTTAAAGGGGAAAGGTTGCCTACCCCTGTGTTAGAATATGGATGGGTTACACAGTCAAAGGTGAGATGTAGAGATGTGTGTGTGGAATTTTCCTCATGAGAACAACATCTAGAGAAACAAAGTGAATCCAAGCACCAGATGACTACACAGACATCAACACAAACTTTCCCAAAGGTACAACTCATAGATACAGATTTTGTTATGAGAAAAGCAAGATAACAATACATCAACATCGTTGGGCCTGGGAAAGAAACCATGTGGTGGATGATGGACAGCAAGAGGCTGGGTTAATATACATCATACAGGCATTATCCAATCAACATAAGGTTAACATCCAGAAGGTAAAGTATGGGAAGGGCCTGGAAAATCCTTTGTTTAAGAATGCTTATAATTCAAGATGTGAGTGTGTGCAGTTTTGGCAGCAGTGGTATTAACCATGGAGCTAGGTGTTAGCTTGTAGTTTTTGAGTATGCTTATAGTGCTTTTACAATGTAACTCCTGGATGTGGAAAAATGGATCTGTAACTTCTTTTTAACTTTCAACTGCAACAAGTTGGGATCCTAAGCTTTTGGGATTGTTAAAGACGTAATCTTTCATGGCTGAACTGGACACGTTCATCACAATGGATTTTACTTAGTTATCTTATTTTTCTTTTATATGCATTAATAAACTATACTTTTGGACTTTACAACGTGTCTTCTTGACTGAGGAAGACAGGATCCTGAAGAAGAGAAGCTGAGCCAGTAGATGGTAAGAGATACAAAGTGGCTGTGGATCACAGCAGCCAGCTTGTCCTGGAAATTCTGCTGGGTGTCAAAGAGCATCACTGCAACACCCATCATCCACACAATGTGTGTGGATCCCTTACTGACTGTTTTTAATTGAGCATTAAAGAACTGAACATTCCAGTATGTGTTTGAATGAATGCATGGCCATTTAAAATGTTATTAATGTTACAATTTTTAAAAATATTTTGTGCTGTTTTTTAAAGTTGTATTCCTTTATTTAATTTAATTTACCTTATCATTCTCTTTGATAAGAGTTTGCCTTAGAAGAAATATTAAAATATCTTAAATTAAATGTTTAATTTAATAAGCTTATAAGACAGTATGTCTGCTGAACCCCATTTAAAAGACAATGGTAAGCTACTATCTCAAGATGTCGTTCAGATAACTTCAGTCTAGGCAATAGACTAGATATAATTTCACTGCACTCAAAACATGAAAAAAGTTTTTTGCCCACCTCCTGAGAAGTATTATGACAAACTGTGCCTCTTAACTTGTGTATTAGTACATTTTCATGTCTTACAGTGTTCCAAAAAATAAAGTATGCACAAAATAATGGATGTACTTTAAAACAGAAACAGCTATAATGAAATATACACAGAACAATGCTTTAGTTTATGGGGAAATGTACTGTAACTTAGATAATTATTCAAATAAAGTTGTAAATTAGGACAAATGTACACCAATGTCAGTGTTCAAAGAAATCATAAAGTTGCACAACCCAGTTCAAAACAAAGATGAGGGGAAAATGAAGGTGAGATTTGGGGAAATTCAACAAGAACTTTTCATGAGCCTAGGTTTAGGTTATTTATTAAATGCTGCTCTGGGACTGGAACACTTAAAATATCATCATAAAAGGAGGATACAAGAGAACAATAATTTACATACAATTACATATTCTAATTTGCATGCACAGATGCAAAATCAGAAATTATTTTTATAGTTTAAATATAATTTTTATACATCTCACTTGAGTGGGGAAGGCTGTGACCAAGTGACCCACATATATGCTGCTATTCCAAGTGCTAACTATGGACAGGCAAGTTCAAGGTCCCTGAAATCCCTCCCATGGGTTCTTTATCTTTAAATAAGGCAAGAAAGCCCTTTTAAAAAGATGGCATCTTAAAAAAAAGAGGACTACTCTATGGCAACTCCAAATAGAGTGTGGTCCTCTGTCAAAGAGGATAATCTTATGCTGTGCTAGTTCTTAAGATCCATTGGCAAAGCTATCAGCCTTCACTTGAATAGGATCAAGCCCTGTGGAATTAATACCGCTAAGGTTACTTAAATCTCCTTATTTATTCTGAGGACATCAAGTGAGTATGGAACAATGCTTTCCCATATATTTTAGCAGCCATTCTGAGTGTACAGATTTACACTGTGACAGCATTAGCACTACCAACCTAAGGCACTGAATCAAAGTTCTCCATTAAAATTGTCTTAACGTGAAATTATATTGTGCTATATCTCCATTTCAGAATGATTAATGTGGTCTGCACCTTATCTCTTCACCTTCCATGGGACTTCTTTTTTTGTCTTGCTTTCATCTATCTTGTTTTGAAATATTTGATTTCCCATCCCTTGTCTAGATAATTTACGGCAAAGGTAAGTTATTGCTTGTAATGATTTCACAGTAACTTGGAAAGCATAGAATGAATTTTTATTGTCCTTGATAAAAATAAATTGTAGGCAAGCACTATTTTTTTTTTTTTGTTATACTTGCAAGGTCATTAGATGAATACTTTGGAATTTATAGAGCAACAGAATACCTTTCCTATACTGGATATACTGAATATATAAAATTGGTAACTGAAATTTCCTATCTATACCACAATGCCATAAAGAAAGATGAGGTAGCACAATGAATGTTCAAGTAGTCCTAGAGAAAAGGCTCTGGTGAATCTGTGAGTAAGAATTTAAGTGGGAAAATTAAAAGAAGGAATGTAGTATGCAGGTGATAACAGTTTGGTGCCAACAGCAAGGAGCAGGACAGGAACATGAGAAACTGGGTCACCCAGAAAAATCAGCAATAGCAGAACACATTATAAACCATCCTGGGCATAAAATGCTGTTTGAAAACACTGCAATTCTGGACCATGCCAACAACTATCAGGTCAGAATGTACAGGGAAGTCATCAAAATACACAAACACTTGGACAACTTCAACAGGAAAGAAGAAGCCCTTAAAGTAAACCAACTGCCTTTGCAGACTGCTAGAAATAGTGCAATTTGAGTCCACTTTAAGGGTTAGGGTTAGGGTTAGGGAATCATGGGAACTGTATTTTATTGTGGTACCAGAGCTCTCTGACAGAGAAGGTTCAATGTCTCAGGAAAAAAAAACCAATTCCCATGATTCCCTAGTACTAACCCTAACCCTTAAAGTGGACTCAATTTGCACTATTTCTGGCAGTCCGTAATCACAGAAAGTTTGGCTACCAGACTTGCAAAATAGAAAAATCAGCACTCAGCAAATGCAAATGAGAAACCATCCAGGGTCAGGGGCTTTCCCAGCAGACAATGATCACCAATTAGCAAACACTAGTCCTCGTTTGCATATCCTCCCACCCTGAGGCCCTGCCATCAACAACAGAACAATACACAGTTTACATGGGAACCTCTCCTCCCTACCCTGGATCTCACAGTATATACATAACCACTCTCTTCCATTCCAGTATTCTCTGGAGATGCCAGCCACAGATGCTGGCCAAACGTCAGAAAGAAACTCTTCTAGAACATGGCCACACAGCCCAAAAAAACCCACAAAAAACTATGGATGCTGGCCATGAAAGCCTTTGACTTCAGCCAGTGGGTTTCCAGAGTTGCAGTCCAACACTCAAATCACTACACCACGCTGGAGGTCCCAGTAGACCCAAACTGCTGCAGCATCTCCTAGCTTGTGTGTTCTTCTTCTTTAATAATTTTTGTCATCTTAACAACACTTTGATTTTAGTTGGCCATATGGGTCCCAGTTTTCATCTGTAAAATTTTGAAGTAGGGTGTGTGTTAGAAATATCAGCGACCAAACTGTGTTGTGTCCCAAGGTCCCTTAAGATCAGGGGTAGGCAACCTTTCCCCTTTAATGGCCGAGGGACTTCAGTTCCCAGAATCCCAGGAGCTATTGGCCAACATGGGACTATTGGCCAACATGGCTGAGGCTTCTAGGAGCTGAAGTCCCTTGGCCCTTAAAGGGGAAAGGTTGCCTACCCCTGCTTAAGATGTTCATCATAGGGAAGTAGAGAACCCATCTCTGCTCACCCCTGTCATGGATCTGATCCAGTACCTCTAATACAGGGGTAGGCAACCTTTCCCCTTTAAGGGCCAAGGGACTTCAGCTCCCAGAATCCCAGGAGCTATTGGCCAACATGGGACTATTGGCCAACATGGCTGAGGCTTCTGGGAGATGAAGTCCCTTGGCCCTTAAAGGGGAAAGGTTGCCTACCCCTGCTCTAATACCTGCAACAAAATGTGGTGGTAAAAATACAGCTAAAATTTCACTCCCATTCCATTAGTTTGCTCGTGGCAAGGTAAAAGGAACAAAATTTAGTGCAAGAAGGGAAGATAAGAGATAGAAATACTAGGACCCCTGGGTCAATTATAAATTGGAAGTTGCCTAGAACAAATAAGTTTTCCCTCTGGTCCACTCCCTAGAAGCCTCTAACTGGCTGAGATAGGGCACAGGCTACTATGAGTAATAAACAGTTTACAGTCCTGTAGCTTTGTGAGGAAGAAGATTTCTCTCATTTTCTCCTCCCTCCCTCCCTCCCTCCCTCCCTCCCTTCCACCTCCCAACAAAACAGTGCCCTTCCCTAAGTGAGGGAATAATATATAAGGGACCAAGAACATATTTTTAAGGTGTTGTATGCAACTCTCCCTTATATCTTTGTAGTATAATCTTTGAAGTGCTGGTCCCAGACTTACTACAGTCCCCATTTGGTGCTGCTGGTAGGAAATGTGGTGATGAGTGGGAATCACCACTAACTTCACCAGTGGCTTAATGTGAAAGAGAGGTTCTGCACAGCTGCAGATCCCATAAGTTTTCCCCCAAGAAGCATAGCCAATCAGAAGCTTACCTGGCAGTGCTGGGTGTGGGGCATCCCTCAGGAAACCAGACTTCATAAAAGGAATAATTGAAGCAACTTGTGACTGAGGATTAGTGCAGTGGCTTAAGGGAAAAGTGAATTAAAGCTATTTGTGTACCAGGATGAATCATCTGGGTAATGGAAGGCTTCACGGAGATGACTTGGGAAGACCTCTCCTCACAAACTTTCTGTTTTGTTTTTCAGGGGAAACACCTTTCTTGCTTTCAGCATGGTCCCTCCTGGGGCAGCAGACTTTTTCATAATTCCCTTTTCCCATGGGTTTCAAAAAGATGGGAATGACTGAGTATTTTCCTTTCCTCCTCTGACAGTTAACATCTTTGGAGGAGAGCTACATTTATTATAACTATAGTCTCTATTTTGCTGGCTAGGCCTACTTGGTAGGCCACACCTTTTCCATGCAATGAGCCCCAGGTGAACATTGCAGTCTTGAATACTGACCATCTCAACTTGTCAAGCTGACAGATGACTCTTGGGAAGAAGGATCTAAGCTGGCCTGGCAGCAGACTTCTTTGCCTCTGCATATCAGAGGCCAAGCTCATCATATCAGGAAATCTTGGCCATATATTACCACCAGGATTAGCGTATAGCCTTACAGATGGGAGGTGGGGCAAGATGGCAATGGACCAGCAGCTGCCTAACTAGCCTCCTAACATTATCTGGCCTTATCACCTCCAAACAACTTAAAAATGCTACCCTAAGGGGGGAAAAAAACTGGAACAGCCCTCAAAACGAGACTGAAAACCTGGAATCCTTTAAAGTAGGAAAAAAGATTAGAATTGACTCACTGTTTGTGGCAATGGAAACAATGCATTCTGTGAGTAACAAATCTGCAACTATAGATCTTTTCCCCACTCCCTAACTCATTAAGAAAAACAGCCTCCCCATTTTCTCAAAGTCAAAATATAAACTACTCCTGGGAACAGGGAGAAAATAAAGAGAACAAAGACCTTGTGGTCTCTTCCAACTCTATGATTCTATGATTCTATGATTCTAAACCTAAAGGAGAAAATAAAGAAAATAAAGATAAAGGAGCCCTTATATGAAATCTGCCTTTTTTCTGTAGAAACTATGGGCCTTTGCAGACTGCGAGAAATAGTGCACTTTAAATTGAGGCATTGCCCTGGCTCAGTGCTAGGGAATCATGGGAATTGCATTTTATTCTGAGATATTGAGCCTTCTCTGTCAGAGAGCTCTGGTGCCACAATAAATTACAGGTCCCATGATTCTCTAGCACTGAGCCAGGGCAGTGCCTCAATTTAAAGTGCACTATTTCTGGCAGTCTGCAAAGGCCTTATGACACTTTTTTTGCAGAGACTAAGGGCCAATGCAGACTGGTCTAAAGGGCCAACCTGGGGGTGGAGTTGGGGTGGGGTGACTGCACACCAGCTGCTCTGACTCCACCCCAATGCTGTGTGCCCGACTACATGGTGTATGGTGTCAGGGCACCACACCGGCACAGCGTGCACACATGCTGTGCCAAAGGGGCACAAAGGAGCCGCAGTAGTAGCTCTTAGGGCAGATTTTTGCCACCTCAAAAAGGAGTGGTGTTTGTCCGCTCTTTTGGGAGTGGCAAAAAGGAAGATCAGGGCTGCGGCATGTGGTTGATGCGGCCCTGATCCGGCGCTTCCAGCGTGTGGGAAAATTCTTCATTGGCAAGTCATGAAGAGACCCCATTTTCCTCCCTCATACACAGTGAGCCTTTTTGCACGTACGCAGTTTAGCAATTAAATGTTAATTACATGTACACAAGTCTAGTGGTTAAACACCCAGATACACATAAGTTAATGAGCTGTCTGGTCCACCTTTAATGATTGACTTGACTGGTTTCCTGTCCTGTTTGCATTCTTTTGACCTTTGGAGCCTGAAAACAGGCAAATGGCCTTCTGATAGTTAATGAATGATGAACAGCATCCAGTTGTCCTGTAAACAAGATGTCAATAAAAAGGAGGGGACAGAATCACCCCCTTGGGTGTTTTTCCCCCTCAGATGGGCACTCAGTAGTCTCTGTCTGAGATCATTCCCATTCAGGGAATCCCAACAGCTGGTGACCCCGACGTGATGCTGAAGCTAATGTGATGCTGAAGACGACGTGATCCGGAATCTGAGGGAACAGCAAACCTGCTTACCCGACTGGAAAAGTCTTGCGCGCACATCCCCTTTTTGGGGATCTCGTGAGTATGGGTGGAAGTCTGTCATCGGAACAAAGGGCTCACAGTGAGGAACTTTATCAGTTAGTCAAGCGGTTGGTTGGGAAAAAAATAGTGAACAGAAAAGACATAAACAAGTTGTTGTTAGAAATTGCATGCCAATGTCCTTGGTACCCAGAGAAAGGGAAAATTTCTGTAGAAGAATGGGAGAAAATAGGCCATCAGTTAAAAACTGAGCCTCGTGCTGCGGCACATCATTTGATAGCCTGGCAGGCAGTCACCACAGCCATGGGGCGCTTAAGTAGACCATCTGCTTCCCTGGCGTCATTAATAAATCCCCCAGGAGACCCACCGAGTTACAATTTGCCCCTGGTGGCTCCGCCATTGCCCCCAATTCAACAGCAACCACAGAAACAGTTGGGTACAGTGGAGGCAGGGATAGCAGAAGCCCGAAAGAGGGGAGAGAACATGTGGGAAGAG
>CM034703.1:234357847-234376085 GCA_020142125.1 Phrynosoma platyrhinos
AAAAAAAAGCAGAAAGTAATATGGCACTTATGGAAGAACTGAGGAGGATACGTATAGACTTAAGTAAAGAAATCCAAGATTTTAGATATGAAATGACAGAACTTAAAACTGAAATTAAGAATGAACTCAGAGCAGACCTTCAAGGGGTGAGCAGGGCAATAGATATGATGTCGTCAGAAATAAATAAAATTCAAAACAAAATGGAGGTAATAGAAAAAAACAGGAAAATTTTGAGGGGAATTTAAAAGAAATTAGGTAGAAACAAAAGGAATTAACTGATGTAAATATTTTGAAAGAAGTAAAGGCCCGTGAAAGAACCTTAAAGGTCAGAGGGATACCAGAGGAGGAGGGAGAGGACATATGGCAGAAAGTTATAAGTCTGATAAGTTCATACCTGGGGAAAGACTTTAATTTATGTGAGATGGAAGTGGACAATCTGTTCCGCACGAATTCTTACAGAGCAAAGAAGAATAAAAGCCCTAGGGATATAATTATCCTTTTTGTAAGAAAACAACTAAGATATACCATCTGGTTTAGTCATAAAAAAACATTCTATCAGATTTGAGGACAAAGAAATTCAATTATTTAAAGATTTACCTCCTGAAATAATAAGAAAAAGGAAAGAATATAATTTCCTCACATTAGAACTAAGAGAGAGGAAAATTAATTATAGGTGGAAGATCCTGGAGGGTCTTACACTCTGGTTTCAGAAGAAGAGGATTGAAATAGGGTCTTTGAATGAAGTGAAAAAATTCCTTAAATATCTTAAAAGAGGTTATAGGAAAGAAAAAAACAAAGGAAATACTCAGTCCACTGACTCTGAGATTAAAGATAAAGAGATTGTTGCATCAAAACATAAACAGCAAAAAAAAAAAAAAAAAAAAAAAGAGAGAGAGAGAGAGAGAGAGAGAGATAAAAGAGAACAGAACAAGAACTAAACCTTCAAAGTAGGGAAGAAAAAGATGATATAAACTATGAGTATATAGTTCAATCAAAAGGGAAGGAAATAAAGAACTTAGAATAAAGATGAGACAGAAGACGAGGAACAGCACGAACAGCAGCAACAAAACAGCCAGGGAGAAATACTTTTAGAGGAAGAGCTAGAATCAGAAGAAATTATAGCGTCAAACTTAACGGAAGGAGAATTGGATATAGGCAAAATATGCCTAGCTTAAATATTATATCTTGGAATGTAAAAAGGTTGTATGGGCGAGACAAAAGGGGTAAAGTATTCCAATATGTAAATAAGTTAAATTGTGATATTCTCTGCTTTCAAGAGACTACAATTAAGAAAAAAGATGCAAAACTGTTGGAAAGACCCAAACTAGGAAAGCTGATTATCTCTGCCATAGAAACTAAAAAGAAAGGTGCGGCATTGTACATAAATTCAAAATATGAAGCAAGTGAAATATTAAATGATTAAAAAGGCCATTATATAGCAGCTCAAATGAAATTGATGGGGATGACTGTGTTGGTAATGGGAATTTATGGCCTGCTTGATAATAGAAGAATTTTTTGAAACATTTGTTAAATAAAGTTGAAGAGTTTTCCTTTGATGCTTGTATCCTAATGGATGATTGGAATGGGGTAGTTAACCCATTATGGGATAGAAAGTCAGAGAAAAAAAATCAAAGACAATCAGGGTAAACTGCCCAAAGAATTTTTTGAACTTATGGAAAGGCTGGGACTCAAAACTATATGGAGAGAAAAGTATGGGGACAAAAGGGAATATACTTTCTTTTCAGACACACATCATTTCTGGGCTAGGCTAGATATGGTCTTAGCTTCCTCTAACATATTATCAAAGATTCAGGACATAGAAATTAAACCCAGAGTTCTTTCCAATCATAATCCAATTTGAGTTAAAATACGCCTCGGACCAAAACAGTTTATATGGAAATTAAGAACAGGAATATTAGAAAAAGAGGATATTTATAAGAAAACATTAACATCAATTGAGAATTACATTCAAGAAAATTTAATGAAGGGCACCCATGCCAATATTGTGTGGAATGCAGCTAAAGCTGTTATCAGAGGGCTACTTATGAAAAAAGCCCATATACTAAAGAAACAACACACTCAAAAATTAGATGCATTACAACAAATGTTAAAGAAAAAAGAAAAGGAGTTGAAAGGAACACCTAATAGCAACAAATTAACTCTGGAAGGTAAAGCTATACAGCAGCAAACATCCCTACTATTAATGGAAGATCTTCAAAAGAAGGTAGACTGTATGAAACAAAAAAGATTTGAAGGGGCAAATAAGGCCAGGAAGTGGCTTGCCTACCAGATGAGAAAAGAGCAGGAAAATAGACAAATAAATTGTTTAATAGAAGAAAATCAAAAAGTAACAGACCAGGACTAAATTAAGAGAGTAATTTTTGAATTTTATTCAAGGCAAAATGACAATGCAAATGAAAAAAAAAGAGGAAAGAATACTTAGAAAAGACTGAGAGAAAACCATTAGATGAAGAACAAAAGGCATACTTAAATAGAAAAATTACATTTCAAGAGATAATTGATGCAATTAAAATAACTAAGTCAAAGAAAGCTCCTGGACCAGATGGCTTTTCAGCTGAATTCTATAAGAAATATGCCTATCAAATAGCCCCTCCACTTTGTGAAATCTTAAATGAAATAGCTGAAGGTAGATCTGAAATCCCTGATTCATGGACCCAAGCCGATATAATTTTACTGCCAAAAGAAGGCAAGGATAAAGGTAATATACAAAACTATAGACCCATTTCTCTCCTGAATAGCGATCATAAGATCTTCACCACAGTACTTGCAGTAAGACTTAAGCATATATTGCAAGAGTGGATAAATAGAGACCAAAGTGGCTTTCTTCCATCAAGGAAGATAAGCGATAACATCAGACTAGTACTAGACCAGATAGAACTCCACGAGAGGAAAATTGATAAAAAGTTGGCCTGTTTTTTTAGTCTTTGAGAAGGCATTCAACAAGGTGAGTTGGTTATTTCTTATCCATATGTCAGAAAAAATCAATATAGGTGTAAATTTTACCAATTGGATTAAGGCAATTTAAAATAAGCAAGAAGTTCGCATCCTTGTAAATGGAGAAAAAACTGAAAAAGTTCAAATCGAAAATGGGACAAGACAAGGTTGTCCCTTGTCCCCATTACTCTTCTTGATTGTCATGGAGATACTAAATAATAATATAAGGGATGATGATACAATAAAGGGTGTGAAATATAAAGGATATGAATACAAGTTAAAAGCTTATGTGGATGACCATTTGGTCCCGGTTTCAGAACCAGGAGATAGTGTGATTAGACTTGTAGACTACTAGAAAGATTCAGCCAAGTATCAGGTCTAAAAATTAATAAAGATAAAACAAAAGTATTAACAAAAAACATGACAAAAGAAGAAAGAGAGACAATTCTGAAAATAACAGGTTACAAACTGGGAAAAAAGTGAAATACTTAGGTATTGAAATTACTTGTAAAAATGTAGACCTTTTTAAAAACAATTACGAAAAATTAGTAGCTGAAATAAAAAAGGACTTATCTAGGTGGAAAAAGCTGAATCTCTCCTGGATCGGGAGAATATCAGCAATAAAAATGAGTATTCTCCCTAAATTCATGTTCCTTTTCCAGAATATTCTGATCATAATGAATAATAAACTTTCACAATTGGAATAAAGACCTCTCTAAGGGGGGAAGCAGACGACTGCTTCCAGGACGCCGCCGGACGGAGCACCGGTGGAGAGGAGCCTCCGCACCACGGCGCTCCTGCAGCGTTCCTAAAAGGAGCTCAAAATTGGCGCTCCTTTTAGATGTCAGGGAAAGTGTGCCCTAAAAGTGGCGGGCGCACTTTCCCTGACTCTTCCACTGCAGCGCATGCGGTTGCTGCGGCGTGAGGTCATCCCCGGAGCGCCGGCCATGTGGAGGGCCAGCAACTCCGAGGGTGACCTCAGGAAGAGGAAGGAGCGGCGTGCGTGCGGCTGCTCCTCCTCTTCCTTGCCTCGGAGACGGCTCAATAAGCCATCTGCCGAGGCCCTTAGTTTACTTGGAATGGGAGAAAACAGAGGATCAAACTGAAAGTGTTCCAGGACAGGAAAGAAAAGGGAGGACTTGCCTTGCCTAATTGACAGTTATACTATGAGCCGATCTGTCTGGTATGGTTAATGCAATGGTTTCAGCTAAAAGATAAAAAATTACTTACATTGGAAGGGGTAGATCAAAGATTTGGACTACATGCCTATCTGTTCTACCAAAAACACAAGATTCATAAAGACTTCTTTGACCATTATATAAGAAAATCTATCCTGAGAGTCTGGTATGAATACAAAGAAAGGCTCTCCCCTAAAATACCAACATGGGTGTCGACTCATGAAGCCTTCCATAATAGGGAAGTAATATACCAGAATAAATGGATAACATATAAAGATCTAACATTTATAAGACCAGCAGAAAGCAAACTGGAATTCAAAAATTTAGATCAACTTATTAAGGAAGGATATATTCTGGGTTGGCTACTACACCGGCAGTTAAGAGAAAGATTTATCTTTGACTCTAAAACAGTAGGAATCAGAATAGATAAAACCGAATTTGAAGAAAAAAATGACATCTGACAACCCACACAAAATAGCTTTATTTTATAAGTGTTTACTAGATTTAGATCAGGAGGAAGAAGTGGTAAAAGAATACATGGTAAGGTGGTCGGAAGATTTAGATCAAATAATAGAACTTGAACATTGGGAAAAAGTGTGGAACAAAACATCAAAGTATGCAAGCAGTTTTGATTTAAAAGAGAACCTTATTAAGATGCACCACAGATGGTACATGACCCCATCTAAACTAGCTAAAATGTATAAAGGACTTACAGAAAAGTGTTGGAAATGTAAGCGAACAAGGGGGACCTTGTACTGCAAAAAAGCCAAATAATATTGGGCCACTACACACAAAACAGTAGAAGGGATATTGGAAACTCAAATTAATTTTGATCCTAAAATGTACCTGTTAAACATATATCTAGACAATAAATTGGAACAAAAGCATGGAAAACTCCTATACTATATGATTATCATGCCAGGATCGTCTATGCTAGGAAATGAAAATGTGAAACAATTCTGTACCAAGAGGAATGGTTAGCTAAACTGCTTGAATTAATGCAAATGGATAAAATGATGGTAATGTTGAGAGATCAGGACTGGGAAAGAAATGAAAAAATTTGGATGCCGCAGCTCAAATATATTGAAAATAGAAAAAAAAATGAAGACATGAAAATAAGAAGTAAAGTTGGGAGAAATGACTGAGTAAATATAATGCTGGAATGTCAATAAAGAGTTGTAATTGGCAAGAAGGTGTGGGATTAATGAGAGATAATTCTAGATAAATAAGATTATGCTGTTCTTTAAATATTTTGTAAACAAGGAAGCAAATATAAGACAAATAGTATATAGAATTATATACAGAAAGAATAAATCTCAGTTTAAGTCTTAGATTAAGAAGGAAGTTTTTTTTTTAATGGTAAAAAACGGAAATGACTTGACAAAGGATCCAGGAAGTAAAAATTCTGTTGGTTATTACTTTTGTGTCTAGAGTTTGTGTTATTAATATTGGTAATGTGTTTTTTGTGTGTTTTATGTTGTTAATGTCTTGTGTTGTATGTTGTATCTTATTCTAATAAACTTTATTAAAAAACAAACAAACAAATATGCAGCAATTTGCAAAATACACTAGCCCTTATTAATTAATTCAAACCTCAAATTACCCAAAGGAACTTCTCAACTTGGCAAGCAGCGGATCTTCTTCCTCAGCTAGCTAGCATCCAGGAGAAAAACTTAGATCTCATTCTCTAATTTCCAAATCATGAATACAAAAAATCCACATAGAAGAATCTCTGCTGCATTGCCTTTCGTAGGTGGCATAGCCTTACTTTGCTACCACTCTTGGATGCATTTTCCTTACACCAGTTGCCAGAACATGTTACTGCTGACATGAATGAAGAGAGATTGAAAGGAGTGCATTAAGAGCTGCAGTAATTTTGGAGAGGAAAATCCCAAGAGGTAATACAGGAAGCCTCCATGCTGCATAACATAATTTCCCCCGACAGACTACAGCACTGTTCTGCCAAAACAGATGTCCACTCACTTGATGATATGTTTGCTAACATTTGGTGGATGTTTTGGGCATATTACAAGGCAAACGAGAAAGAACATTTGTAATGAGAAGGTTTCCTTTTGATACAAAGATACCACACAGGATACCCACCCCTAAAGCTCACTTTCCTATGCTTTCATCTACAAAGAACATATATCTCTTCCCAATGTGTTGTATTTGAAAAGACAGGTTAGAGTGTGCCTCTGATTCAATCTACTGTCTACAATATCCCACTCCATATGATCTTCTTTGAAGTTTGGTATAGGTTTCAAAGCCTTTGGCACTTTCATTCTCAGGGATGACAACAATCTGCGTTACTGCCTGACACTGAAGAGCACCAACATATCTCAGAATACACATAGAAGTGTAAACTGTTCTGCTTCCCCCCTTTCTCCTGCCACTATCAGTTATAGATATATGTTTTGAAGGGGGAAAGTCTGTTTCCTCCATTGAAATCTGGAAAATAGCTGCATATATATGCATAGACACACTCAATTACTGACAATATTCCTTTAAATTAAACCAATGTGTATGATTCAGGTGCAATTGTATGCTGTCATGTTAAAGCACAACCTAGCCTCCATAAGCCTCCCTCCATTTCTTCTCTTAGATAAAAAACCAGTGTATTTAGAGCACTGCTAGGAAACTGAATATAGTCTTGTTAATAAATTCACTGGATTAACAGCATCTGTGTGAGAGACCTGAATTAGTAAACATGGTGCAGTTGACAATACAGCCAAGGTTCTTACAAATTAAGCCCTGCAAATCTTCTCAACTGTCCACGAAATACATTTGTTAAGCGACAATAAAAAAAAAAACTTGCAAATATTATAAAATTGTTCCAGTGCTCTCTGTACCTCTATAAAGTGGTCTTTGGCATTTCCTTGGGTTTCCCAACCTTTCTGGAGCCCCTGAGCTCATTTGGAATTTTCAGAGGATGCCTTGGCTATCACTACAAAATGGCTGACATGACAGCATGCCTTCTCACAGCACAGCTGCCCTGGCGGACATGGCCAATCACAAAATATTCTTTTCACAGAACACAATGATATGTCGGAAAGATGAACAATTTGACCAGAACCTTATTCTAAGGCACAGGTGGGGGCTCAGCAACAATATGCAGTGCGACCTTGGTATCCACTGAGATTTGATTCTAAGACTCCCCATGGATAATAACATCCATGGATGCTCAAGTCCCATTAAATACAATGAAAGTAAAATGGTGTCCCTTATATAAAATAGAAAATTAAGATTTGCTTTATGGAATTTACATATTATTTTGAATATTTTTAAGCAGTGGATGGTTGAATCTGTGGATTAAAAAAACCCTGTGATATGGGGGGCCTACTGTACAAAAACAGTCATTTAAAGCCAGTTACCGATGGAACACCAATTTCATAGAAAACACACTTTCTCTCTTCTACACAACATACTGTCATTCCCCATCCCCTCAATCTTTCTGCCTCAGGACAAATGCATACAAAGAGTACATCTACAACTGGAGACAGCAGGAAACACACAGGGCATGTTCTACCCTCACCCCTTCTGCTTTGTTTTCTAACCCATGGCCTTTCCCATCTCTAGATTGCCTACTTTTCCTGCTTTAAAGCAGCAACATACTGGATCAACTCAGATACAGCTCAGCCACCAGGTGTCATGCTCTTTCTTCTTCAATCAAAACAAAAGCCTTCTGCTACCTATCAGAGTGGAAATGGACAGCAAAAGCCGAGTAGCAATAGTCTGCCAAGATTTCAAAGGAGACCATTTCAATCACATTCTTTTTAGCAGTGGAGATAGATTGAAGAGTGCCCCTGTAGGCTTTTGGTGTTTGTTCTGGTGGGAATTACATGGGTGACCCAAATGATCTGCTGCACGGAAAGTGGAGTTTACCAAGGCTGCAGCCACACTGAAGAATTAATGCATCTCTATCCTATGGAATGCTGGAACATGTAGTTTGATACAGCATCAGAGCTCTCTGACAGAGAAAGCTAAATATCTGACAAAACTGCAAATCCTAGAATTCCATAGCATTGAGCCATGGCAGTTAAAGTGGTATCAAACTGCAATAATTATGTAGTGTAGATGCAACCTAGGAAGCGGAATGAGCCACCATTATCACAAATTATCAGTGGCTAAGAAAAAGAACAGACATGTTTACTTATGAACAAAGGCCTGTTGAACTGAAAAAGTTTATTTATTGAGAGGCTTCTTCTAGACTCAGTCATGCCGATATTAAACTCATTGAAACTGATAGGCGGCAACCAGAGCTCTCCAACAGAAGGCTCAATGTCTCAGAAAAAAACAAACAAGTCCCATGATTCCCTAGCACTAACCCTAACCCTAAAAGTGGACTCAAGTTGCACTATTTCTGGCAGTGTGCAACCCCCCCCTTAGTCATGCTGATATTAAACCCATTGAAATTTATAGGACTTACGTTAGCCATACATAAGTTAAGCCACATTTAATTCAATGGATAGGGCTGGACTGAGAAATTTTGCTGCCTGCACTAAGGGACAAAATATTGCCAGTACCAAAATTCCATGTATAAACCAAGCAATTTTTTAGTATTTGTTTCTGTTTAACTGACTTATACCCCATGTTCTCTTGTAAAAGTTCAGTGTGGGTGAATTTACTTCTGCATTGACAATAAGAGGCCGTAGTCATGTGTGGCCAAACACAACATATTAATTCTTCAAGCATATCTATGTGAGTCTGTGCTATAAACCCCTTGATTTTCCATACAGCCTCTGAAGACACCCCCCCCCCCCCAAACAGACAAGGCCATTCTGTACCACTTGGTGAATGGGCAAGATTAGAGAAACCTGTGGCTACATCTCTGTAGCCAGATGCAAAATGATAATCTCAGCACAGCTTAGTGCAGCACTGGTGCAGCTTGAGTGGCTTCTTCTTGGGGGGGTTGCAGACTGCCAGAAATAGAGCAAATTTTGTCCACTTTTAGGGTTAGGGTTAGGGAATCATGGGAATTGTATTTTATTGTGCACTATTTCCCATAATTCCCTAGCACTAACCCTAACCCTAAAAGTGGAGTCAAGTTGCACTATTTCTGGCAGTCTGCAACCTCCCCTTGGTCATGCTGATATATGACTTACGTTAGCCATACATAAATTAAGCCACATTTAATTCAAGGGATAGGGCTGGCCTGAGAAATGTTGCTACCTGCACTAAAGGACAAAATGTTGCCTGTACCAAAATTCTGTACCAAACTGTGGCAGAGACTTACCTGGCAGGGGAGACACTATGATCACGAAGGTGGTTTTCCCAGGGTGAGGGAAACATCATTGCACTCCGGGTGTGCTGACCCCTTCAATTTCCCCAAATGTGGGAAACTTGACTGCCACAGTAGAAATCTAAACACTGCTACAGTTATTTCATGTCTGGCTAGAGCAGGGGTAGGCAACCTTTGCCCTTTAAGGGCCGAGGGACTTCAGCTTCTAGAAGCGTCAGCCATGTTGGCCAATAGCTCCTGGGATTCTGGGAGCTGAAGTTCCTCGGCCCTTAAAGGGGAAAGGTTGCCTACCCCTGGGCTAGAGGGATAGATGCCTGAAATGTATGGGCAAAATGTCATGGCTTTGGGCCATGTTGGGGGCATGACATCTAGATGATGCACACTTTGTATAAAGCCAGAAGCTGCAGTAATGCTGCACCAAGCATGAAGAACTAGGCTAAAAAAGAACAGATATAATCTGCTCCTTCTGGTGGCCCAGTTCAGGACCATGGCAGCAGTCCAGATTGGGACCAGGCCTGTACAGGCACTGCAGTCCAGCACAATTAGGACTGGCATGGTCCTGGCATGGTCTTTTTGGCCCATCTGGTTCGGGTCATAGACATACCCTTCCCCAACTCTGCCCACTTCCCATGGAAGTATGGAATGTGCATGAGAAGGGGAGGGAGCTTTGGGTACTGTGGAGGGAGGAATGGAACCTCTGCAGCACTCAAAAAAGGACATATGCAGGGTAGGAAAGGCTAACACAAATGTATGCTACTCACAGGATGTCACTTTCATTAGACAGTAAGACAGCTGAAGGTAAAAGGAAAGGCCATAAATCTCATCCCTCCCAGCATGGCTGCCTCACTTTGTCTAATAAAGGACTTGGCCCTATCAATGGGTCTTAGCTAAACATAGATAAAATCAATTTAACTTAGTACAATGTAGACCAAAAAGGTGAAACTATTTATTCCCTCTGTGGTTTTCTGCTTATGGTTTCAGAATTCTTATTGTAGCAATGGTTTAGCTATGAGGAGGACAACATCAGGATATTGTTCCTCCAAATAAGAATTCTGCCCCAAAGAATTTTCCTTTGAGTCCTAAAATTTCTAGCATTGCAGAAAGCGAGATAGCAAAAATCACACACACACCTAGAAATCTTATATTTGCTGTGTTCACCATCCCTTGATAACTTTCCTTGCCCTGCCTAAATTTGCATTTCTAAATGCTTAACTGAAGTTTTTAAGTTATTGCAATGCTAGAAATTTGGGGACTGAAGGACAAAGTCATTTATGGGTCAAAATTCGTATTTAGGATGGCAATGCCCTCATCTTGCCCCCTTCTCTGTATTGTATACACTCTGTATTGTATATCATATAGCTACACATGTATTGTATATTCAGAAATGAGACAAATTAACTATGAAAATCTCTCCCCTGGTGATAGTAACAATGTATGCTTTGTTTTGTTGCTTTTGTGAGAAAAATATTAACATTCAGCAATGCTCACAGGAAGATTTCAGCGAATTGTCATATGTGCCATTTACTAACCATTCACCTGAAGAATGTGGGTCTGATACAATTCTTCATAGCCATAGGCATGACACGTGTACTTGCCCATGTGAATAGTTGTTACCTTGGTGATGTAGAGAGAATCATCATCTCCAAAATCCTGTAAAGTAGCAAAAGACAAACGAGGGTGAGAAGAAAAGAAGGCTTATCATTTAGCAATTTTGTTTTAAATGCTACAAAAGCCTAAGCTAATGCTTTAGTTGTTTTGACAGTTGCTTGGCTTTCAGCTGAGCTGGAATATAGACAGCTGTAGTGTTGGTTTCCATTCATTTTGGAAGAGCAGTGACTAAGAGATTGCTTGCAATACTGCATAAATGGGATAAACAACTCAGGGAAAATCTGGAAAAGTTCTTCCCACATAAAATGACTGAATATTTGGCAAGTTAAATTATAAGAGGAACTGCTTTGGGAGTGTTTATTTTAATCTATGAGGACTTCTAATGAAAGCTCTATGGTCTTCTTAATAAATGAAAAATTTAAACTGGCTTTCAGTTATCCCAAAAATGCCTTTGCCAATTTTTGTTGTTGGTCTGAAAAACCCAGTGGGCTTTCTCACTTTTGCAAACAAGACAAACCAAGCCACAATTCTTACTCTTCCCTACATGTATTACTATGTAATTTGGAATAATAATTATGCCAGAATAGCAAAAAATATTTCCTAGGTTTCAAAATGGGGATATTTTGGCATGGTGGTCTGTCTATTTAGTTATTTCAATTAATACAACACAAGCCCACATATTGATGAATCCACAGAGGCAGACACTTCTCTTCTGTATTCATTAGCAGTGGGACTCTACTGTGCCAAATTATATCTAACCCATAAAGGACATACATTTATAAACCATACCTAATTAGCTGAAAGAATGATTTTTTTACCCTAATTAGCCCAATGAATGGCACATGAAAAATAAAAACCTTTATATACACAACTTTAGGGCTTGAATGGAACTCATCTCCAATTATAAAATGATGCATAAACTATCAAGTTCAAAATGACCACAAATCTGAGGTCAAACATATTCAACTCCTTTCTCTCAAGAAAGGTATTCAGAATCTCCAGATCTAAAATACAGAACCATAGAATTTAACAACTGAAATGCAGCTTGAAGGTCTTCCAGTTCCACACATCCCTTGCTCAGTGGTGGACTCTTGCAGCCAAGAGCAGCAGCTGAGGCTCTCTTGATGCCTGAGATGGGAAGTGCTACTGTTACTCCTTTGCCATCACTCCTTTCAAAAACCTGTCCTTCATTGAGAGTAATGCTGGCACACAAAGCAGCTAATTTTGTTTCCCACAGAACCAAATGGTCATCTCGGAGCGCTTCTTCATCAGTCAGACATGGTGGGTGGAATGCTATCAGAGATCTCTAGTTTCACTCAATTTCAGCAGTGTGAAAGTTCCTCCATGTTTGCACTGGGGGAAAAAAATCTGCAAGAAGTGTGTGCCTTGTTTTAGAAGTGAATAATGCTTCTGGAAACTTTCTAGAAAGGGCATGCTTCCCATTTTGGGAGTCAACTAAAAGAAAATGTTATCCCTCCTCCTTACTTGTGTTTGCTGTCCCATTACTAAATTTCAGCTATGTATAGCCTGTGTACACAGCTTGTGTACACAGCTGAATACAAAGAAATTGTGAAATTGGCCCCATATCCCACTGACACCCCACTCTGAGCTGGGTGAAATTTCCATGCAATTTACACCAGTTACTTTTAGTTCTTTCTTCTGGAGCAACTGAACACAACCCTGTTCAAAATCTAGCATGAAAGGCATTAAGATATTTGAAAGCAAATATTATGACTCCACTTAAATATTCTCTTCTACAGCTTAAACATGCTCAGCCCTGAACAATTGCTCATAAGAGTTTATCCCTGCCCCCTAACTCCATTCACAGTTTTTTTCCCCTTTGGGCATATCATGATATTATTATTATTATTATTATTATTATTATTATTATTATTATTATTACAAACAATCAGGGCAGCTACCAAGCCTATGCTAGAAAATAGGGATATGCAAGAATTTTTTCATTTGAACTTCTTTTGCTCTAATTACCTATCTATCTGCCTGCCTACCTACCCATCATTGCCTAGGTAGTGACAACAAAACAACAATTATCTATTCCATTTCTTTCCAGAGTTCCCAAAATGGCCCATCATTTCAGAATATGCTGGTAGACAGTGGAGTGCCCACAAAGAAAGTTGAACATTGCTTTTCTCTTCCTGTACCACCACCATGGCTGCTATTTCTCCCTGGAATGTCCCAGAGTGATTCAATGCTATTCCAGGAAAATAAAATGGTAGCTGCTAAAATCAGCACTGCTTTCTCCAGAGAATGAGAAGTCTGCACTCACAAACGATGGATAATGAATGGACACAAATGGGATACAGGGACAGGTATTCATATTCATTGTTACTTATTGCATCTCTTTTGGAACAAACAACAGTGGAACTAAATATGCTCCACACTGTTCAATTTTTCATTCGTTCCAAAACAAATGTATGCGCCTACCAAAGAGAGATAGAGAGAGAACATAATGGAGAGGTAAATGTGTGACAAAAGGCCAGTCTTGCTTGCTAATTCAGATATTTTCTTCCTTGGCTGATAAAAGGTGGTAGGCTCTACTGGAGTATTGCAGTGCTACAGGTGGAGTCCTCTTGGAGAGTTTTTTTTTCTTGGCATGATTCTCCATTAAACCACCCCGAGAAACAGCTGGGAAGAACTCAAAACAGCAGCTGGGTGCAGAAGAGAAAGCTGTCTCCATTGACAGATGAAGGTGCCCTTTTTGATCCCAAGCAGCTTGGAAGGCAGGAGGGCAGTCTTCTCAGCATACATATGTTCCTACACTGCCACACCATGATCTTGGCACCTATGGTCATTTTACCTCTGCTACCTTCCCTAACTGTGTTGCTGTTTCCATCTACCTATTATACTGCTCAAAATGGATTTGGCTTATGAATTTAAATTGCCATGTGTCTTGTTCACATTTCACCTCAGCTTTGAACTCATTAAGCATCATTACATATGCTACTGTTTCCTTGTCCTGAGCCGGTTATTTGTATAAAAGAGTTATAACATTACAGCTATCTTATAAGATTGTTACACGAGACACACCAATAATGTTACTGAAGTACTATGGATAAATAGTAAGAAATTAGTAATGAAGGATGGTAGTGGCTCCTGCAAGATGACCCCTCAAGATAGTTTCCAAGGTAATGCTCTAAATTGGGAAATATAAAATAGGACTAATATCAGCAAAAACCTGCACAAACATTAAAAACAGCATTAGCAGTAAAAACCATAAACTAAAAATGTGTATCCATTAATTAAAAAGCCCCATTCTTCAGGCCTGTTTAAAGCCTGTTGAGACATGTGTGCATCCTGAGGTAGGACATTCCAAAAAGGCAAGGCTACCACATTCTGGGATCCTGAACAGACTTGTCTGTGGTACTATTTGATGTTTTAAAAAGTCATTTGTATGTACGTGTGTGTATATGCATGTATATGACTTCAACACAATCAAACAGCACATCTAACAGGTTTGTTCTGGATCCCAGAAGGATGCATTTAATTACTAAAATACGTATTTATTAGAACAATTAACAAGCAGAATTTAATAAATAGATTAGTAAGACATTTTAGCTTCTGCCTTCTTCAGTTTCTAAAAACAAACATAAGTTGTATCCAAGAAGGAAGTTTAGAGCATTCTATTTCCAACATTGTTAAGTGGATGTTGGTGTTATATATTATCCTCTAGTGTGAAACCATGAAGTGTTAAGATGATGAGTTTGTCAATCCAAAACGCTTCTTTACATCCCAAATACTTAGATGTATCTTCCTTGATATACAGAATTCAAATTGGTTCCTTTTTTAACAAACTAAACACTGACAGAATATTGTACCATAGCAAGCTTTTGAGCTGAACCACACTCTTCTTGGAATAACCATGGAAAGCAGCTTCGATTGAAGTACTGGTGTTATCTGATTTTGTTGTGTTTTGATGCATTGTAGCTGAGATTAAATTCAGATCAATAAAAACTAGAAGGCTACTTTTATGGGATGATTTATAAAAGAGATGAAGAAAAACAAAGCAGTAAAAATCCTCTGTCATTCATGTGTTCCTTCCTAATAGACATTCCTGATTAATGTTATGAACACTTGGTTAGTCCTCTAAAATTGTCTTTTTTTATAGATGCTCTATTACACTCTGAAAGATGCAAGCTCTTTTTGTTTTACTGTTTTTCTCAACATACTATAGAGAAGCTTTTCCATTAACACCATAAATGTATGATGTTTAAGTTCTATTTTAAAAAAAAATTTTTTTTTTGCAGTTAATGCAGCAGGTTATTTACCTTAATTATTATATTTGCTAGAATGTGCATCTGTAAAGAGAGAACAAAAGGAAAGTTTGTGTGGTGTAGTGATTATAGTGTTAGACCTGGGGTTGGATGTTCCACTTTCTAGTGCCTATTGTTTTTTGTGTGTCTTCAGGTCCTTTCATGGCAACCCTAAGGTGAACCTATCATGGGGTTTTCTTGATAAGATTTGTTCAGAGGTGGTTTGCCATTGCCTTTCCATGGGGCTGAGAGCATGTGACTTGTCCAAGTTCAACCTGTGGGTTTCATGGCCAAGCTGGGAATCTAACCCTGGTTTCTAGAGTTGTAGTCCAACTCTCAAACCACTATGGTACACAAGCTCATTCAGCCACTCTCCCTCAGTCTATACTACCTGACAGGATTCTTATGGGGGCAAACCAGGGAAGAGGAGAGCCATGTATATGGCCTTGCCCTTACAAGAGCAAAGGGAGGAAGCCATAAGGAGTGGATTAGGGAGCCAGGTATGTTTAGCCCAGAGAAGAGAAGGTTAAGAGGTGACATGATAGCCCTGTTTAAATATTTTGAAGGGATGCCATATTGAGAATGGAGCAAACTTGTTTTCTGCTGTTCCAGAGAAAAGACACAGAGCACTGGATTCAAACTACAAGAAAACAGATTCCACCTAAACATTAGGAATAACTTCCTAATGATAAGAACTGTTCAACAGTGGAATATGCCACCTCAGAGAGTGGTGGAGTCTCCTTCTTTGAAGGTTTTGAAACAGAGTCTGGATAACCATCTATTGAGAGTGCTTTGTTTGTATCTTTCTACATGGCAGGGGATTGGACTGGAAGGATCTTGTGGTTTCTTCCAACTCTTTGGGGCTATATACATAACATAAATATGTAGGATTTAAAGAAATTAAATCTACTGTTTGAAATGTGAGTATTGCATAAGCCAGCCCTAGTCAGAATTTTGTGCAAAAAAATTCCTCCCATGTGCCCTTGTTGCCCAACCCTCAGCCCTCTAGTCATGGAAGCTATACCATGGGTAGCAGGAAGTCTCCTCTGCTAGGACAGGCTCTCTAGGCAACTTGCTGCATGGCAATTTAATTACACAGCATTCTATAAGTGGGCCTACACGTATAGAAAAAGCCCTCTAATGTAATGAATAGAGTGTCAGTATGGTGGATGATGTGTGTTGCAGTAGTTTTACCATTCAGCAGAGCTGACAGGAAAAGCTGACTTTTCTCTTGCATGCCTCCAGACTTTTTCCCATCTGGAGCTTGATGATACTGCCTCAGCTCTCCAGCTTTACCAGCAGTCAGAAAACACTCCAGTTGTAAGCAAATAAAATGAAGCTTTATTGCTACAACTAAAATAAGCTATTTACAATCCTTAGATGTTTACAAACAATCCTTTGCAACACACCACACAGTCATTTACCAGATGAACCTCCCCGCTCCCTCTCTTAACCACAATGCAATACACAGACAAAGGATTTTGTCTCCCCCCCAAGCTACCACGCACTTGGGCGTGTCCTTCTAGTTAATTGGATGAACTCAACTTTCCCAGACTTTCAGTCCATCCCCTGTTGTTGATGTCATTGTCCATGTGGCCTGCCATGTTGTCATTGTGTGTTTTGGTCAGTACATTTCCTTTCCCAAAACACCCTGTTGTTTTTCTCTTCTCCGGTCTTCTGTTTATGTCTAGAGAGACATCTGTTGTTTGTCTGGTCCAACTTCCCTTCCAATCCCTTCCTACAGGAAAGTTCTTCATACATCTTATACATTTCCATGAATGACTCTATATCCCATCTAGCAAATCCTGACATAGGCCCTAAGCAGACGACTAATAAAGTCGTCTTCTGGGCAGAGAAGAGGAGGGGCAGCCGCACGAGCGGCGCCCCTTCCTCTCCCCGAGGTCGCCCCCAGATGCGCCGGCCGTCCGCACGACCGGCGCATTGGGGATGACCTCACGGCGCAGCGCCCACATGCGCTGCGCCGTTTGAGCCACGGAAAGTGCGCCCGCCGCTTTTGGGGCGCACTTTCCCTTAGATCTAAAAGGAGCGCCAATTTGGTGCTCCTTTTAGATGCGCCGACGGTGCGCCGCGGTGCGGAGGCTCCGCACCGCCGGCACTCCGTCCGGCGGCGGCTCCAGGGCCTCCGTGTGCTGAGGCCCATAGAGAGGCTAAGGGAATAGATGATGAGGAGGTAAATAAAATAAATGCAAAATAACCACAGGTCCTTGCCTGCATGCATTATTAATTATACAGCACAGGGCTTGAGGAAAGCAGGTTTAGTCTAGATCCAGCCAATTAGGAATCCAGAGAGCCCTATGTCCTTTGAACAGATGTCAGAACCCTACTCGTGTTCTCTGGGGAAGAAACTCCTGTTATCTTTCAATGAGCTGTGATTTCCACTCAAAATCCTAGCGTTTCTCCTGGCATTTTTTCCACAGGCACTTTTAAAACCAGAAGAAGAGTTACACTGAATGAGACCAAGGGCTTATCCAGTCCAGTATTCTCTTCACACAGTATCCAATGAGGATTGGAAAAAAAATATTCACAGTTATTAATTTCCTTGCCAAAATAATGGGTTTCTTCCCACTTGGGAAGCATGGTTGAGAAGAATAACTGAGTGGAATTTTTTGCTGTTTTCATCTGTTATTCACACAAGTGTTTTAGGAAATCATTCTGCATAGTAATATATTCTGGGAATGCTTGCCGGAAGAGATCCATCTTGATGGCTTTTTAAAAGCCATCTAAGTTGGTTATCTGACAGATCTCCTCTGGCAGGGCATTCCACAGTCTAGGAGCAGTGGTAGAGAAAATCCTCTGGGAGGTTGCTGCCAACCTAGTTCTTATTGGTTGAAGCAACTTCCTCCCAGAGGACCTGAGGGAACGGGACAGATTATATGGAGATAGGCGACTCCTTAAGTAAGATGGGCCATGGCCATGTGGGGCTTTAAAGGTTAATACCAACACCTTATACTGTGCCCGGAAACTAA
>CM034703.1:234376185-234392850 GCA_020142125.1 Phrynosoma platyrhinos
CACCATCTGCCATCATAGCAGTTGACCGAGACATGGAGCAGAATATTTCATGTCATCAGTATATTGGTAGCATCCTGCTCCATATCTCCTGACGATCTCTCCCAGCGGTTTCATATAAATATTGAATAACATCAGGGACAGAATGGCTTCCTGAGGAATGCCATATTTTAGCTCTGTTTTTGATGAGCAGCTGTCCCCGAGTACCATCCTCTGAAACCTGCATGAGAGAAAGGAGCAGAACCACTGAAGAACAGTGCCTTCCACTCCCAATTATCTCAGGTGCTCCAAAAGGATGTTGTGGTCTATGGTATCAAAGGCCGCTGAGAGGTCGAAAAGCACCAACTGGGTCACGCTACCCCTGTCGATGCTCAGGCGAAGGTCATCTACCAGAGCGACCATGGACATCTCCACCCCATATCCGGGCCTGAAGTCGGTTTGAAATGGATCTAGAAAATCAGTTTCATCCAAGATCGCTTGGAGTTGGAAGGTGACAGCTCTCTCGATCACCTTGCTCAAGAATGGTAAATGTGAGAGTGGTCTGTAGTTTTTCATGTCCAGGGGGTCCAGGGAAAGTTCCTTCAGGGTGGTCTAATGGCCGCCTCCTTTAGACTTGATAGAACAACTCCCTCCCTAAGGGATGCATTGATGATCTCTTTAAGGAAGGCCATCAATGCATCACCCCCCCTGGATGACCAGCCAAGACGGGCAGGGATCGGGAGACCATGTCATCTTCCTTACTTTCCCAAGGATCTTGTCCACGTCATCGGCACTAACTAACTCAAAATGATCCAGTTTAATCTCATAAACGGGTTTACTGGACACCTCAGTCACTTCTGTTGTAATCCTGGCATCTAAATTGGCTCTTTTCTGAGATATTTTATCTGCGAAATAGATGTTAAAAGTGTCACAGCATGCTGTTGTTGGGTTAAATAAAGGGTTCTGCACAGGTGGAGCCTGTGACAGTTCCCTTACAACCCTAAACAGTTCTGCTGGACGAGGGCTTTAAAAGTCATGACTAGCACTTTGAAGCTGTTTTAGCAAGGAAGTTACACACACTCCATAAGTGGCCCTACAACATTTTGGACCCGCTGAAATTTCTGAACACTTTTCTAAGCCAACCGCATATAAAATGTATTACAGTGGTCCAAATGAGATAAAATCAAGACGTGTTGCCATTCCCAAATCTGACATTTGTAGCCAAAAGTCTATGAAGCAGAATTTTAGTTAGTTCAAATAGAGAGGGGGTCGGCTACAAGGACACTGCAAGACCGTTTCCCACATGTATATCTAGAGATGGAGGATCTTAAGAATTGATGCAGAGGTAGTATCCTCAAATTAAAGTATTATTTATTGAAAAATGGGACAATCACACAACAATACACACACACACACACTCATGCAGGGCTTGGGAAATCAGGGATTAGGCTGGAATAAATGCTGAGGCAGCACTACAACAATACTTATTACCAATGAAGCCTTCACCGAGATCCAATTGGGTGAAGTGGTGTGAGACACAACCGTTTCGAGAGTGTGGGTTAAATGGAGGTGCCGGTAACCAGTTCAGAGAACAGAGTGACGCAGGGTGCCCCTGAACTCAGACTAGCGACACTGAGAAAAGAAATCCAGGGGTTTTTAAGGACTGAAACTGGCCCCTGGTGAGGTGCTTGAATGCTCGGCTAAAGCATAAACAAAGAGGTTTGATTGTTTGGTTATAGTTTAGACAAAGGCGTTAGATTGCCTAGGTGAGATAATCTGATCTGGCAATATTCAAGGGAAATGGGAGTGGATTAAGGTGTTTGGCCGGCTCATCAGGTGAGACATCTCAGCCATTATCACCCATTGTTCTGATTATGGAGGTGATGATAGTTCATTTGCAACTCCCACCTACCTGCCTGGCTCTGGGGTTTGGGGATTTTTCAGCCTTCCAAGTGACCTGGGCATGACCTATCTGGAGGCACATAGAGTCTGCTGCAGAGTACATCTGGGGCCATGTGGAATTCATATACACCAAAATTCAGAAAAATGCACTTTCAGTAACACATCTCAAGGAAGAGGAAATACTAGTTTTAACTGTGCAGGCATACTCCAGGCCACTGCTGAAACCTGGGCATCCAGTCACAGAGCTGAGTCCAGAAGAATAACCAAGTTGCAAGCCTGAAATTTTAGGGGGAGTATAACACAACCCAGCACAGGAGGAGTCTTTGTTCCCTTATCTGCCTTTCAATTGACCAGGAGCATATCTGTCTGCTCTCGATTAAGTTTGAGTTTTTCTGTTTTCACCCAGTCCATTACTGACAGCAGGCAATGGTTCATTACCAAGACAACTTCCTTCCGATTGAAAGGAAAAACAGAGTTGGGTGTCATTACTGAATCCCATAACTTCAGATGACCTATCCCAGTGGTCTTGGCAGTGGGAAGAGGATGTTGTAGATACCTAATAGATATTTAAGAAACTGCCAGTTTTTGCCTGCTGCCCAATATGATTTTCTGCTATCAGGCTGTATTGTCAACAAAAATAATCTGCTACTCTAATTGATACTAATCAACAGGATGCCAACTGATAAGTGTAAAAGGCAGTATTGGGTATAATGGAAATTGTATCAACCAGCCAGGACGTTATTGCAGCAATTAGGAATGCTCCTTTGAATAGCAGATTATGCAAAAATGCATAGATGTAAGATGGGGGACGCCTGTCTTAACAAGACTATGTGTGAAAGGGATCTAGGAATCCTAGTAGACTACAAGTTAAACACGTGTCAACAGTGTGATGCTGCAGCTAAAAAGGCCAATGCAATTCTAGGCTGCATCAACAGAAGTATAGTGTCTAGATCAAGGGAAGTAATAGTGCCTTCTATTCTGGTTTGGCCAGGCCTCACCTGAAATACTGTGAGGATGTTTAGAAGCTGGAGAGTGTCCAAAGGAGGGCAGCAAAAATAGTGAAGGGCTTGGAAACCATGCCCTATATGAGGAGTGACTTAGGGAGCTGGGTATATTTAGCCTGGAGAAGAGATGGTTAAGAGGTGATATGATAGCCATGTTTAAATATTTGAAGGGGTGTCATATTGAGAATGGATTAAACTTGTTTTCTGCTGCTCCAGAGAATAGGACCCAGAACAATGAATGCAAGCTGCAGAAAAAGAGATTACACCTCAACATTAGGAGGAACTTCCTGACAGTGAGAGTTGTTTTACAGTGGAACACACTCCCTCATAGTGTGGTGGAGTCTCCTTCTTGGGAGGTCTTTAAACAGAGGCTGGATGGTCATCTGTCAGGGATGCTTTGATTTTGAATTCCTGCATGGCAGAGGGAAGGACTAAATGGCCCTTGTGGTCTCTTCCAACTCTATGATTCTATGACCTTTCATGTTTCCTCTTTCCTTTCCTGCATTATCATCCAATCCCATTTAAGGAAGGAGAACATCCCTGGTTTACAGCCCCTATCCACTTGCAAGAACAACAAGGTCATAAAACCACAAATCTCTCTCGTCTCTGGTCATTTGCCCCTCCCGTTGTTTTCCATGCTTGGCTTCCCACATGATTCCCATTCCCCTTTCGATAAACCAGCATCATTATACGCTATATCACCATATCTTCTTATCATCATTACATCATATCACCATGACAGAACCATGCCTATTTTGATATCCTCATTATCTAGGTTTAATTTGTGTAGATGAAATGAAATCAATAAATATAAATAGTTCCTCTGTTGTTTTTTGTGGGTTTTTTTCGGGATGTGTATCCATGTTCTAGAAGAGTGGCCACATAGCCCAAAAAAACCCACACAAAAACTATGGATGCCAGCCATGAAAGCCTACGAGTTCCTCTGTTGTCATTATTTTTGTTTTCTTTATGTTCAGCAGTAAGCTTGCCTTTGCACTTTCTTCTTTAATTTTCCTTAGTAATTGTTCCAAGTCTATGATGTTTTCTGCAAGTATTATGGTGTCATCTGTATCGCTTAGATTGTTGATGTTCTTTCCTGCTATCTTCACTCCTCCTTCTTCTGAGTCTAAAACTGCTGTTCGTATTATATTTTATGCTTGCAAGAGACAACTATTATTTACTCATTGGCCTTCTGGCCCTAAGGAGCCCTTGATGCAACATACAATGTTTCAGAACAGGGGTGGGAATTGTGTAGCATGTGGGTATCATACTGTTTCAGGGAGCTATTTGTGGCTCCCTCAGCATTTCTCATACTTCCTAAATCCCCAAATTTGAAATTTTCCAAGCAACCCCCAATTGATTGAATTCTAGTTTTGAATTATAACAAGTCCATCACAGGGTGAAAATTGGCTTCCATTCCTGCTGAAGTTGCCCATCCCTGTTCTGGAATGCCTAACCTATATAAGAAACAGGTTTAAACACCTCTGTTACTATTATATAAGAAACTGGTTTAAACACCTGCATTACTATTAAAAAATCATTTTAACATAGTGATACCCTAGTTCAGGTGCAGAATGTGCCAGATATTGTCAAGGCTGCCTGCATCAGAACTGGGGTTTGGGATGTGCATTATCCAAACAGGATGATGCCAGAATGGGGTGGGGAGAATGGGACTTTTAGCCCATGCAGACAAGGCCCAAGGGTACATCTACAATATAGAAATAATGCAGTTTGACACCACTTTAAGTGCTATAGCTTCAACCTATGGAATTCTAGAATTTGTTGTTTAACAAGATGTTTAGCCTCCCAAAAGCATGCTGGTGGGTAACAAAAGTAGAAATCCCAGGATTCTATAGGATGGAGCCATGGCAGTTAAAGTGGTTACAAACTGCATTATTTCTATATGGTACATGCACCCTAGGAGCCCAGCATCCACTCAAGAAGTGGAGACTCCCTGAACCAGATAGATAGTTATTATCCAGCTCATGGAGAGCAACAAGAAGAACAGTCATGGAGAGTTATTTTTTTAAAAAACAACAAGAACAGAACGTCTATGTTGGAAATATAAGATCCTTCACAATGCCACAGTATCACAATTATTGGATACCCAATAATACTTTTAGGATTTTAAAACAAAACGTACCATACAAGAGGTAATCTTTGGAGCCACCTGCTCCCATTCAATCCTCCTCGCACACTCCAGTCCTCTGGGAGGAATTTGCTCCAGCCAGTAAAATTAAGGCTGTCTGCAACCTCCCAGAGGGCATTCACGGTAATCGCCCCCAGATTATGGAATGGCCTGCCAGACGAGATCTGTCAGATTACGAGCCTAAGCAGCTTTAAAAAGGCTGTGAAGACGAATCTCTTCCAGCAGGCCTTTCCTGATTAGATTCCCAGCCTTAGGAGTTGCGCTGCCCTACCTCTTTCAGGTTTTGGTTTGCCTACAGCTTTTGTTTGTTTGTAATCATTTTAAATACTCGATTTAACTGCCATGGCTCCATCCTATAGAATCCTGGGATTTTTAGTTTTGTTACCCACCAGCATGCTTTGGGAGACATGGCTAAACATCTTGTAAAACAACAAATTCTAGAATTCCATAGGTTTAAGCTTTCTGTGATTTTATGTTGATTTCTATGATGTGCTGTTTAATATTTTTTTAAAGGGGGAGGGTAGGGTTTGGGGGCTTTTATTCTGTATTCTTGGTGCAATTTTTAACTGTTGTAAGCCGCCCCGATTGTTTTTAACAGAGGGGTGGGGTAATAATAATAATAATAATAATAATAATAATAATAATAATAATAATAATAATAATAATAATAATAATAATAATAATAATAATAATAATAATAATAAATCATCGCATTCTTAATTCTCACAATACATTCAAATATGATTAAGGTTTTTTTTAAAGCCCACTAAATATCTAAATTAGTTACAGACACCTATCTCTTTCCTTCAATCCATTTAGCTATTTATTTCCAAACATAACTAGGAAATGTAAACATTATGATTTTAACCATATAGATCATTCCTGTAATTCAAAGAAATCCTCAACTCTAAATGCTGAAAATCATTTGCAACTGCCATCTGTTGAACAATTTGTCTGCAACTTGCCATGACATATTTAAGTTTGGAAGAATTCATACTGATAGGTGAGGATGACATGATGCAGTAAACAACAGGAAAGGTGAGAATTTGAAAGATGGACTTGAAAATATGATACCCTTCTCAGAGCTTAGAAACAGTTAGTGCTAATGCATTAATATCAAACTGTTAAAGTACTGTAAGTTGTTAAAGTGTTAAGAATTTTTTAAAAATATAAATTAAATTGTTAAACATAAATAATTGTAAATTGTTGAAATGGTCTGTAATTAACTGAATTGACAAGATGCATTAACTATTATTCAAATCAAATCAAATCATTTTATTACAGCCGTTCGGCCAGTATAATTAACTATTATTGAAAGAATGTTCTTGGCATTTAAGGGGAAAAACAACAAATACTTAAATCATGTTTGAACATTTGAAGAAGTGAGAATACAGGCAAACAGATTAATATTTAGTTAATTATTCTGAAGCTTGAATATTCCTTCTCCTTGGATATTTGATTCCAGTCATGACCCATTAAAGCATCAACAGAACTTAAAATGTTCTGCTCACCAGAGACAATCTCTGTAAATTCCTCTCTCTTTCGTGTGTGTGTGTGTGTTGTGTGTTTTCAAGTTATTTCTGACTCACGGGAAACCTAAGACACATCTATCATGCAGTATTCTTAGCAAGATTTGTTTGGAGGAAGTTTGCCATTTTCTTCCCCTGAGGTTGAGAGCATATGACTTGCCCCAGGTCATCCAGTTATCAACACAAAAGGGAGAGCTCGAATTATAAACTATTTCCTTGTGAAAGTCAGAAGGGAGTAGCAGGAGTGAGATTTCCCATTAATAACTAGTCAGGCATCAAGCTTTCCTCCCTGAATGTTGAAACAGAAATGATTATTCTGAGAATGCTCAGAATCATTCAAAACTACAGTCCGCATGATCTTCACAGGAAATGAGATTTCTGAGCATTAGTTTAAAATATGGACAAATATGGAGGTCTTCCATCATTCTGCCACTCTTTTGGCCTCAGAATGGTTTGCCTGGTAAAGAACGTTCCAATGGCAGTGTAAGCCACAGGGTTGTCTCAAGATAGATGTGAAGGCACCATTCTTCATTTGGTGAAAATTCCAGAGTTTTTGGAGAAAACATGAGAGGTTGGTTTTTGTGGGTTTTTCGGGCTGTGAGGCTGTGTTCTAGAAGAATGTATTCCTGATGTTTTGCTTGCATCTGTGGCTGGCATCTTCTCTGAAGATGCCAGCCACAGATGCAGGCAAAATGTCAGGAATACATTCTTCTAGAACAGGGGTAGGCAACCTTTCCCCTTTAAGGGCCAAGGGACTTCATCTCCCAGAAGCCTCAGCCATGTTGGCCAATAGTCCCATGTTGGCCAATAGCTCCTGAGATTCTGGGAGCTGAAGTCCCTCAGCCCTTAAAGGGGAAAGGTTGCCTACCCCTGTTCTAGAACATGGCCTCACAGCCCAAAAAAACCATTAAAACCTATAGATGCCAACCATGCAAGCCTTCGACTTCACATGATAAATTGGATTGGGAAGTTCTTCATTGCTTTGAAATCTTGTGTTCAGATTTTGGCTACAGTGAAATTTGAAATTTCTCGGGTGGACCAGGAATGTCAAGAGGAGCCCAAAGAATTCCTCTATGGGCCTTGGCAGATGGGTAATTGGGCCGTCTCCGAGGCCCGGAAGAGGAGGAGCCGCCGCACGTTCGGCGGCCCTTCCTCTTCCTGAGGGCGCACCCGGAAGCGCCGGCCATCCGCACAGCCGGCGACTGCGGGTTGCCCTCACGCCACGGCAGCCGAACGCGCCGCAGCGTTTGAGCCCCGGAAAGTGCGCCCGCCGCTTTTAGGGCGCACTTTCCGGAGAATCTAAAAGGATCGCCATTTTGGCAGTCCTTTTAGATTCGCCGCAGTAGCGCCGTGGTCCGGAGGCTGAACTCCGGTGGCGCTCCGGACCAGGGCGTCTCCGACGCCCTGGTCTGCATCCCCCCTATGTCAGGGGTAGAATTGTGTGGCTTCCCAGGTGGGTGGCACTGAAAAATTCAGGTCTAATCTGCACTGCAAAATGAATGCAGTTGGACACCATTTTGTCATGGTGCACTGCTATGGAATTCTGGGATTTTTAGTTTGTTGTGGCACTAGAGCTGTCTTACAGAGAAGGCTGAATATCTCACAAAACTACAAAATCCCAGAAGTCTATAGCATTGAGCTATGGCAGTTAAAGCAGTGTCAAACTGCACTCATTCTGCAGTACAGATTAGAATTCAGAATCCTTAGGGTTCATCTGCACTATAGAAATAATGCAGTTTGACAACATTTTAACTGCCATGGATCCATCCTACAGAATACTGGGATTTGTAATTTGGTGAGGCACCAGAGCTTACTGACAGAGAAAGCTTAAGTTTTTATAGAATTTGTACCAGAAGTGGAGCTTTGGCTAAGAATTCTCAATGCTATTTCTTAAACTTCTAATCCCAGGCTCCCATGAAGAGGAACCATGGCAGTTAAAGTGGAATTATAGCACTATATTTGTGTAGTGTAAAGGGGCCCAAGGATGGAGGAAGGGGGTTAACCCAATAATCAATAAGCCACCTGTGGTCAATACAAATAATTACATGATTGTAATGATCAGACTATCTTGTTGTCCAACTGATTCTTTATCATTCTGTTCTACTATATACTAGTAGGAGAGTATTATTTTTCAAAGGACAGGCAATCCTCTTGACCAGGGGTAGGCAACCTTTCCCCTTTAAGGACTGAGGGACTTCAGTTCCAGAATCCCAGGAGCTATTGGCCAACATGGGACTATTGGCCAACATGGACGAGGCTTCTGGGAGCTGAAGTCCCTTGGCCCTTAAAGGGGAAAGGTTGCCTACCCCTGCTCTTGACAATCTCCATAGCCATGCCTCAAAGAGAATTCAGAAATACAAGCAGTTGTGTTGATCTCTCTCTCTCTGTGTATGTATGTTTGTGACATCAAAATACTTTGAAGTACAAAAAGAGACATAGCTCACACAAAACTTATTGTTGCTGTGGAAATCCCCTTCCCACTTGAGGTATGTGCTGCTTAGCTTGAACAGAAACAGATAAGCCTGAGTCAATGTCAAAATTTTCATCATCATCATCATCACCACCACTACCATCATCATCATCATCATCATCATTCCTGCTAAGTGAAAAGTCCTGGCCCTACAGCCCTGCAAGCCCTGGCTCCACTACAATATTGGAATGCTCTGAATGTTAGAATTATGGAATGCAGAACAAAAGATCCTTTAAAATTCTCCCACTCATATTGGTACTTCAACAGTTTACTCATATGCTTGCATTTGTACAACAAACAGGATAACACCAAGGACTGACCTTTCTTAGGGCCACTGCAGATGGGTGGCTCTGGGATGCCCCAGGAAGCGACAGATCGGTGCTGCGGCAACCCCACACCACAGCCCTGATCCTCCCTTTTGCTGCCTTGAAAAGAGCAGCAAAATACCACTCCTTTTAGGGGTGGCAAAAGGCTGCCCTTAGAGCTGGCGCCACAGCTGTTCAGCACCCTTTTGGCACAGCATGTTTAAACACTGCACCGGAAGGGTGTCCTGACACTACGCGCCATGCATAAAGGTGTGCGGCATCAGGATGGTGTTGGCATGGGGTTGGGTCTGCCAGCAAGTGGCTGCCCCGCCCCAACTCTACCTCCAGGCTTGCCCTTTGGGCTGGTCTGCAGAGGCAATTACATTCTTTAATTCTATCCAAAAAATTATTGATGTTTTGCCTTTAACTCCTTAGTGAACAATATTATATTTCAGAGATCAGTACAAATATATATTTTTCACACATCCTGACTTGTTCTCATTTCAGCTAACATGCATTTGACAACATTCAAATCCTGTATTTGATTTTGTACAACAGAATGAACTTCAATCATACCTTTATATTAACTTTACAGGTGGAAGTGATGAAATGTGTATTTACATTCTTTACATGCATCCTGTGTCACTTAAAATTATTGGTATATAATGAAGTGATTATAATATGAGGAAGCAGGAGAAAAAAATCTTGTTCTACCTTGTTTTCCCCACACCTTCAATTGTGTGTAATGAGACATTATCTGCATGCAAAAATGATTACATGTAAGCAATAGGTCTGGATTACCACATATAGTCGTGTATAAGTCGACCTCAAGTATAAGTCGAAGAGAGATTTTGGTATCAAAATCATGGATTTTGGTATGACCCATGGATAATAATAATGATAATAATAATAATAATAATAATAATAATAATAATAATAATAATAATAATAATAATAATAAATTTTTATTTATAACCCGCCCCTCTGCTCAGCAATCGGGGCGGAGTACAACAATATTAAAATAGAACAAAGTTAAAAACATTCCATCATCCCATAGTCCCACCTTCCCATCCCCTTAAAACAGAATTAAACAAATGACCAATTAAAATACAATATTAAAAACATAACGACAATAATATAAGGAGTCAGATTTACAAATCAGGAATAAGATGGTAAAACTTGGGGGCATGTAGCAAAGGATGGAAAAGACAAAAGTGATCTCTGTCTGCCAAGGCTGGGAAGCATCACAAATTCCCCACCACTGCTACCATTTTTATATGAAGGTATTACAATAGGCCACTTCGGGGCTAAGCAGGTGGCCAATTGGGCCGTTTTGGGGGCAGGGAAGGGGAGGGGCAGCCGCACAATCAGCACCCCAACCCCTTCCCCAGGTCATTCTCAGAGCAGCCAGCCCTCCCACTGCAGCATCCACACACACTGCAGCGGAAAAGTAGCCGAAGGTGTGCCGTAAGCTTTTGCAGCGCACCTTCAGCAACTTGTGAAAGGACCATCAATTTAGCACTCCTTTCCAGGGGCGGCGAAGGTGCACCATGGGGCTGAGGTGTGGGGATACCTCAGCCCCACGGCGCAGCTTCCTGGGGCGGCCCACAGTCATCCGTCTGCTTCCCCCCTACCTCAGCAGGAAGAGTGGGGTGTCCTGTGGCATGTCTTTGACTATTACCTCTTTCTCTCTCTCTCCCGCCTCCCTTCACAAGAAGCCCTTGCGAAGATACTGGTCTGGGCATGGAAAATAAAAAGCAAGTCCCTAATCTCTCTTTCTCTCTCTCTTTCCCTTCTCTCTTTGCCAAAACCCCTTGAAAAGATCCTAATCTAGGCATATGAGTAGTGTTACCATATTGACCCATATATAAGCCAACCCAGGATTTTGGAGTCCATTTTTGGGCATAATTTTTTTGACTTATAGATGAGTATATATGGTAAATCTTCTGCAGATAGCCAAAAGAAAGAGAAAGAAAAGAAAAGAAAAAAGGGAAAGAGAAAGAGAAAGAAAAGTAAGGGAGTCTCCCCAGACATCAAAATAATTCTCCTACATTAATGATAAAACATGGGCTTTTAATAGGGCTGAACCAACAGTGGCTGGTGGCATTCCCATCAATTGGGTAATGCATCTGCTCTGTATTTCAGTTCAAAATTTGAAAGAATTATATTTTTGTGGGTTTTTCAGGCTATGTGGCCAAGTTCTGGAAGAATTTATCCCTGACGTTTCACCTGCATCTGTGGTTGGCATCTTCAGAGGTTGGTGGCATGGAATTGAGTGGGGTATATATATATGGTGTGACCCTTGGTTATGTTATAAGCATTGTTCTAATATAAACCCCCCTTTGCGGGTCTCCTGTCATGGTCCTAAACCAGAAAAGCCCAAACCATCATGGATCCAAAATGAGGACATCACATAGACACCTGGGTGGTCATGTCTGCCTCAACAATTCATTAACAGATCAAAAGGCCAGTGTTAGGAGTTGCAAAACAGGACATTCACACCTAGGAGATTTATGAGTACCAGTCAGGATGTGTCTGGCTGGGGATGAGATAACATCCCCTCTTTGGAAATTGTCTACTTCAAAGAGTATCAATCTGGAATCCTTTGATATACAGTAAGAAATCTTCATCTCAGGCTAGGTTTAAGGGTATAAAAGTTTTCCCCAAATCTCAGGCACATTGAGTGTGGTTAGATTTCATGGTGACACTGCACCACTGTGAATTCTAACTTGGGTCCCAGCTCTTCCCATGTTCCTTTTCCTTTCATACACAGTTGAGTCCAGCCATCTTCATTCATCATTGAAGCAACCTCCATCAGGTAATTATCATCATTAGAAAGCCTTCTGTTTCCTATCCAAGCTAACTACTTTATTCCTGAGTTCTTGTGCGCTTGAGTGCATGCTAGAGTGTCATTGTATGTTTGAATCCCCAAATAAATCAAAGACTCATTGAGCAAGCTTTGTTTCTATCAGTCTATTCCCTAGCCACCTCCATAAACATAGGATGAAAGATCTCATTGGATACGTGAACTTTTAGCAATTCCCCAGGTTCAAGTTCCTTTTACAGTTGGGAGGAAGTGATTTGCATGTTAATCTGTGTGTTCGTCTATTGTTGAATGGTGAGATCTCAGGGTGGAAGGATATGTGAGAGGATATGTGTCTATTTAATTAGCAATCCACTGTCTGCAGGGAAACCCCCTGATCCTGGGTGAAATTCTTTGCATGTGTTAAATCTTGATTTTGGTGTTTTACTTTCAGGGTTTCTTCTTTCCTGTTGAAGTTGTCTGGTGTTTGTGAATTTCAGTGGCCTCCCTGTGCATTCTGACCTGATAGTTGTTGGCAAGGTCCAGAATTTCAGTGTTTTCAAATAGCATTTTATGTCCAGGTTGGTTTATAACATGTTCTGTTACTGCTGATTTTTCTGGCTGGCCCAGTCTGCAGTGTTTCTTGTGTTCTTTGATTTGTGTTTGAATGCTGTGTTTTGTGGTCCCTGTGTGGACTTATCCACAGCTGCATGGTATGTGGTAAACTCCTGTAGAACATTTGGAGGTTGTGTTTCCTCATCATTTTCCCTTTATGTTTGTGACTCCTTTGATGTATGGTAAAAATACCTTTCTTTTGGGTGATCATTTGTCTTCCCTCTGGGTCTGGCAACTCTGTGAAGTTGAAGGCTTTCATGGACAGCATCCATAGGTTTTTGTGGGTTTTTCAGGCTGTGAGGCCATGTTCTAGAAGAATTTATTCCTGATGTTTTGACTGCATCTGTGGCTGGCATCTTCAGCCACATCTTCTCTGAAGATGCCAGTCACAGATGCAGATGAAACATCAGGAATGCATTCTTCTAGTACACAGCTTCACAGCCTGAAAAACCCACAAAAACCTCTGGCAACTCTTATGATATTTGTGCCTGTAGAGCCCAGTTTAGGAGTTCCAATTCATCTTCCAGGAAGCGGGGTTCACAGAATCTTTTTGCATGGTCTACCATTGTTTTTATTGTGCTTCTTTTTTTGTCCTGGGTGATGGTTGGAGTTCTTGTGTAGATATCTGTCTCTGTGTGTAAGATTTCTGTATACCATGTGGCCCAATCATTGGTTCAGTTTGCAGATAACCAGGACATCCAAGAATGGTAATGTTCCTTCCTTTTCTTTTTCCATCATGAATTGGATGTTCGTGTGGATGTTGTTCAAAAACAGATCTTCTTCTCTGTGGCTCCAAATGGTGAAACTGTCCATATATTGGAACCATGTTGTGGGCTTTTTTGGTGCTGTTTCCAGGGCTTGCTTTTCAAAGTATTCCATATAAAAGTTGCTATCACAGGGCTCAGAGGGCTTCTCATCTCTTTGCTCATAAAATCCATTGTCCCACTGGAAATAGCTTAAAAGAGCTATTTTAAAAGAACTATTGAAGACACTGAATTTATTGTAGCCATATTTAAACAGTGGACTAGGGACTTTTGCAGACTGCCATAAATAGTGCAAATTGAGTTCACTTTAACTGCCCTAACTTAGTACTAGGGAATCATGGGAACTGTAGTTTATTGTGGCACCAGAGCTCTCTGACAGAGAAGGCTCAATGTCTCAGAAAAAAATACAATTCCCAACAGCCCTATGTGAACCAATTATTCTCCCATTCACAGCTCCCTCAATGGCACTTAGAATCTTCCATGTCAGTGGAATGTTTTTATTATTATTATTATTATTATTATTATTATTATTATTATTATTATTATTATTATTATTATTATTATTCCACTCAGGTTTTAGTCATTTTTTTAAATATAGGGGCAAAACACATGGCCCCAAAGGAGCAGCTTGACATGCCCCTTTGATTGCTGAGTTGGCGCCACAGCAACCACATGCCATGCCCTCAATCTAGCATTTTCCTGGTGCAAAAGAAGCGGCAGAAAGTTGCTCCTTTTTGCACTGGGAAAAAGGTGCCTTTGCCACCATGGCAGCAGTTTTTCTGGGTTTTGGTGGCATGCAGCACATAAACACCATATCAGTGCAATGCTGCAATGCTGCCGTCATATGGTTGCTCGGGGAGACTTCATGGCATGTTCCTGGCATCTTGGGGGCATGTGTCATGCATATGTCATGCCATCAAGCCACCAAGAAGCCGGCTCTTTTGGCAGGTCTGTACTGGCCCTTAGTCTTGGATAACCACTGTAAAACTGAGCCTAAAATCTGGAGCAGATCAACCACACCACTGACATGGATCCCAATGTGCTCCTCTAGAGAAGTTGGCCTTGCAAAAGACATTTGGCTTGCAAAATTTTGGCTTGCAAAATTTTAACCTTTTAATAATTTTGAGGTTATTTATGAAGGTGGATGTTCTACATATGAAAGGGCACTTGCCAGGCAAAATCGAACACATCTCATCAGCTGTGCACTGCAGTGGATGATCACTAGAGATGGGTAAGCTGTCATTTGGGGAAGCTTGTCAGCTATTACTGCTATTCTTACTGAAAAACTGCAGACAAGCTTCAAAGGCAAATGGGATTCGCTGGAGCACTGTATGAAAACCACTGTTCTACAATTTTGTTCTAGTCTTTGTTAATTATTTAACCATAGAAGCTGCACATTAAATATCAGTCAGGGTTTTGGCCTAGCCAGTGAAGCCTACCTGCACTGTTAACTTTCATTGTTAGTACCTTGAATATGGCAGAGAAAACATTCTTTATAACCTTGGCACATAGAGCTGTAACTTTATTTAGCAATTATGGTTGATGCAGCTACACCAATGTTCCCTGCAGCAAACACATACAAATTGATAGCTAGATGCATGTTCCTAAACAATCAGGGAGCCCTGACTGGCCATGAACCTCAAAGCATCACTGCTGTGACTTCATATATCTGCCCTTCCTAGTGTATATGTCTCCTGTGGGTAACATTTGTGTAGCTGTGAGAAATGTGATTAGATTTGGCATTTACTTGGCATTTTTTAAAACTCTTTTGAACCTCACTTTCAATTCTATAATGTAGATTAACAATTGGAACTTACCCAAGGTTACTTAACTTCATAGCTAAGAAGCTGAATCTACTGGCTTGATTTCAACACTATTTACTTCACCCATCTGGCACTCTGAACCATTGTTTTGCTTTGGAGTGTGTCTTTACAGTCATGTTTTAGATGTGAGAGCCTACAAGTGGCTCCAGCTCTACAGAATTTGTCCCAAGGACTGGTACACACAAATGACAGTAATAAACAAATTGTATGCTACAATTTGCTAACTCCTGGGAACACAACAGTGAGAAGAAACTACATATTGATTTTTCATCAAAGGTGTGGGAAGATAAGCTATAAACGAGCTTTAAAGAACATTTGCCTCCTTGTATTAAATTCCCAAATGTGTACTATGCAAACTCCCTAAACTCAATTGCTTCCTTGCAGACATATTTAAATCAAATCTCTAGACAGCAAATAAGTCTCATTTCACCTCTGGTGTCAGTGAGAAAGTGGGAAAAAAGGCATGCAATGAAAACTGTATTTTGAGACTAATGACTGAACATGGATTTGTAGTAAACTGTCATATAAAATGGATGTTGTAGACTAGATATGTAGGCATCAGCATCAGCTACATTGAATTTGGCAAAATCGCAGGCATATGTATTCCTGTTTTCTGATTTTAATTGAATCAGTAAACAGTTCCATGCATTTTCCTTAGTCCTGCCCATTTTCAGGGCTTGTGTGGCATATTTCCAACCATTCAGTTCATCAAGGACTGAGCACAAGAAGCAGGCATAGTTTCCTCACTTTTGTGTGTGTGTGTGTGTGTGTGTGTGTGTGTGTGTGTGTGTAAAGGGAATTACAAGACCAGCCCTACTTCCTATGTTGAAATGTTTTCTCAAAATGTCTGTGACATATCTGTTGCCCAAAGAAGGAAAATAGCATAACACAGAAGCATGATTAAGGTAAGTAATGACAATGGTGGCAGGATAAATGGAATAACTAGCAGCAACAGGAGGAGGAATTGCTGAGAAAGTAGTAATGGAAGTGGCAGTGATGTATTCATCTTTTACTCCAAGTCTCAAGTCAAGTCTCATCTCTACCTTCAAGTCTCAAACTGAGTCTTAAGTCCTTGCACAATACTTTCAAGACAAGTTTCAAGTTGAGTGTCAGGTATGCGAGCCAATTTTAAGAGGAAAAAAAGGAGGTGGGAAGTGTTTCTTGGAGGAAATAGCAAACATGTTAGGCAGTGGGCTTAAGGTAGGGCCTGTCCATCAGAGGAACCTTCTACAGCTTTAGAAGGATCTTTCCCCTTCAAATAATAATAATAATAATAATTAACAGAAGGCAGATTCATTGCTCCAAATGTGTACTTCCTGCACATT
>CM034703.1:234392950-234405121 GCA_020142125.1 Phrynosoma platyrhinos
TTTGTATCCAGCTTATTGACAGACAATCCAAGCGGCTTACAATAAAACCCGTATATCATATCCCAAAAAGAAAAACCAACCAACCCCCTTAAAACAGTATTAAGTGCATTGTCTCATGTATTTGCTGTTCCATTCTGAAAAAAAATGTCCCATGCTTTGGGGGCAAGTCTTGCCTGATGCTCAAAGTGAATGACACCAGTAAGGCCCTAAGCAGACAGCTTAAAGGGCCATCTTGGGGGCAGGGAAGGGGAGGGGCAGCCGCACAATCGGCACCCCAACCCCTTCCCCAGGTTGTCCTTTGAGCAGCCGGCCCTCTGCATGGCCGGCGCTCTAAGGAGGACCTCCCGCTGCAGCATTTGCACATGCTGCGGCGGAAGAGTTGGCGAAGGTGCGCCGCAGCCTTTTGCGGCACACCTTTGTCGACTTGTGAAAGGAGCGCCAATTTAGTGCTCCTTTCAGGGGTGGCAAAGCTGTGCCGCAGGACCGAGGCATGGGGATGCCTCGGTCCTGCGGTGCAGCTTTCTGGGGTGGCCCATGGCTGCCCGTCTGCTTTTCCCCTAAGTCAGTCACTAAAAATATGCAAATTGCAAGTCAAGTTGAGTCAGTGCATCATTTATCACGAAGTTGAGCCCAAGGAGATTATTGCACAGGCCATTTTCTCCCAATCTGAGCACATGGGCTAAGATGGTGTAAAAATTGATGTTATTGCACAGCTTTGTGCCCAGATTGGAGGCATCTCATACCCAATCAGGACTTCTCCTGTACTGAGATTAAAATGATTTTTATCAATTCATTGATTAGTATGGGAGAAATCCCAATTGTGATCTGGGCATGAAGCTGTGCAATAAAATTTGTTTTTACACGGTCTCAGCCTATGCCTAGATCAATGAAAAAGCAGTGTGATAATCTCCCAAGTTGAATTGTTAAAGCAACTTGAGTCTGACTTGAGTCCGAGTTGAGTTAAAGCGGCTTGAGTCTACAACACTGGGAAGTGGGCATACAGCAAGGGATGGGTCAATGGGGTTTCAAGAAGTCCCCCATAAGCTGAATTTTAAATTAAATAAAGAAGCAAAAATGAGGGAGAAATGAAGGAATGAAGGAGTAGAGAACAAAGAAAATAGGTGGCCAAAGGCTGGTTGGACCAGGAAAGTCCTTCTCAAAGAGTGGCATTATAGCAAGTTCTAAAACTGTGGAGCTCTGCCCATCCTCCCTGCATCAATATTCCTTTCACCTTACAGCAGAAGTGGGAAATTGCACTGGAACAGGCAACAATTTTTACTCCATTTTCCCTCTCACTGCCCAGTGGGCCTTATGAACACATTTTTAGGAAACTGGAGGTGACTGGAACTGTTTTAGATTTGCTTGATTTTGGACAAATTTGTAGCTGAATTTTATCACTTGTGGAAACTGTGGGCTGTAAATCGAGGCTAAATTATTGAATTTCAGGTGAACTTTTGCCTGGAGGAAATAATTTAAGGAGGGCTGAAGAGGGCTTGTAGGCATCCTGTATGTTCCCTTCAATCTCCCTTAAAGTATTTTGGTGTTGTAAAAACCACATTGGGGCTCCTGTAAGCCACACTTTCTCCATCCCACCTAATTGATTACCCTGTACTGAAGATTTGGTTAGACTACAGATAGCTTCTAAAAGAGTGGTAATATTAGAAACAAAGAAAAGGAGAAAGATGCCACCAAAATGCTTTCAAAGAAGGTGCCCAAAAATCAAGGAGCCATCCAGCAAGTGGTCTCATCCTCTTATTTTTTGGATTATAGGGTGTTTTTGGTGAGGATCAAGGCTCCCGAGAAAATGTGATATGCAAGAATCAGCAAAATGGAAGAGAAAATTAACCTTGCTGAAAGGACAAAGTTTGCACTTTTCAGCAATGCACCAGAAAACACCAGGAAACTGGTGTTGTCTCATCTTTGGAAGTATTTGGGCTAGGGTCCACTTTTTGGAAACAGAAAACAAAGGTAGCTCAGATGGTGCCATTGAAGGCAGAGGGTAGTAATAGAAAAGAAATTATGGTCCTTTACAGGCTGCCAGAAATAATGCAGCTTTAGACCACTTTAACTGTCCTGGATCAGTGCTAGGGAATCATGGGAACTGTAGTTTATTGTGGCACCAGAGCTCTCTGACAGAGAAGGCTCAGTGTCCCAGAAAAAATACAATTCTCATGATTCCCTAGCACTGAGACAGGATAGTTAAAGTGGCCTCAAGCAGCATTATTTCTGGCAGTCTGTAAAGGCCCTAAGTTTTCATTCATGTATAAAATATCCAATTAGCATACAGTGACTGGAAAAAATGCAGTGTGTTTCATGAATCTAACCACTTCCAAAGTTTGTGATGCATTTTGGCAAAGAAATAATGTGCACAAAATCATAGGTGTATTTGGAAAATGTGTAGAGTTAACACATGTATATGTGAAAAAAGAATTCAAACACACTATAGAAAAAAGTGTTCAAATTTTCCATCAGGAAAAATGCATACAAAGAAGCAAGATCTCAAAAGTTCTGCAACCATGTAAAGTTACAGACATTTCAGCAGTCGCTTCTTGGCATTACGCTTAAAAGTGCTCTCAGGTTTAGTGAGCTTGGATTCATACATATTGTTACCTGAAGGATCATCTATTAACCCTGGACTGCTGCATGAGCTCAGTGTAGCAAACATGTTTTGATGAAGTGATGCCAAGGCTTTCTGTAAAGGATTACAGGGAAAGATGATATAATATATGATTCTCAGGTCCAACATATTTATCTTGATTACTTCAATCTGCTGATGTTTTGCTTTTGATGGTAAGTGCCATTAATCTAGAAGTCTCTGCCAATGGACAGTTCAGTATCTTGTTTAGCCTTTGAAGCACGTAGTTCATTCTTGAATGGACTCACGAACACCCTCTTGAAGGAAAGCAGATAAGCCCTAAAAGTAATTTTAAAGATGCTATGGAAATTAATCAAATACTTTTATAGGATTGTTGTATCACATCCCTTGAAAATAAAAATAAATCCTACATCCTTATTTTCAGGTGTATTTCAAGAAGAAACAGAAGTGAATTTACAGCTAGTCTGATAAGAGCTTTTCCCCCATGGGAATCAATGATAAGGCATAGATACAGGTACCACTATTAATGTACAGATTAGCAGAACTAGGAATAAATTCCCAGAAAATTGATGAGGTTCCCTCACCATTATCAAGAAACATGTAATTTCTGAGGCAATTCCATATTGCTATTACTTAATCACATCAAATATTAAATTCAAGGATTTTTCATTTTGTAGGTTTTTACCCATTCTCCAGTCTAATAAAGTATTTCATCTTTTAAGTCTGGCACTGTATTTCACAGGATGCATCTACATTGTAGAAATAATGCAGTTTGGACTTCTGGGTTGCAAAGGAAGATGAAAGGACGTGGAGAGCCGGTGCTCCGCGTCCCAACTAAACCAAAGTGGTTTGTTTTTTGGGGAAAATCCAGCAATCCCCTCTTGTCCATCGCTAGGGAGGTCGTGGAAAAGAGGGGTCCATTGGGAGACCAGCTGAATCTTCTGCTTCCCTCCTCGAGGCATTGGTGGAGCCGAAGCTGAAGAGCAGAGTGGCTTGGCTTGATTTGGAGGCAGCAGCTCGAGAGAGAGAGAGAGAGAGAGAGAGAGGTGGTGGATTGTAGAAGCTTGAGAGTGTAGCGGTTCTCAGAAGAGGAAAAGCAAGGGGGGGAAAGAAGAGATAAAGAGTGGGAGCTTCCATATGAGATTGGAGAAGGGCTGGATGGCCCAGTGGTGAGCCATTTCCCCAGGAAGAGGAATCAAAAGGTGCTAAGCTCCACCAGAAGGAAAGTAGAAAAAAACACGTGAATCTTGAGGAGCGGCCACCGGACAGGTAACCCGTGGGAAGGAAAACGCTGTAAGGGAGGTGAAGCATCTGGATTCAGAGTGGTCTGAAGGACCAGCCCCACTTTGGTTTTAGAGCCATAAGGTTTCTGCCTTCAATGCAACCTTTCAATTTAACTTTTCTAATTGCTGATAAGAAACTTTGTATTACCTTAACAAAATAGCCCTTTTCTAAGGGAGAACATTAAATACAGGAGAAAAGCAAGGGGAAAAAAGAAGAGATAAAGAGTGGGAGCTTCCATATGAGATTGGAGAAGGGCTGGATGGCCCAGTGGTGAGCCATTTCCCTGGGAGGAGGAATCAAAAAGTGCTAAGCTCCACCAGAAGGAAAGTAGAAAAAAAAACGTGAATCTTGAGGAGCGGCCGCTGGACAGGTAACCCGTGGGAAGGCAAACGCTGTAAGGGAGGTGAAGCATCTGGATTCAGAGTGGTCTGAAGGACCAGCCCCACTTTGGTTTCTTTAGAGCCATGAGGTTTCTTCAATGCAACCTTTCAATTTAACTTTTCTAATTGCTGATAAGAAACTTTGTATTACCTTAACAAAATAGCCCTTTTCTAAGGGAGAATATTAAATACAGGAGACCTTGTGAAAATGAAATCAATGATCTATCTCAACAGAATTATACTATAAAAAATAAAGGAAATGAGAATCTTGTGACCCTGTCTTATAGTTAAGAAAGCAGACAGATTGGCATTTGGGATTTGAACTCTGCCTATTACTATCTCTGGCTATTTCTTCTCTTGAACATAACTTAGAAAAGCATCAAACCAAAGCAGCAAATCAAAGAGAACAAATAGGAACATTTGGCTGAGATTGGAACTGGTCTTTTTTTTCTTTTTTTTTTTTCTAAAAAGATTCTTCTAAGTGTAATACTATTTTACAATGAGACTTGATTGACTAAAGCTGTGCTATAAAGTAACAAATTCAAATTGGAAACACTTTCTTATAAACTCTCTTATAAACTTGCAGAACTGAGTAGCAATAACAACCTCTCTTTTCCACAAGGAAAATAAAAACTCATAAAAATAAAAATCCATGAAAATAAAATAAAAGAGGAAAGTGAGGAAAGAAAGAAGAAGGAAGGAAGGAAGGAAGGAAGGAAGACCAAAATCCATTGTTATAGTATAATATTAATGCTTACTACATATTGATTTAACTTTGAAACTTATTGTTTAACCTTTTTTAAACTTTAATTGTGGGAAAATATATCAGATGCGATTTTGCTGATAAGCCGGTGCAATAAATATCATTGGATTTTTGGAAAAACTTTGAATTTATTTTTTCCCTTCTTTTCTTTTCTTTTCTTTTCTTTTCTTTTCTTTCCCCCCTTTCTTTCTCTCTCCCCCTTTCTCTTTTGGACAAAGGAAATAGTTGTAAAAAAGAGTGGTGATAACTCCTTTTTCTTATTTCTTTAATTATTTCTTTAATGATATCTTAAGAGTATTAGTAAGGATTTTGTGTTAAACTATAGATTGTTTGATTGTTTGGGGTAAGGATAAAAAGCAGAGAACTTTTGAAAAGATCATTATATGTAATGGTATAGAGGGTTAATAATATTTACTGTTGTCTTTTCTTGATCAATAAGTTACTACTTATTAAATATCATAACAGAATTAAGACAGTACACAATAGTATAGAAGAAAATCAAATTGAAATGGCAAATACAAGGGCAAGAACAGCACAAATGACATCTTCGCAAACCACTCAAAGAAGAAATTTGATAGAACTGATTAGCAGACCTGACATAAATACAATCATTCTCCAAGAACTAAAAGAGTTTGAAAATTTTTTTAAGGAGGAGATAAGAGAGGATCTTAAAGAAACCAGAAAAGAGATAAAAACAGATTTAGAAAGAGAAATAGAAAACCTTAGTAAAAAGCTAGATAATATGTCCAAAGAGATGCATGAAATCAGAAATGAACTAGAACAAGTTAAAAAACATAATCAAGATTTAGAAAAGAAGACAAATGCTGTTCAAAGAGAACAAGAGATGGATGGGCATAGGTTTTTGGTTCAAGAGGCGAGACTTAGAGAAAAATACATAAAGATAAGAGGTCTAATAGAGGTAAAAAAATGAAAACTTACTAGAACGTCTTATTCCTCCTTTAGCAAGTTTCATCGAAATTTCAGAACAATCCCTGGACATGCAAATTGATAGGATATTTAGAATTAACTCAAAATTTGCAAAAGACAAGGGAACACCAAGGGACATAATAATAAACTTCACAAATTTCAGACTCAGGAAAAGGTTTATCCAAAAGAATTATGAAGAAAGACTAATTATAGGTGATGTGGAAATAGAAATATTCAAAGATTTGCCACAGGAAATCCTCAAAAGATGACAAAATTACAAATTTTTGATGTCTCTACTTATAAAAAGACAAATTAACTTTAGGTGGGAGAGAATAGAAGGAATTTCCCTAACATACTATCAAAAAAGATACAAAATAAATACAGTTGAAAAGGCAAAAGAACTTTACAATAAAATTAATAGAAAAATGAAGGAAGAGAGTAGAGAAAAGCAACAAAAGAAGAAACAAGAGAATCAGCAAGCAAGACCAGGAAAAGAACAAGATAACAATAAAAAGCAGACTCTAAAGCAGAAAAATCTCAACGGAGAAGATGGTGAGACAGAAGAAGAACTACAAGAGTAAAACAATGATGTGATTTATTGGACTTGGCAGAAATAGGAGATTTGAACAAGGTTATTGATAACAGTCAAGAAGAAGAAGAAGACTTATTAACTGAAGAGGACGAGATATAACAACAATAACTTATTATTGAAAGAAACAGAGAATAAAAAGGAAAAAGAAATATGTTGCTAAAAATAGGATCATGGAACATCAAAGGCTTAAATACAGCCTATAAAAGGAAACAAGTATACCATCTGCTGGAAAAATTCAATTATGACATCATAGCCTTACAAGAAACCAGGATCAGAAACAGGGACATAAAGTACCTGAAGAATCCCAGGTTAGGACAACTTTTTTACTCGGCATTAGAAAATAAGAAAAAAAGGGGGTGGCATTATATGTGAACAAAAAATACCAAGCTAAAAAAATAATTAAGAGTAATGAGGGATACTATGTCGGAGTGGAACTGCAAATCAATTTTTTGACCCTCTTAATTGTTGTAATATATGGTCCCCATGAAAATAAAAAATCTTTTTATGTAAAATTAAATAAAGAATTGTTGGATTATAATAAAAATAATGTTGTGTTAATTGGAGATTTCAATGGTGTACTAAACCCAAGAATAGATAGAAAATCAGATAAGACTATTAAAAAAAATCAGGGAAAATTGCCACAAACGTTTTTTGATTTAATAGAAGAACAAAATCTAGAAGATATATGGACACATAAATATGGAAATGGGAGTGGGTTTACTTTTTTCTCAGATGTACATCATTCCAGTTCAAGAATAGACATGGGTCTAATTTCAATACACCTCTTGCAATATATATAAAAAATGGAAATAAAATCAAAAATGATATCAGATCACAATTTTACTAAAATAGAATTGACGCTGCCAAGAAAAGAAATATGTTCGAAACTGAACTCAAATCTCTTGGAAGATGAAACATTTGTTAAAAAGATGAAAGAGGAAATAAGACAATACTTTAAAGAAAATTCCACTCCAGATGTTAAAACCAAGTCCATATGGGATGTAAGCAAGGCTGTGGCCAGAGGACTACTAATAAAACAAGGATCTCAGGGCCTCGGCAGACGACTAATTGGGTCGTCTTGGAGGCTTGGAAGAGGAGGGGCAGCCGCACGTTCGGCGCCCCTTCCTCTCCCTGAGGTCGCCCTCGGAGTCGCCGGCCCTCCGCACGGCCGGCGCTCCGGGGAAGACCTCACGCCGCGGCAGCCGAACGCGCTGCGGCGGAAAAGACAGCGAAAGTGCGCCCGACGCTGATAGTGCGCACTTTCGCTGTCTTGAGGAAGGAGCGCTGATTTAGCGCTCCTTCCAGGGTCGCCGCCGGTGCGCCGAGGTGCGGAGGCTGCGGCCCCGCGGCGCGCCGGCCCAGGGCGTCTTGGACGCCCTCGTCTGCTTCCCCCCTCAGATGAGAAAAAAGAAACAGGATTATATCTCTGACATAATACAGCAAATGACTGAGGTAGAAAGGAAGATAAGCCAGACACCTAACAATAATAAACAAAAAAAGGAGTTGAAACATCTACAATTAAAACTTGAACATAAAAATTTAGAAGAAATAGCTCAAAAGATGAAAAAAATTAAACAACAATATTTCAAGCATGCTAATAAAGTAGGAAGAAATCTGGCTAGATTACCAAACAAGATAGAAAAAGAAAAACAATCACTGAAATAACATATAAAGATAAAATCTTCAAAACACAGGAAGAGATTAAAAATTCTTTTCTGAAATTTTACTCAAACTTATATAAAAAAGAAGCCACCTCCAAAGATCACAAGATGAAAATGCAAGAGTACCTGGATAAAAAACCCTGTTTGAACTTAATGAAAATCACATAGATCAAATGAATGCATTAATAACAAAACAGGAAATAAGTCAAGCCATCAAAGATCTTAAAATAGATAAATCTCCAGGTCAGGATGGCTTTTCAGCTGCTTATTATAAGACTTTTGAAGAGATTTTACTAGAACCATTACAGAAAACCTTTAATTCAATCTCAACAGATGGAATACCTGAATCCTGGAAATATTCAGATATAACGCTGATACCGAAGGAAGGGAAAAATGAAAAGAAATAAACAACTACAGACTGATTTCACTTCTGAATATAGATTATAAAATATACACTTCAATCTTAGCTTCTACACTGAAAAAAGTAATTGTAAATTATATTCAGGAGGGCCAAAATGGTTTCCTTCCAGGAAGATACATTAGAAACAATGTCAGAGATATAATAAATACAATCGAATATTATCATATAAACAATGGAAAGAAATTAGGACTGGTATATATCGATGCAGAAAAAGCTTTTGACAATGTGAGATGGGACTTTATGTTCACTTGCTTGAAGAAAATAGGCTTACAAGGACAATTTACAAGGTGTATTCAACAAATATACAAAGATCAGAGAGCAAGACTACTAATAAATGGAGAAAGGAGCCAAGAATTCAATATCCATAAAGGAACAAGGCAAGGGTGTCCCATCTCACCATTGCTATTTATAATTACAGTTGAAATATTAATAAAAGCAATAAATGAAAGTAAGAAAATAAAGGGGACAAAAATCAGTAACAAAGAGTTAAAAATTAAAGCTTATGCAGACAATATAGTAGTGATGCTTCAAGATCCTTTAAATAATATACAGGAACTTTTTGAAGAAATTAACTCATTCGGTGACTATTCAGGATTTAAAATGAATAAAGATAAAATGATAATGATGGCTAAAAAAAAAAAAAAAAAGGACCAAAAAAAGTTGGCCAGCATTTCAGGATGCACCCTAACAAATTAAACTAAATATCTAGGAATATGGATTACTAGCAAAAATATAGATCTCTACGAAAACAATTATAACAGATTATGGGAGGAAATCAAAAAAGACCTAATCAAATGGAATAAATTGAACTTATCTATATTGGGAAGAATAGCAACAATAAAAATTAATATTCTTCCAAAAATATTATATCTGTTGCTAAATCTTCCCATTATAACAAAAGAAAAGACTTTCTCAGAATGGAATAAAGAAATAAGTAAATTCATATGGAGAGGTGTGAAAACCAAGAATAAAAATTACAACCCTTCAGGATGACAAAATAGGGGAGGCTATGCTTTACCAAACTCCAAAATATATCAACAAGCATGTGGTCTAATCTGGTTGCAGAATTGGATAAAGCTAGATGATAAAAAACAACTAAATCTGGAAGGTTTTAGAAACTGATTTGGATGGCACGCTTATGTTCGGTACGATAAGCTCCAAGCAAATAAAGATTTCAACAATCACATTCTGAGAAAATCGCTATTAAAAATATGGCTAACTATAAAAAATAAGTTCTACCAGAAAACTTCTTTATGGCTATCCACCCAAGAGGCTTTCTTTCAAAGAAGTAAGACAGGAAGTTGGCTAAAATATCACGACCTACTCAGAAAAATAAAAAAGGAGAATATTATCTCCCAGATAGAGAAGAACTGATGAAGGCAAATATAAATCTAACATGGTTCAGTTACTCTCAAATAAAAAGCAAATAAAAAGAAGATATAAAAAATCAAGAATTCCAAAAAGGTACAAATGAACTGGATAAAATTTTACAATTTCTGGATAAAGGTAAAATTTCAAAACTTTATAAAATATTTTTAGAGAGAGAACAGGAGCAAGAACACATTAAAAGTGCAATGATCAATTGGGCTAGAGATATTGGTCATCCAATACCTCTTGAGGAATGGGAAAATACTTGGAAAAGAACAAATGTTTTTACAGCATCACAGGACTTGAAAGAAAACTTTATGAAAATCATAAAACCCCAATGAAACTAAAGAAAATAAATAAAAAATTAAGTGATAGATGCTGGAAATGTCAAAAAGAAGCTGGCACTTTGTATCACATGTGGTGGACTTGTCCAATAACTCAAAAGTTCTGGCAAAAAATTCACAAAATCATGCAATCACATAGCTTTCATCCCAGAACTATTTCTGTTGAATATAACCACAAAACTCAAAAAAGAACTAATGTCAAAATATTGGAGAGTAATTCTGTAGCTAATAACAGCAGCAAGATTAATTATAGCTAGAGGGTGGAGAACAAGGGATAGCCCAAAAATAGAAGATTGGAAAATAAAGGTCAAAGAGATGAAATATATGGACAAACTGACAGCAATAATTAATCAGAAACCATCCGAGAAAATAGAAAAAGAATGGGAGTTATCTAACAACATACTTCTGGAATAAGAAAGACTGTTAAAATATAAGAAGAGAACACTAAAGCAGAGAAAAAGAAAAAGGTATAAATAAATAAATACAAAATGTAAGATAAAAATAAACAAACATGTAGACAGTAGAAGAAGGTAATAACAAAATAAGTAAGAAAAAGGGGAAAGCACAAGAAAAAAAAGAGCATGGGAATGAACACAGATCTCAACTTATAAATAAGAAAAGGACTTTCTATAATAAATCATAATCTATATTACTGGAGCATTATTACTAAAGCAAAGATCAATTATATTTGTAGTGGAATAATATAAGAAGATTAGCCATAACTGAAGACTTTAAGAACCATCAATACGGCAAGGTATAAATAAATAAATAAATAAATAAATAAGAAGCACTTATAAGAGAACGAATAAGGAAGTTAAGAAGAACTAAGGGCCTCGGCAGACGACTAATTGGGTCGTCTTGGAGGCCCCGAAGAGGAGGGGCAGCCGCACGAGTGGCGTCCCTTCCTCTTCCTGAGGTCGCCCTGGAAGCTGCCGGCCCTCCGCACGGCCGGCGCTTCCAAGGCAACCTCCCTCCGCAGCGACCAGACGCGCTGCGGAGGATAAGTCTGGGAAAGTGTGCCCTACACTTTTAGGGCGCACTTTCCCTGACTTATGAAAGGAGCGCCAATTTGGCACTCCTTTCAGGGACGCTGTCGGAGCGCCGCGGTGGGGCTGCCATGGCCCCGCGGCACTCCGGACCAGGGCGTCCTGGACGCCCTGGTCTGCATCCTCCCCTAAGACATTTGTAAAATAATTCATATTCAACTTATTTAGATCTTTGATTTGTATTTTATTGGAATTTTGTTTATGTATTATGTATTAAATGTCTATACATTCGTTTTTAATAATAAAGATTAATTTAAAAAAAGAAAAGAAATAATGCAGTTTGACACCACTGTAACTGTCATGGCTCCATCCTACAGAATCCTGGGATTTTTAGTTTTGTGAGGCACCAGCATTTTTTTCAGAGAAGTCTAAAGACGTAAAACGACAAATCCTTGGATTCTATAGGATGAAGCTACAGAGCTTTAAGTGGTGTCAAACTGCATTATTTCTACCATGTAGGTGCACCCATAGTTTTCAGATATGAAGTCCATTTGGGATGGTGCTGATGTGAAAGCACTGGAAATGGAGTGTGGCAACTTAAATCATAAGTTGGGTCATAGGAAAGATTGTATGTTTTAAATCTTAATATTTCAAAATTGTTCCAAGTGTTTCTTCATCTCCTGATAGACACATGTATGCTATTTCTCAGCAGTGTCAGCCTCTGATGCAGGACTGTCCATGGAAGGAAGGAGTAACAGAAATATGACAGGCACAGCAGACTTTAGAATATAGCTAGAGGGTGGAGGGATGATGGGAGTTGTAGCTCTTCACCTCTGGCTCTAACTCACC
>CM034703.1:234405221-234436028 GCA_020142125.1 Phrynosoma platyrhinos
ATTTCTATCACTGTATGTCCCATGTTGCATTTTCCTTAACAGTTCTGGAAGGTGGTTTGATTATGGGCACTTCATTTATTCTATAGCTAATCGTCTAATTTTTTAAAAAGTAAATAAGAACTATTTTCTGAATGAATAATTTCTGTATAATAGATTGCTGATGTGCTATAGTTCTGTGTTGTGGACAGACATGCTCATGAATTCAATGCAGTCCAAATTTTGAAGTGAACAAATCTGATATGGACCTCCCAGACTCATGGAACACAGCAGAGTTACTGTATGGATTTCTCATTTCTTTGAATTTTTCAATACAGGAAACAAAATCCAAATATACATCTATAATGATTTTTTAAGAGGAAATGCCTGTCAAAGTACCTATTTTGTGAGGGATGCATTTTTTTAAAAAAATGTACCTAAATACATTTAATTGTCAGAATGGAACAGATAGACTTGTGAACAAATGTATCAAAAATGGAAACAGACTAAGGGTGGACATCTTTACTGACTTCATTCTAGCATGGAAGAAGGAATGGGTCTTAAAATCTTTCTTCTTCATTGGCAAAATTGCAAGAGTTTTGGCAAAACTACAACAAGGGATGGGGTCTATGGCTGCTAGGATGGCTGCTTCCTTGCTGTTCTTCTGACACCAAATGAAAACATTTCTAGTCCAATGGGATTTTAGGAACTAAAGGGCTATGCAGATGGGTAAAAAGGGGTGCTTTGAGGGTGACTTGTAGGTGTGGCCTTTAGACGATGCATGCCTAAAAGTCTCTAGGAAAGCACCCTCTAGCCATCATATGCTGAGAAAAGCCGCTCCAAAAAGGTGTTGCTTTTCTCCGCTCCTTTAGTGAAGATGCACACCTTCACATGTGTGTATGTATGCAGTGACAGTGATGCACCAAAAAAACGGCTGTATAAATGCACTGTTGCCCGTGCAGTGGAAATCGACATCAGTGATCCAGAACATGTGCCCTATTATGCAAGCTTTAATATAAAGCACCCTATGCTTCCAGGTGTGAATGCACTGGCGCAGGTACACTTGAATATTAGAACCCTAACCCTAACCCTAATTGTAGCCCTACGCATGCACCCTTGCAACTGTCCTCTTTTATGACAATAAATGCATACTTTTAGATGTATGCTTGCTCTCAGCATGCACAGCAGGTTGCATGAAAGATACTTTTGTGACCTCTTTTGTGCAGGTGTGCAGGTGTGCATGAGACCTGCACACCACTTCCTGGCATGATTGTGGGGGACTCCTGGAGTAACGTTTGTCCGTGTATCCTGTTGACCATGTCCTTTGCATGACCACCAGCTACATGTATCCAGTCTCTCCATACAAACCTCCCTTGCATGTACCTCTCCCCTCCCCCCTGATCTGTGTGGGACGCGTTTTGTGGAGGATGATAGAGTGTCTTTTCAGTTGACAAACCTGTTCCTTCACCCCAAGGGTGGCACAATCAGACAGTGGCACCTGTCTACTGTACCCACTTCTTGGGGGGAAGTGGAGGTCAATGAATCCTTGCATGATATGTGGGTGTATGACAGAACCTGTGCAGGTGCACAGGGATATCAAATTTCAGTCATCTTTGGGCCTCGGCAGACAACTAATAAAGTCATCTCCGAGGCAGGGAAGAGGAGGGGCAGCTGCATGCGCGGCGCCCCTTCCTCCTCCCGAGGTTGCCCTCGGAGCTGCAGGCCCTCCGCACGGCCAGCGCTCTGAGGGCAACCTCCCGCCACAGCGTCCGCACACGCTGCTGCGGAAAAGCCAGGGAAAGTGCGCCCTACGCGTTTAGGGCGCACTTTCCCTGACTTCTGAAAGGAGCACTATTTTTGCGCTCCTTTCAGAGGCGCCGATGGTGCGCCTTGGTGCGGCTGCTGTGGTCCCGCAGCGCACCATCCCAGGGCATCCTGGACTCCCTGGTCTGCTTATGGGGTTTGTGAACAGAGTGGCAGACTGTAGACTAGCCTATGACAGGTCCTGTGCAGGTGCAGAGGGATGTTTTCCTGCACAGATGCACAGTGTGGAGAGATTTTCCTGCACACGTGTGCATGCATTTGAAAACAAAAAAAATTAAAGCAGCCACTGCTGGCCCATGTGGTTGCTCTGTCTCCCTTTGCCGCATCCTTGGGGCTGGTGGTGCAGTTGCTGGGGCTTCAGTATAGCCTCAAAAAAGCTGCATTGACTCCCCCAGTGCAGTTGCTCCATCCCCATTTAGGGCAACCTCAGGGCAGGCAGTGCGGTTGCTACAGCTTAGGGAAAAGCTAACTTCAGGTCACCTTTTCCTGCTCATCTGCATAGCCCCTAAAATGGGCTTTTTATGTTAGAAAAATATCCCTTTAAATAATTATGAAAATATTTTGATTGACAGGTGTCATCATATCCTGTGGGACTGCCTAAAATGCTGAGCCAGAGCACATGGCATGATGCAAACTCTGCTGAAGTTGCATCATGCTGTGAGCACCAGGTGATGACTCATAAACAATTGTGTATATAAGTGGGTTATTACATGTGGATTGTTGGATTGGTGTGGACCAGTGTGGGTTGGATAGCTTGTGGTTTGGATTGAACTGAAGCTTTAAGCTGATGTACTACAGATGGAGAAGCTGGTGGGAGTTGGCGAGGAGAGTTTGTAAATATTTGCACATGTTGCAACTCAAGATAAAGAACCTCCAACAGTGTGAATTATTTTTTAGTGTGGAAAGTTGTCAGTGCATTGCCAATACCTATATCTTTATTTATTTATTTATTTATTGTTTTTGTACTCTGCTATGTTATTGCTGAGCTGAATCGAAGTGCATTGTCCTCAGATTGCACTGAAATTTGGCTCCTGAAATGGCAGTGAGGGGGGAAGCACACGAGTGCTTTCAGGACGCTGCCGGACGGAGCACCGCGGGACCGCAGCCTCCTCACCGCGGCACTCCTGCAGCGCTCCTTTTAGAAGACAGGGAAAGTGCACCCTAAAAGCGTAGGGCGCACTTTCCCTGCCTTTTCCGCCGCAGTGTGAGAGGATGCTGCGGCGGGAGGTGCGAAGGGCCGGCAGCTCCGAGGGCAACCTCGGGAAGAGGAAGGGGCACCGCGCATGTGGCTGCCCCTCCTCTTCCAAGCCTTGGAGAAGACTTTATGAGTCGTCTGCTGAGGCCCTGAGTTAATTAGAGAGGCAACATTTTAATGGTGTGCTGTCTTGTCTACTTTTATGTCCCATATTTTACAGGACATTTATATGTCCTGTAGCTTGTTGAAACAACTTTCAAATATTTTTATTGACATTTTTTTATTTTTAAATCTGTATTTGCTTGAAACTTGTAAGCCTTCTTGAATCTCTATGTTGAGAACCTTTCTGATATGTTTCACACATCAAGATTTTGTTTAAAATTTCATTGGTACAAAAAACAGTGGTATTTTTGTGCAAAGACCCTGATTTTTCTGTAGAAGACAATGTACCTGTTGAAAATAAATGTTCTCTGTGCAAAAGTCTTCATTTCCCTTTTACAGACAAACACTAAGCTTCTGCCAACCAATCTTTTCACCAAAAAAAAAAAAAAAAAAAAAACCTCCAATATATGCAACATCTTTCAGCAGTTAACCATTTTCTTAATGGGGTGTTCTGATGTGCTGAGACACCCTTTATTGTTGAGGATGAGACATGTTCAAGTATTCTTTATATCCTTAACAGATTGGAATTGTCCTATATGTCTACGGTTGGAGCTATCTTTTGTCAGGTATACTACAAAATATTAAACCAGTTGAAACCTAATAGGAATCTATGTGGCAATGATAATCTCTATAAAACTGGGAATTACCTGGCTGTTTACCACTTAATTAACATTAAGCATATCTTCTGTAAGAACAAATTAAAATTAGTAACCATTCTCCTCCTGTTTTAATATTCTAGTTCTTGTGAGATCAAATCAGTTTTTAAGAAAATGTCTCCCATGCAACAGCATCATTCATTACTGTTACATATAGTTTTGCCATTTTAAGGAGAATGCAGATGGGTGGCCCTGGGCCACACCAAGAAATGGAGGATCAGGGCTGAGGCTGCCGGATGCATCGGCCCCAATCGTCCCTTTTGCCAGCCCAGAAAAGAGCGGCAAAATGTTGCTCCTTTCAGAACCAGCAAAAGGGCTCCCTAAGAGCTGCCGTGCAGCTCTTTGGGGCCCCTTCTGGTGCAGTGCATCAAAAGGCTGCATGGGAAGGATGTCCTGATGCCACGCTCTGTGCGTAACGGTGTGGGGCATCAGGATGTCTTCGGGGAGGGGTTGAGGCGGCTGGCGTGTGGCTGCCCCTCCCCATCATTGCCTCCAGGAGGGCCCAAAAGGCCCGTCTGTAGAGGCCCCCTGACTTTGGATGTCTGGGACAGGAAACAAATAGATCTAAGTGCATGTACCATTCAGGTGGCCTTTTACAAGAAGCTTGCAATGAAACTGTTAAGATCTGAACAGATAAAAAAAAATTACTGTGGGCCGATGCAGATGGCCTCTAAAGGGCAGCTCTGTGCCACCCCTGGGATCACCAGATCGGGGCCACAGCAACCACATACCACAGCCCCAATCCAGTTTTTGCTGCTCCCAAAAAAAGTTGGCAAATGCCCATCCTTTTTGGGATGGCAAAAAAGCCACCCTTAGAGCCACTGTTGTGGCTTTTTTGCACCTCTTTGGTGTAGCGTGTGTGGCCATGTGGTTGGGTGCAATGCTGCATGCCATGTGGTTGAGTGCACAGCATCAGGGCAGAGTCAGGGTGGCTGGTGTGTGGTTACCCTGCCCCAATTCCACCCCCAAGCCAGCCCTTTAGGCCAGTCTGCATCAGACCTGTGTTGCTTAAAAAACAACACCCTCATTAGATAAACCAGAAAAAAATTATTAATCACACAAAGAGAAACCAAAAGGAAAAAGTATATAAATACAAAGGAATCTTAGGGGCTGTACAGACTGGCCAAAAGGGCCAGCCTGGGAGTAGAGTGAGGGCATGGTGACTGCACATTGGCCACCCCGATTCCGCCCCAATGCTGTTGTCATGTCACTCGGCCAACCAGATGGCAGGCAGCATCAGTGTGCTCCCCTGGCACAGCATTCCCACATGCTACATCAAAGGAGCGCCAAAAAGTGTGGTTGCCTAGCTCCAATCTGGCCTTAGGGGCCATCTGTTCAGCCCCTTGGTCTTCTGGTTTTAATTTCTGTGTACGTTCAGGATGAGCTAGTTTTTTGTTATCCATCATGATCAATTTTGGTTTTCCTGCCTTCCTGCCAAATCTCTGCCTTCACCCAACAGGAATATGAGGTGCAGCAGTATCAGCAGTATCAATTTTCTTCAGCAATCCAGTTCTTTGGGTTTTTGTTTTGTTTTGTGTAACATTTTCTGAATCACTCTTTTAGAAGAGCATTAGCCTTGCTTAAATACAATATACATTAAAAAAAATGCATGGAAATTCTCTAAGCATTTGTGTGCTTTTGTTTGTGCCAAAAGCAGGCAGGATTTCCTTGGAAGCTAAAGGTACAATTAATCTCCTGTTAAACTTCCAATTAACTAAATTGCTAACCTTATTGTGAAAAGTAGAAATGCAATTGAGTTGCAGCTTGTGGCATGCTGAAAGGGTGGGAATGAAGTAATTTAATTAACTGACTTCAAGTATATTAAGAAGCATTGTGCCTCCCCCACCACCAGTAACTTTAAAAAGATCATTGAATAATGTGGATTTTGGGTCACAAGAGCCATAAAGCACTGTGCTCAGTTTTCAGATTGTCTAACACTCTTTGTCCAATTGAAGCATAAAGATTTAGAGGAGTTAATGCAAAACTTGCTACTCTTTCTAATTGGCAAGGGCCCCAAATATGCTATCAGTGTTCACAGAGATCATTCAGGAATCCAGTGTTTCTTATATTACTTAAAAAGCATGCCCAAAGTTTTTCTATAACTGCTAGAGTAAATGGAGTACAGGGCTGGTGATGAGAATGTTTTGCAATTATCCAGTGATGCTCCTGTATTTGCTGCTGGCATCACACTGTTTCCCCAAATCTCCCAATATGAATGTCTTCAGAGATCCCATAGAAGAAAAGCTGAAGTAGTTAGGATTTGAAAATAAAGACCATGCAAATAAATATATACAACTAAGAGAAGATCTGATAGAACTCTGCAAGGTACCAGAAAGGGAAAATTTTGATCACCACTCTATTTATTTATCCTGTCTGAGCAGAGGCCCTTTTGTATTACATCATTGTAGAACTATGATTCCAGTATAAATACTATGGCAACATTTCATGGGATCCTGGGATTGGCAGTTTAGGGGGAGAGGTATTTAAACTTCTCAGCTAGGGAGCTCCTCTGATGCCTCTGACCAAACAATAAAACTCATGGATGCAGCCATGACAGTTAGAATAGAATCAAAGTGTTTTGCTATGTAACATGAAAGGGTCTCTTGTCTCCTACAAAATCAAAACCATAGAAAATGACCAAACAAAATTACACAAATTCTTTTGGTATGACACTGAAAAGCAGCCTAAGTACCCTAATGGCACCAAGTCCCATCCGACCTAGGACATTAATCTAATCAGAGGGGAGACTGCCAATGAATACCAAGCGCTATAGGCTATATTTCAGAAGGAGGAACTGACAAAACCTCCTCTTGAGTATTCTTTGCCTATGAAAACCTATGAAATCCATGGCATCACCATAAGTTGACATGTGACTTGAAAGCACATAGACACACATGATTCTGTAACAGTAAAACATAACAGATGCCATTTTTAGTAACAGAAAAGTGAAGAAAGACCAAATAACTCCAACCAAAAAATAAGGGCTTAGATCCCACATTAGAAAATGTACCTATGAAGATGTCAGCCACAGATGCAGGTGAAATGTCAGGAAGAAATTCTTCTAGAACACGGCCTCACAGCCCGAAAAAAACACAAAAGCCTATGGTGGTATGATCCCTTGGAGTCAAATCCCTGCCAGATTGTACCCCATGACAGAAGAGGGATGGATGCATAATTGCTCACTTCCCTGGAAATTTTTTGGGGGGAAGATGCATAGCAGTTGCAATGGTTCAACAACAGTAAAGGTGAATTCATATATTTATGATGTTGTAAGTCTGAACAAAATGACAGCTAATGTTTTGGGGAGAATGTGTTCCCCAAAGTGGATAATAAATATTTTATCTTTCTCATAAACAAATCCTTTCAACATTAATTTTCTGTAAAGTCAACTTAAGTTTCTTTAAAACAAGATTAGGCCTATGTTAAAGACTTACATTGATATCCTCCAAATCTAAAAAGTTCAGCATGACTCCATTGCGTTTCCAGATGATTGGAGGCCTCAGAGGTCCATGGATAGCACAAGTCAGTACAGTGCTTAGCCCAACTGTTACGGTGGTAATGCTGATCTTCTGTTCTTCAGAAAGTGTTAGCTGGACCACCTCTGTGAAAGAAAGAAGAAAAAGATTTTATTGTTGTTCTCATCATCATCATCATCATCATCATCCCCAAAATGTATTGGACCTTTTTACAGATTAATTGTGGAGTTCTCAACAACAGTTAAGGTATGGACAGCAAAAATTGTCATCTTTAGATTAACAGTGTGAAAACATTTTGCACTTCAGTAAATCCATATTACAATGTAATATTCAAAATATTAAAAAAATATAAATCCCCAAAAGCAAATCTGGATTTTTGCCATTTTTAAAAAAGGATACCATATTACTATGCCACTGTATTTAATTTGAGCATCTATGGATTACGGGGGGAAGCAGACGAGAGCTTCCCAAACGCCCTGGGCCGGCGCGCCGCGGGGCCGCAGCCTCCGCACCTCGGCGCACCGGCGGCGACCCTGGAAGGAGCGCTAAATCAGCGCTCCTTCCTCAAGACAGCGAAAGTGCGCACTATCAGCGTCGGGCGCACTTTCGCTGTCTTTTCCGCCGCGGCGCGTCCGGCTGCCGCGGCGTGAGTTCTCCCCCGGAGCGCCGGCCGTGCGGAGGGCCGGCGACTCCGAGGGCGACCTCAGGGAGAGGAAGGGGCGCCGAACGTGCGGCTGCCCCTCCTCTTCCAAGCCTCCAAGACGACCCAATTAGTCGTCTGCCGAGGCCCTACGTATCCATGGGAGCTCCTGGAAGTAAACCCCAAGGGCCCACTCTACTAGACTATTGTCCTCAGGTAATAATAATAATAATAATAACCTAGAACAAGACCTTCTCAAATCCTGTCCTCAAAAATCTCTCCTCTACATGATATCCCTGGGTGCCATCCTTATCATCTGGTGTTATAACCAGCATTGCCCAGTAACATTCCCACACCTGGTGACACCCAGTGTGGGGGGCAGGGCTTCCGAGGGGGTGGGGCTTCTGGCCCCAGTCTTTAGGCGGGGTGGGACATTTGACCCCAGACTTCTGGCAGCATTTCCAAGGCAGGGGTGGCCTGAAAAGCCTCCATGCAGAATGTAGGCTGCCCCAAAAGCCTCTGTACAGGGCCTAGGTGGTCCGAAAAGGCTCTGAAACAGCACCTGCGGGGTGGGAGGCCAACCTGAAGTCACCTGCCTCCTGGGATGTCACCCTGTGTGGCCCACCCCCACCCCCCACATCCCCTAGTCATGCTACTGGCAATGACTGTAGGAACTTCTGCTCATCATCAACTTGAACCTAGGCCTATCCACACAACAGAATATAATAGACATATAAATAATTTATATTGACAGTATACTGACTGTTGCAGGTACCTGCATGCTTCCAACCTCTACACACAGCTCTCCACAAAATCCACTTTTTGTTGACAAAACCTACAATTTTAGTTGTTATATCTCATAAGACATAGACTCACAACTCTGTGAAAGTGGGTGGAGGGGCAAATTAACAAGACAGACTAGTATATCACTTGTCTCTCAAATAAAACTAATAAAATATTTCATTAATAAGCTACATATGCTACCAAAATCCTTCCTTCATAGCACCAATCCTTTAATGGTTTTTTGGGGGGAGGGAATGTACCTGCCACAAAGCCCAAAGATTACCTTCTCAAATGTTTATCTATACAATTCAGTATCTACCAGTCTTAACAGTATGTAAAACATGGTGGGAAATCATGTGGCCCATGTTCCCTGTCAATCCAGACCCCTCATACTGTTATTCTATTTTGGTCAAATATGGACTCAGTGGGGAGCCAACACAAACAGTAAAAATGACACTTCCAGTTGCTGCCAAGATGCAGAACTCAGATGGAGCAAACAATGGGAAAATGTCAGAGCTATAAAAGTGAAGTCATATGTCTAAGGAAGAATTTTCATTATCTAAAGGACTATTACTGTCTACCCATATTGCTGATTTTAGTTTTCTTAATTAGTGTTTTAATTGTAAGTTGACATTTTTGTGCCAGTATGTTTATGTCATTTAAAATGTAACTATGTATTCAGATCACAAAGAAATTGAATTCATATTAAAGACAGCAATGATATATACCAGTGGCATTACTGGGGTTGGTGTCACCTGGTGTGATAACTGCACCCCCCATTGACCTCCTACCATACCACACCATACAGAATCCTTAGTAATGTTTTTGTACTAATGTTGCTCATAAATGATAATTCCCATATATCACTGAATGTGATAGCAATTGTTGTGATATAAACAACTAGCAAAATTAAAATCACACCTTTAAATTACAATGTAATATTCACAGCCTAAATATTTTTGCATGTACATTGTTTCATGGGCTTAACAATTTATTTCTTTTTTTAAAAAAACTTGGACCTCTCTTTTTCTTTCCACTGAACCTCGACTCACTCATAACATCTCTTCAGCATTCTGAAGGGATGCAGGCGAACACTACAGTTCATTTCTGCCAAAAAGCAAATGCTGGGGAGCAGTGGTGTCACCCCCTTCTTCAGGTGTTCCCCACCCCCTGCACTTCCCTATTGGTGCCCCTGATATTCACAGATTTGCCTTTTACATTTGGCATAGATAAAAGCATAGTTCTGAAGTCTGAAAATAGCCATAAGCTATCATAAAACTACCTATTTATGTTGCTTGTTCAAACATTGTATGTCTTAGTTATTCGATTTTATGGGGGGTTACTTGTCCAAAAGCCTTCAGAAGTTATCATTTGAATTTTGTAAGAAAATGAACAATATATATATATATATATATATATATATATATATATATATACACACATACATACAATAGCAGTTCAGTGATTCAGTTGTATCAATAATGTGGTCTTTGGGAGTAGTTTCATACAGGGAACTTATTTCATTCAAATCTTTCTCAGCATGAGAAAAACATTATAAGTCAATTGGTGTTGCTCAGAGTTTGGTTTAGTGATGGCAGGGAGATTCTGGATCATTTTGTATTTTATCCTTGAGCCTATCAGCTTCCCTCTGTCGCTCACATCTCCTTTGTTTACCAAAGGCTCAAAGAAACTCAAGGCACAGATCGAACAGTCAAAACAGCTCAAGGCCTGAAGAAAACAGTCTGGGATGCCATAGTTCTTTTGGGTAAATTCTGAAAATGATCAATGAGACTCACAAAATCCAGTTTTTATACAGTACACTGGAACTGAAGACATAATATTTTACTGCAGAAATTCCTTATATTATGAGTGAGAATTATACAGCCAGCAAAACAAATGCAGCCTTCAGAGCCTCTCGTGGCCCCTCTAGGTTGAGAATGACTGGTCCTGGATGCTCCAGGACCAGAAATTAGTCTCTAGGATGAGATGCTTGTTTCACTTTATTCTATATATAAAAAATTATTTTTCTTCCCAAACTGCCCCCACTATAGCCTCCAGAAAAATGACCCTCAGACTTCCAGAGCTTGTCTACCCCTGTTTTATACATGTAACAGTTACAAGTAATGCAGAAATTCAGCAGTGCAATTTTTCCCAGTGGAAATGGAATCATAGGAAAAGTTTCCGCTGTTGCCAGTGAGCTGGTATAAATATATACAGAGACCTACTAGAAAAAAAGTAGCAACACTGAGGGGAATACAAAGGATATATGTGTGTCAGCAGGGAGAACTGTGTAAGTTGTGTCATTTTAAAGTCCTCTTAACATTGGAAAATGAATATGTAGATATTTATTGTTGGATTGATTACTGTAAATTCAATTCTATAAGCTGATTCTTAGCCATCAGAATATTTTTCTCTTCCTCCCCCTATTAACATTGTAGTTTGATTAACATCTGCACTGAAGAAAGTATTGCTTAGAATCCAGATATTTGTGCATTTTACCCTCTCCAAAACCACTCTAATAGCATTATTGTAGAAGATGACAAGCACTTTGCTCTGTGTGTCTGGCAAAAGAGGCAGGTAAAACACTTGATGGCAGAATTACTGTCAAAGGCAGAGAGTTGTTATTAAGCATTTCACCTAGAGACAGCGAGGAGTGTTAGGGCAATCAAGATGCATTGTCAAAATTGTAATATTTACAGTTTTATCATTCCCTGGATGCCTCTTCTTGGCACTGAAGCTAAGATTCTGGCAAAAAAATAAATAAAATGAAAGGCTTTAGATGTATGCTACATTTAAATGCTACAAACTGAGTTTTCAAGTTAATAGCCCATGAAGATGATAGTTTTTTTTTTTTTAAAAAGATAGGGGTTACTTCAATTTACATCTTCTTTGGTGCCATGTTCAGTCTACACCTGCCAAAGAAACAAGTAAGAAAATCTACTGATTCCAGAAGGCATTACATTTCTGTAAATCATGTACACCTTGTACCTGTAGACTGCCATTCTATGAAAGTGGCTGGGTGAATATTGCTAATTGAAAAGAAATTGCTGCTGTAAAAGAAAAACCGAGAAATAATAAACCTTGACATCACTGACATGAAATGTTGGCAGAACTTTGTAGAAGCCACACTATGATTGTTGTATTACTGTTGTTTTATTATTGTATATTTTAAACTTGTTGGAATTGGTTTTAATTAAATCTGGTTTAATAGTTTTTTAAGAGGGGGTGGGAAATAGGTTGGTTTTAGCTGTATTATTTTAATGTTGTGAACCACCCAGATTGGGTCACCAATGGGCGGTATATAAATAAAATTTATTATTATTATTCTTATTAAGCACATTTTTGAGGGTTTTTTTCTGTTTGTTTATATTATTCATATTGCATTGTATTAGGAATTTGTTTTGTTATTAGTTGCCTTCAAGTTGACTTTGACTTATGGCAATCCTATGAATGAGAGACCTCCAAGTTATTCTATTCTCAACAGCCCTTTCAGGTCTTTCAGACTCAGAGCCATAGCTCCTTGATCAAGCATATCCATCTGGAATGTGGTCTTCCCCTTTTCCTATTGCCCTTCACCTTATCAAGCATTATTGTATTTTCTAGGGAGTCATGTCTTTTCATGATATGGCCAAAGTACAATAGCCTCAGTATAGTCATCTTGGCTTGTAGGAAGAGTTCAGGCTGATTTGCTCTATGACCCATTTATTTGACTTATTAAGAATATGGGATTTTATTGGGTTTAAGCATATGTTTGCATGTAAATTCCTGAGGAAGAGTTGGAAATGAATGAATCAAATAAATAAATAAACAGGTTTCTGAGAGCTGAGATTGAACTAAACAATTTTGAAATCCCTTTCAACCAGATAATTTTTGTAGAGGTAATATCTTTGCTACACTGAAAGATTAAGCACTTTTGTTCATTTTGAAAAGAATAGCAGTGCTTTAACCAAATAAACAACACAGTCCTTTCAAGGAAGCAGCAAGCTGAAAAAGCATTACTCACAAACACATTTGCTACACACAGTCCAGAGTTTTAGGGGGGAAGCAGACGAGAGCTTCCCAAACGCCCTGGGCCGGCGCGCCGCGGGGCCGCAGCCTCCGCACCTCGGCGCACCGGCGGCGACCCTGGAAGGAGCGCTAAATCAGCGCTCCTTCCTCAAGACAGCGAAAGTGCGCACTATCAGCGTCGGGCGCACTTTCGCTGTCTTTTCCGCCGCGGCGCGTCCGGCTGCCGCGGCGTGAGTTCTCCCCCGGAGCGCCGGCCGTGCGGAGGGCCGGCGACTCCGAGGGCGACCTCAGGGAGAGGAAGGGGCGCCGAACGTGCGGCTGCCCCTCCTCTTCCAAGCCTCCAAGACGACCCAATTAGTCGTCTGCCGAGGCCCTTAGTCAACCTTGGATTTATAGACAAGGCAATGCTGAGAGAATACCTGGTTCCCTCTTCATAAGTGTTGAGACTGATTAGCCTTTAAGAGAAACTTTGATTAGGGATTGAATAATCAGAATAATCTGATCACATACCATTTGCTGCCTCACAATTCTTTCCCTATATTTATGTCCAGAGAAATTATGTAGCCACAATGAAACACTGATCAGTGAAGTGGACATAGCCTTCACCTACTGCTGGGCTGAAGTACTTTGATCAGTGCTTCAGGTGACCTAAGAAATTATTGGACTTCTCTTTAGCAAACAGTAGTGGCATGCTGTTAGCTTCCCAACAGACAGAATGCAGTTTTTTTTCACATGCAGTAGGGTAGGACAGGGGTGCTTCTTGCAGAGGTTGAGGTACATTTAATGTACACTGCATCTATACTGTTGAGATCAGGTTTAGCCAAACTGAAGAAGAATGGCTAATGTTTATTGACAAGCAATAGGTGTTCATATTGTCTTAGCTCCAAAGGTCTCATATTGTTTACCAGAGAAAATAGACAAATACTTCAGCACAATGGATAATTTGAGAAGCAAACAGCAAAATAAAGCAAGCTAAGTACACTAGTCTGTCCCCTCGCTATGATAACGTATCAAGTAAGATATCTTTCTTCAGTTACTGTATATACTCATGTATAGAAATTTAGGTAAAAAAATTGACCTCAAAAATCTGAGTTGACTTAACCACAGGTCAATGTCAGTATTGTACTTTAACTCTTATTAAAAAAGGATCCATTAACTAGGGAAAGCCAAGTGTGCAATCTGTCCTGGAAGCAATGACCCCCCCCCTCATCCCCCATTCTCTTATCCATCCTGTCTCTACTGTGAGCACAAACAGTTATGCCTGCTGGAATTTTGTAAGTTCTTTGGCACTGTTTTCCATTGCTTCATCATTTAGATCACTGATTTCCAAACTTTGGTCTTTCAGGTTTTTGGACTCCTGCTCCCAGAAACCCCAGCTAGCTTCGCTAACAGTTAGGAATTCTGGGAGCTGAAGTTCAAAACATCTGTTGAACCAAAGTTCAGGAACCATGGCTTTAGATTATCTAATATGCCCCTAAATTTGAATCTCAACTTATCCATAGGTAATAGCAAAATCCACAATTTTGGCCTCAAAACCTGTCCTCGACTTATACAATGAGATCAACTTATAATCGAATATAAACAGTATATAGCTGAAGAACTTCTTTCATTCTAATTAGAGATGATTAGGAAACAATTCCATTTGGGAAATGAAAAGCACTCTGACCATAAGCACATATTTCCTCCCCCTCCCCATTTTTTTCTTTACTGCATATGTTCCAGGACTGATTAGGGATGGGCATCAGCAGCACTAAAACATGACCTGTTGGACTGGGGATGAGAAATGACTTTAAAGTATGCAAATGAAAGCCCCACATAACAAGTAATGGAATTATTGATTTTAAAAAAAAATTATTATCTACTAGATCAGGGATAGGTAATTGTGCCTGTTTCAGCCCTCTGACACCTCTGCAGGCTGTCCCATTATGTTCAGGTGCACCAGACATAGGGCCTTTGCAGACTGCCAGAAACAGTGCACATTAAATTGAGGCACTGCCCAGGCTCAGTGCTAGGGAATCATGGGAACTGTAATTTATTGTGGCACCAGAGCTCTCTGACAGAGAAGGCTCAATGTCCCAGAAAAAAATAAAATTCTCATGATTCCCTAGCACTGAGCCAGGGCAGTGCCTCAATTTAATGTGCACTATTTCTGGCAGTCTGCAAAGGCCCATAATCTCCTGTCATTTTTGGGTGCAATTATTTGGCCACTTCTTTGGCTGTTTTTTTTTTTAATTTTTGGTCCTTACAGGAGTGGCTTAAGGTTTTAGGCATTTGGAAATCTAAACTGTTACATTTGCAACATTTCTGGAGGAGGTTTGAAGGTGAAAAAGCACCTGAAAATGGAAGCAATTATTTTTCTTTAAAAAAGGTTTGTGGGGCTTTATGGGCCACCGGGGCAGTTTGCAGGGCCACATGGACCCCACAGACGACATTTTCTCCAGCTCTGCACTAGATAATATTCCGTATGTCACTTGATGTTAACTAAAGTTACTTTATATTAACTGAAGATAAGTTCTCATTTAGACATCATTTTTAATGCTGTGCTAAAGTTTTATTCCATGAGGAAGTCTTACAAAATATGCTCAGCTACCATGCCATTTGGTGCTAACTGAATCAGACTAGAAATGGGTATGCCATTATAGCAAGCTGCACAGAAATGCGGTCAAATTTACTGAAACCTGGAGCCTTTCATTACAACTTGTATATAAGGCAAGTGAAGGAAGATTTATCATTGTAAGTTCAAGAGAGCAGAATATCATATTGTTGAGTTGATAGCAAGGTACAAAACACTCTTAGTTGAACACTGCACTCTTCACAAAATTGTGTGCTGGAAGACAAAATTACTGGTTTAAAATATGTTTCCGCAATCTTGACAGCTTTCCAAACTTCTGCTGCCCTTACTAACATATATTTGCAACTGTATTAGAACTGAATAATCACAAATTTCTATTTTGATTATTTCCACACATTATAAAGCCATTTGCAATACTAGTTATATTCACTGCAGTGAGCTATGTTTGGTATTAAAATGCAGTTTGCTTTTTAAAAAAGAAAATCAAAATATTACCACTTGATAGGACAAAAGCACAAGTACTTAGCATAATGTAACATATGCAGAGGCTTAATAAGGATTGCTTTCTTCTGAAGAGATACAAAGTAAAAGCATGTCTTGGATCCAACCCTTTTTCAGCAGGCTTTTTATGTACAAATCTTCTTGTAGTGAAATATAGGCCAAAATCCAGAACTGTGCTGGTGCTGCAGAACTTCCTTCTTTCCTCATCACAGTTCTTCTCATTCACAAAAATAAAATAAAATAAAGGCATCAAAAGGTTTCTAAGAAGTCAGAGGTGTCACTAGCAGAAGGAGGAAGAATAGCTTCGACATTTTGAGATAAACAGAGCTTGGAAAAGTTACTTTTTGGACAACAACCCAGAATTCTCCCCAGTTAGATGGGGATTCTGACAGTTGCAGTCTAAAATTAATACCCCCAACCTATAGATTCTGACCCCACTAGACAGATTGATGCAGTTCAGCCACGCATCCAGATTTGCCTCTGTAGGTTGTCAGTCTAATAAGTCTACATTTCTAGCTGCCCCTGTACATAGTATTAGCAAACCACTAAGAGCCACAGACACCCCCCCCCCTCCTTGAGACAGCACATCTTAAATCAGTGCTGGCCCTACCATTAGACAAAGAGAAGTGACTTCTCCAGCAAGCAGATTTTGGCAGTCATGAAATAAAGCAAATTGTTAATTATTTAATTTGTTATGATAGCCATAGAGGTGCTTGTGGGATTTGCTGTCTCACTTCTGTAAATAACATGCCTAGCTTTTAATACCATGCGACTTGACTTGACAGGGTGGCTGCCATTTGCTGCTTCATCTCTGGTAACAAAATATCTGGGGCATGCTCTATCCTAAACTGTTATTGTTAGCTGTCCTTGAGTCAACCTTGACTCATGGCAGCCCTGTATATGAGACATCTTCAAGATCCCTTTCCTCTACTGCTCTGCTTAGGTCTTGTAGATTCAGGCTTGTGATCTCCACCAATAAAGATTGAGTTTATCTATATGGCATGAGATCTTCATCTCTTTCTGCTGCCTTCTACCTTCCCTAGCCTTATTGTCTTAGTGACTTATGCTGTCTTGTGATTTGGCCAAAGTATGGCATCCTCAGTTTTGTCATCTTGGCTTCTAGAGAGTTCAGGGTTAATCTGCTCTAGGACCCTTTTGTTTGTCTTCTTGGCTGTCCACGGCATCCTTGGCACTGTTCTCCAGCACCGCATCTCAAATGAGTTGATTTTCTTTTTATACACTTTCTTCACTCACATCCATACATGGTGATGGTGAATACAAAGGACTGGACTGATCTTGCAGTATAATAAATATTCCAGTCTTGATGCAGCAATTCTTGTTATTCAATCTGTGGACTATATAGCAATTGTATATATTTTAGTATAGTTTTGCTGGTCACGTAACAGTCACCAGTGCCAGTGTCCCAAAGAGACAGACAGTAGCAGCAGTGACAGAAATGTCATTATTTGTTTCATTTATTGAAAATGATTTTGTTGGGGCCGTTTAAAAAAATTATCCACCTTGGGTATCAAATATGCTATGTACGGCACTGCCTTTTGGAACTGGTTTGGGAGACACATGAGGGACTGCAATGAGGAGATAGAAGAGCCTCTTCTAATTCCACTGGCTCCCACTGTTCCATTTGTTCAGTGCTGGATGTCACCTGTCCAGTCCTTTTGCTTTTTAAGATTGTTATTATTTAGATTGAAGTCCTAACTAACGAAGACGTCCAAAGGCAACTTGACACTAGATGAGCTGAAGTTGTGCTGAAATCCTTCTCAGCACAGAAATGGTGGTAATTACTTAGGACTATCATGTGCCAGGCTTTGTACCAGGACAGTCACCATATCTCTGGGCATGAGAGGGTTTGAGAAGATCAGGGATAAAGATCCCTTGCCCCACCCAATCTCGATCTCCATTTTGGCTTTTGTTCCAGCTGATCTCATCTGGCACAGCAATTGTATTGGGAGATCTCTGTTAGTTGATATCTGGGACCAGCCAGTGGAAGGAGGTTGTACTTGCAGAAGGCACTGGCACAAGAAGTTTTGGCCTTTTTCTAACTCCTCACAGCAGACACACTTTTCAGTTAGAATTGCACTGTTGGTTTCTAATAGTGACAGGTTACTAATGCAAAAAGATATTTACTTTTACAAAAAGAATAAAATGTGATTGCTGCTGGTCTCTGTTAAATAATAGCTAGAGATGCTATTTCAAGAATTGACGTCATTTAAGAATGGTGATAAATTTAGAAACTAATAACACAATCCACTTCAATTTATTGCAGGTGCTAGTTGGGAACACAACATCATAGGCCAGACCATGGAGTGGGGAGGTAAAACATTAGCTATTATAGGGTGGATGCAGACGGGGGGTCATGGGCCGCCCTGGGAAGTAGGGGATTGCAGCTGAGGCTGTGCCATGCCTCGGCTCCAATCCTCCCTTTTGGCACCTGGGAAAGGAGCGCCAAAATAGTGTTCCTTTCCCAGGCAGTGAAAAGGGTGGCTGAAGAGCCGCCATGCGGCTCTTTTGTGCCTCTTCCAGTGCAGCATGTCTGGACGCTGCACTGGGAGAACGTCATCAAAGCACTCGCCATGTACAATGGCACGCACTCTGATGATGTCCTTGGGAAAGGGTTGGGCCATCCAGCATCCAGCCGCTCCTCCCCTTCCCTGGCTCCAAGACGGTGCTTTGCACTGTCTGCAGAGCCCTTATAGTTTCTATTAAACTAGACTCTTATATGCCAAAGACCAAAACTGACCTGTTGTGAGTTGTTTAAATGAAATGAATTTGCACAGTATATTTTGTTTGTCTGTTCTACAGTGGATCCTTGATATCTGCTGGGGTTTGGTTCCAGGACCATACCATACCAAAATCCATGGATTAAATACAATGGCATGGTGAAATTGTGTCCCTTACATAAAATGACAAAAACAAGATTTGCATTAGGAATGTATTTTTTTAATGTTTTCAAGCCATTGATGGTTGAATCCATGGATAAAAAATTCATGGATTCAGAGGGCTGACTGTATGATGATAGCATCTGGCTCATTAGGAATAAGGAGAGAAAGATTAATTTGTTTTCTTCCTATCATAGGACGTTATCACACATGGGCCAGAAAGGGATAATTAAGTGGAAATGAGGCATTCCGAAAATAAATGGAAAATAAACCTTGATTCTGCAAATGGCTTTCACACGTAATTACCTTAATTGCAAATTTACAGTAAGCGCATTTAACGTTCACACACAAGTGAGAAAAGCCTGTAAATGTACTAGAAATGAGCTTCTTGCACATGCACAGATAGGAACAATTGGAAAAGCAGGGAAATGCTCCCAAATTCGCATTTGCTTTTCACATTATGGTAAATGCATAATTACCTTAATTTCGCATTTGCATTTCCTCCAAACAACCAAATTTCAAAAGATCTTGGTTAACACCAGTTTCTGTCCACTTTCTGTCCAGTTTCTGTGTGACATCGTGTGAAAACGCGGGGCACAAATCCAGTTTCTGTTTGGGATTTGTGTGGATTAACCAGCAGATTTGCCCCTGTGTGATAACGTTCATAGTCATCTTTGAGAAGCTTCTGTTTGCATTTTAAGGTCAGCCCCAATGACATGAATAGAAGCTTCCCCTGTAGAGCAAATGGCAGCTTTAGCGAAGTGAACTTTTTGTCAGGACCATAGCACGGAAAGAAACAGTGAAACTCTTCTTTAATTCAGCATATTCTTCAACCTTTCACAGATGAAACCAGGACATGTGTGGCCAAGCAGCACAGAGTGTGGTCAAACAGCAAACATTATTACTTAGGAAGAAGATACAAAAGCAGTTTGCTTTTGTCTGAGTATCCAGGGAGGGATATGATACCCCCTCCTCTCCTTCTCTCATGAATTAACTGAGTACAGATTATTTCTACACTTCAAACTCAGTTTACAGTAAATAAAGGAATCAAGGAATAAAGAGGAAAAGTTGGAGAAGGAAGGACAACTTGGAAAATTTTAAAAGCAGGTGAGAAAGTAAATGACAGAGAATAAATTGGGCCTGACCCTGCCAAATAGGTATGATTGGTCAGTATGCTCAGTAACATAATTAGAGTTGGTGTCACCTAGTGTGGGACAGCAGCAGCAGCAGTAGCAGCAGCAGCAGTGGATGGCCCTGCCCTCTTCCCCTCCCTCTGCCTGACCTTCCCAGCCAGCCAGTGAGCCAGACATGGAAAGATCCAGTTTGTTGGATGGGCAGGTGGGTGAGGCAATGGATAACCTCTTCCCTGCCCAGCCAGATGCAGAAAGATGAGGACAGCTGGATGAGTGAGCAGGTGAGGCAGTGGACAGTCCTGTCCCCTTCTCTCCCTCTTCCTCACCCACTCACCTTGCCAGACTTGGAAGGACCTGAGCAGCTAGATGGGTGGGTGAGCAAAGCAGAAGAGAGTATTGCCTCAGTACATCCCCCTTTTCTCCCTTTTGTGTCAGACAGCTGGATGGATGAGCTGGTAGGTAAGCTAGTGGACTGCCCCACCTTACCTTCCTTGGAGGAAAGAGAGGGTGGGGCAATTCTCTGCAACAGGGCATCCTACCCCCCTTTTGCAGAGGTGCAGGGAAGTTGACAGATGACAAGCAACCATACCACCAGGTGTTCATTTCCCATCTGGGCTGGTTTCATCCAGTGTGATTGCATTTCCAACACTCTCCTAATGATGCCCCTAGTTTCTTTGTGGCTGCAATTTACATTAGAAAAATACATCTTAAATGCATGCTTACCAGTTTATCATGGCATCTACTTTGGCCTTGAAAAGAGCTGGATAAAAAAATAATCCAGTATAGAAATCAGGGCCCTTTTTTCATTATAAAATTATAGTGCCATCATGTCATTGTAAATGCCACAGCAAAATCCTCTGGAATGCTGGGATTTGCAGTGTAGGGAGGGGCACAATATTCTTAGCCAAAGAGCTTCCCTGGTGCCTCATCAAACTACAAAACCCAGGATTCCATAGAATATTGCCATGGCAGCCAAGGAGAATCTTAGTACTATCATTGTCTAGTGTGACATGCACCTACATTTCTGTTCCCATTGATTAATATGAATTGGTTCTAGTAACAATCTAAAGGACAGACACAGGCCCTCATATCCTTCCATGATCTAAAGTTAAAACAACAACAACAACAACAACAACAATTACAACAATACACCCACACACCACAAAACATTCATAGAGAAGTTTTAGGGTGTTGTTAGTGAACCTCGGATTAATAATTTTGATTTAACTTAATATTAATCACTAGTTAATTACTTTGTGAATGGATACGTTTTTGGAATATATATTTTAATGATGAAAGTCAGTGCGATTATTTTTATAGACAAACTACCTAGACCATTGCTCTGAAATGAACCAAAGATAAAAGCATAGACTATACAGGCACAATTTACATCTAATACAAGAGAAATGTGTGCAGAAGGGAAATCAAACACATGTATAAAATACATATTTTTACTATTGATTTAATTATTTATTGTTTTCTGATTAATTTTATTGACTCTTGCAAGCTGTTGCATGAACAATACAGTGTGTTTTCATAAGCTTCTGTGTTTATTAAAGAGAGCCAGCATAATGTAGTGGTTTGAGTATTGGACTATGACTTTGGAGACCTGGGTTCAAATACCCATTGAGCCATGGAATCCCACTGGGTGACCTTGGGCAAGTCACACTTTCTCAGACTCAGAAGAAGGCAAAAGCAACATGTTCCACAAACAAATCTTGCCAAGAAAACCCTATGGCAGCTGCCATAAGTCAGAAACAATTTGCAGGCATGCAACAACAATTCATCTGAAAAATTCATCTACAAACAATTTCAAATCTGTTATCAATTTAAAACCATAATAATAATAATAATAATAATAATAATAATAATAATAATAATAATAATAATATTTATTTATATCCCGCTTATAGAAAAAGGCAATCCAAGTGGCTTACATAAAAACGCATACACTATAATCCTTAAAACCAACCAACCCCCCTTAAAACAGTATTAAACATCTCATAATTAAAATAATCAAAACATTTATAAAAACATTTATAAACCAACAACACAAAACAAAACCTGGCCAACCTCTAAAACATTCCTCATCCATCAGAATGATGGGGCCCTGAGAGGAAAAAGGTGGCCGGGTAACCTAAGGGGGGGCAGAAAACTGGAGAGGACCGGGAAGCCCAAGGCTGGGATAATTAATCTGGGAAGGCCTGCTGGAAGAGATTCGTCTTAACAGCCTTTTTGAAGCTGTTTAAGGATGTCAGCTGACGGATCTCATCCGGCAGGTCATTCCAGAGTTTGGGGGCGGCAGCAGAGAAAGCCCTCTGGGAGGTCGACGCAAGCCTGAGTTTTTGAGGCTACAGCAGGTTCCTCCCAGAGGATTGGAGGATTGTATGGGAGGAGGCGGTCCCTGAGATAGCTTGGACCCAAGCCATTTAGGGATTTAAAAGTGATAACCAACACCTTGTACTGCGCCTGGAAGCTAATAGGCAGCTAGTGGAGGGACCTCAAAACAGGAATAATGTGATCACTCCTAGATGTACCAGAAATAAGCCTGGCTGCCATGTTTTGGACCAGCTGAAGCTTCCGAACTAAGCACAGGGGTAGCCCCATGTAGAGCATGTTACAGAAGTCAAAGCGTGAGGTTACCAGTGCATGCACAACCGTCTCGAGATCCCTTACTTCCAGAAAAGGGCGCAGCTGGCGTATCAGTCGAAGCTGATAACAGGCGCTCCTGACCATTTACCTGATTTGTCATCAGGAGCGACGAGTCAAGGAGCACCCCCAGACTGCGAACACAGTCACTGGAGGAGAGTGTGACCCCGTCCAGGACTGGAGGTTGCAACCCAATTCTTGGTTATGAATTATGTTATGAATCCCACCCACTCTGTGGCACAGGTTGTAGCTCCACCCATCCTATCCCCAACTTCTCTATATTGGTGAGGAAAGTCTACAACTGGGGCCACATTCCCACTACATAATAAACTGGTTTTCAAATCTGAGCTGATTTAAAGGGCTCTTGTTTGCACTTGTGCCAAATTTCTGGCACAGTTTGCAGAGGGGGGTGCAGCACTAACCCATTTAAATTGGTTCTTCTGGATCCATTGAATTCCCTTCTTCTTTTGCAATGAATTGATTTAGTGCAAGTGTGAACACACTGTCAGATCTGATTTAGTTTCCTATGGTGTGATCACCCTGTGAGGTGACTCCATGTTGAATTGATCCATTGTTAATGCAAAGTGAATTAAACTGAAATGGATAGGTTTGATCACGGCTCGAATAGTGTGAACATCTATTCAGCACTAAATCGCTTCATCACTTCAACTCAAGAAATGATTTATTTTGTAGTGGCAATGAGGACTGGGCTGATGAGGAAAGTCTGCAATAAGGTCCCCCTCATCTAACCATATTGAGGATAATGCTGAAGCTAATAGATTTTTTTTGCAGACCTTCCTCAGAAAGATCAGGAGTGGAGAGGCAAGGCTGGACCATGCATCCCCAGCTCCCTCTACATACTTTGAAAATATACTCATCCCTCAGTGTTTGCAGACTTGCTGTTTGCATCCCTTGATCTTTCATGGATGGCATGCACTGAGGGACAAAATGGTATGCGTGCTGAAATTATTTAAAGAAGATTCTGCAATAATTCTATGGGATAATTCTGAAATATCCAGTTGTCTTTGAAACACATATAAGTATTCTTCCAACACCTCCTTCCAGCATCAAGGGATTTTAAAGTTCCTTGATTTGGTAGGTTTTTGGTTAAAGTCCAGAAATGCTTGTGTTCCATCTTTTTCTCCTTTTCCTTTCTGCCCCAAACCAGAAGATCTTCAACAAGAGCTGTGCTGTCTCAAGGTGCAAGCCCTGCATGCTAATTTGGACAGGTATTAGTACTTGTGCTGTTTTATCATGGAAATCTTTCCCTGCTGTCATCTGCAGCCTACCAACGGCAATCATAATTTCACAATGAAGGCATGTATAATTGAGGTCATTACAGGGAGCAACCTAGAATGTGCATCTACAGAACAAAACTCATTGATTTAGCATGGCTTAGAGACAATTTACATAGCAAATGTTGGCCATAGACTCTACTTTCTAATGCTTACAGTAGTACTCAGAGAAGTCCATTTTCATTTTGAAACTGCTTTCTGTATCTTTAATTAGATCTTTTCAGTTTAAACTCTGGATATATCATTTTCCAATGTAATGTTACTACTTTTTAATATTCTTACATTTGCTCACAGATACCATTCAGTGCTTGAAATAGAAAAACAATTTCTCTATATTAATGAGCATAAATCTTTTAAAACAATAATTATTATTCTATAATTTTAATATACAGGTTGAGTCTCCCATATCTGAAATGCTTGGGAGCAGAACTGTTTTGGATTTTATTTGGGAATATTGGTATATACATAATGAGATATCTAGGAGATGGGATCCAAGTCTAAACATGAAATTCATTTATGTGTCAGTTACACCTTATAAATATATCCTGAAGGTAATTTTATATGCAACATTTTAATAATTTTGTGCAGGAAATAAAGTTAGTGTACACTGAATCATTGGTAAGCAAAGATGTTACTATTTCAGCCACTTGTGGACAATTTTGTATTTTGGAATTTCAGATAAGAGATACTCAGCTTGTGCTAATATTACTGTCAAAGGTATGAACATCTAATGTCTATATCTAGTGAATGGAGAATTCATAAAGAAGCCAGGTCATTTGGTTAATATCACTGTATTTTCTTGTGGGTAAAGAAGGAAACATTGTAACCCCACCCCAAAATCACCCAAGATAAAGGTGTTACATTGTGATAATGTTTTTTTTAAACTTGTTAAAATGGGTTTGTTTTTGTCTGCTTATTGTTTTCATCTGTAGTTGGTAGTGCAGCATCTAATCAAAATGAAGACTGCTATCCTATGCTCTTTTATCTGGGAATGCATCCCATTGAATGCAGTAAAGTTTGCTCTAGAAAAACCTTTCTGCTTTGTCCCATGCTAAATTTCTTTTAGAGATCAAGTTCCTTCTGTGCCAGATATGGAGAAATGTGTGAATATTAATAAATTCTTCAAAAATTGAATTGAAATTCTTCCACAAGCCAAATCCAATAGGCACAACTGTTAGCAATGTGAAGAGGCCAATAGAACAAATCATGTTGTGGTTGCCTGCCAAACTGAAATGGACAAATATGCCAGTTTATTTTTCTTGAACATTCAGTCTGTTTATATTTCAAGTTCTTTTCATCTCAAATATGAAACAATTTGCAATTTTTGGTAAGCTCCCATTCGAAAATTAAATGAATTCCTCTCCCTCTCCATCTGAACCAGCCAAATTCAGTAGGTATAGCTGTTTCAACATAGAGAAGACCATGTTATTCCAGTCTGTCATATAGATGTTAAAGTTGAGTGGAAATCACAAACTTTTCCTCGGATCTTTTGCTCACAATGTTCACAGCTATGAACCTTTAAACTGTATTTAATCTTACACGAAATATATCAAATTTGTCCTGTCAAGCTTCCCTCTAGAACATAAGTACAATGCAGGCTCTCCCATTATCATATTTCCAAAAGGGGAAGTAGAATTCTTCCTCAACTTCAGGGAGATCTTGTAGTTATTGTAGATGTAGCTAGGAATTCTGCCTGATATGCTTTTAACTCAATGGGTGAGGGATGATCCTGGTCCTTCCTTTGTGAAATGGAAGGTGATAATCTCATTTTGATATTCCCTGTCTCACTTGTCTATCCAGTCATGGAATTGTGTAGTATTAATCTTTATCCCTTTCTATTCCTCTCACTCTGGAACATGTAGTATTTGTGGCAAGGCTTCACAGACATGTGCCCACCCCCCAAAAAAGTATCCAAAAGGGCTCTGCAGATGGCACAAAGCACTGTCTTGGAGCCAGGGAAGGGGAGGGGCAGCTGGACGCCAGACGCCCCAACCCCTTCCTGAGGACGTCATCGAAGCATCCTCCGTTGCACACGGCGAGCGCTGCGATGACATCCTCCCAGCCCAGCCTCTGCATGGGCTGAGCTGGAAGAGATGCAGAAGAGCCACATGACGGCTCTTCCAGAGCCCTTTCTGGTGCTTGGGAAAAGAGCACTGTTTTAGCGCTCCCAGTAGCCGAAAGGGTGGATTGGGGCTGAGGCATGGGGCAGCCTCAACCCCAATCCTTGGCTTCTCGGGGTGTCCCATGGCCGCCTGTCTGTAGAGAGTCAAATTTGACAATTATTTAGTTCAATTTAAGAATATAAGTTCCACACTGAGGAAATTCAAATAATTTAGGAAGGCATTCAAAGAATCTAGGAAGATATTTAAAGTACAGTATATGGATCATGATAAATATTTCATCCAAGCTAGGAATGTGGAGGAAATTTATTAAATCTGTGTTTTTGCATGAATTTATCTAAACTGAATATTCTGAACTTGTATATGATCTGAGGGCCAAAAAAGATGGCCCAAAATGCTGGATTAGGGCTGCCGCAGAGCCATATGTTGTGGTGCAACAGCAACCCCACACCACACCTCTAACCTGGCATTTTCCTGGTGCAAAAAGAAGCAGCAGAAAGCCGCTCCTTTTGCACAGGGAAAAATATGTCTTTGCTGCCACAGCGGTGGTTTTTCAGCGCTCCTGCAGCATGTGCTATCTAAACACCAAACCACCAGAGTGCCAAAAAACTGACAATGTGTGGGCAGAAGGGTGGCTTTATGGCATGTTCCCGGCATTTGGGGTGTGTGCATCATGTGTACACCATGCCCCCAAGTTTCCCGGAAGCTGCCACATTTTGCCAGCCTGTTTTCCTCCTGATGCATTTAGGTTTTTTTTTATTTTTGTGAACTGAGAGTTATTTTGATATCATAATTCACACACACACACACACACACACACACACACACACACACACACACACACAAAATGGCATAGTTCACAGCTCATAAAGTGTGCACCAAATACATATATTAAGCATGAAAGAACATTAAAAATGGATTATATTAGTGGGAAATGTTGGCAAAATGAAATACTAGGAAAAGTGCATACTAAAGTGCATACATTAGGCAAAATGTAGACAAAAAATCATACACATGATCTTATAGGCACAAACATGGCCTTTACTGCAAACTGGCAGTAATGTGGGCTGAAAGAAATTCATTCCCTCCAACTGTCTCAAAATGTTTTTTTTTTAACCACAAAACCACAATACTAAACATCAGCAATAACAATAGCATTTACATTTCTATACTACTTCATACTGAACTAATAATCTCTAAGCAGTTTACAACGTGCAAGCTAATTGCCCCCAACAAGCTGGGTACTAATTTTAGCATCCTACAGAAGGATGGAAGGATGGGTCAACTCTGGAGCCCTGGGATCAAACTCACAACTTTGTGGCTGCAATACTGGCTGCAGTACTCACATTTAACCACTGCATTATCAGGTTGGCACAATTTGGCCTAGAATAAAAGAAATCAGAAATCTGATGGAAGTATGTTGAGTCAACAAAACCTTATGCTAAAAATGTCTTTTTCCCAGTTAGTCTGAAAGATGCCACTGGATTTTTTTTCATGTATTTATTTACATAAGTGTCATCTCAACAATCGGATATCCTCTATAATTGACATTCAACTCTCTTCATTCAATCTCATCTGCTTGTCCTGCTTCCATTTCTTTCCTCAAAGCCATGAGCCTATTTTATGGTAACTGGATATTAACTTGAGAGAATATTTGCTTCTAGGCTTGTAGAGGATCATGTATGTACTGGGTCTGGATCAATGGGTTAGGGTGTGAGGAGGCCCCTTACTGCAGAATGGGCATACTACAGGAATAACTGGTGGATGGATAGCCATGTTAAGCAAAATGATTTTAGAATTCTTGAACCTGGCTACAAATCAGGAATGAACACAAACAGGTCTAAAAAATAGTCTGTCCTGACTAAAGAAGACCCATTGAATAAATTGGATTTATCTACATGTTGGCTTGCCATTCAAGAATGGATTAAATGTGACTCCTCTAGTTGGGGCTAACCAACAGGATGCCAACTGTAGAGGGATGTTCAGAGATGAAAAAGGACATGCATGGCTCTATGTACTGTGGGAATATCTCTGTTGCATATCTACAGCATCTACTGCCTTCTACAATTCTATGATTCTTTATTACATTGCATCATTCAAGACTTTCTCTTTTTTAATTTAATTTTTTTTACAGAACAGTATGCCCCATTTAAGACAAGATCACAATCTTAAATATAACAGTTCTTAACACACAACAGAGAAGTTCCCTTTCCCTCCCTACTAATCACCCACCTATCTTCCACACATCTTACATTCATTTTCTTCCATCCTTTATACACTTCTCTGTCTTTTTAGACTCTATTGATCTTCTATTATTCTTCTCCCCAATTTTTCAACTTCTGCCATCCAAGCTAAATGAATTCAGGGGGACTGCCGACGGGCAGATCCTGGGAAGCAGTGGATTGGGGCCATGGCAATCCCTTACTGCAGCCCTAATCTTCCCTTTGGCCTCCCCGAAAAGAGCGGCAAAATGCTGCTTCTTTCAGGGGCGGCAAAAGACTACCCTAAGAACCAGTGTGCGGCTCTTCAGCACCCTTTTCAATGCAGTGTGTTTGAATGCTGCGGAGGAAGGGTATCCTGATGCCGCATGCTATGTGAAACGGCGTGCAGTGTCAGGACAGCATTGGCGTGGGGTTGGGGTAGCCAGCGTGCGGCTGCCCTGCCCCAGCTCTGCCTCCAGGCTGGCTCTATGGGCCGGTCTGCAGAGGCCCTTAGCTGACTTTCTTTTAAACCCTTTTCTACCAGTTCTTACTGAAAACTTAACCATATCCTACTATATTCTGTTTATATTGAACTTAATCGGTATAATGATAACCCTATGTTTTCTCTTAAAAAATTATAGTTAAATCTGAGATATAACAAATAATATAATAGTACATTATTACTGATAATACAATACTTACTGATTCTATGAACTATAGGGCCTTTGCAGACTGCCAGAAATAGTGCACATTAAATTGAGGCACTGCCCTGGCTCAGTGCTAGGGAACCATGGGAATTGTATTTTTTTCTGAGACATTGAGCCTTCTCTGCCAGAGAGCTCTGGTGCCACACTAAACTACAGTTCCCATGATTCCCTAGCACTGAGCCAGGGCAGTGCCTCAATTTAATGTGCACTATTTCTGTCAGTCTGCTTAGGCCCATAGGCTACACCCCATTTATTATTATATACTTATCACAGCAAAATCTCCCCCATTGGTCTTTTATAAATTTCTTCACTAATTGCCATTCCATATTATATTCTTCTAATGAATCATTGTTGAGCATATATGACAACGTATCCATCTCCATGATATCTTAGAGTTTAAACATCCAATCCTTTATATATGGAGTCGTTTTAGATTTCCAATTCTGTGCAAATAATATTCTGGCTACAGTCACCATATAAAATAGAGTTTTACCAAATCTCCTTTCAACTTCTCTTCAGACATTCCCAATAATAGATATTCTGGTTTTGTCCCTAAGTTTATTCTCAGTATCTTATTAATTACTTCAGTAATTGATTTCCAATAGCTTTTGGCATTCTTGCAAGATCACCAAGAATGAATAAATGAACTTGGTATTTCTCCACATTTCCAACAAAGATTATTTGTTTTTTATATATTTTGGCTAATTTGTTTGGGGTGAGGTGCCATCTAAAGTACATCTTATATCAATTTTCCTTCAGATTTTGGGCTGCTGTGTGTTTTAGAACTTTATTCCAAATCCTCTCCCAATTTTCTAACTGTATTGAGTGACCCAAGTCCTTAGCCCAACTAATCATATTATCCTTAACAATCTCTTCTTCCATTTCCCATTTGAGCAGTATAGCATATAATTTTCCAATCAATCCTCTTTTGGTTTTCTCCTCTTTTAATATAATCTCAATTTCTGATTTTTTTATTTGTCCCCTCAAAAGTTTAGATGTTTATCCTTGCTCTCTCATATAACTGTCTATACTCAAACCAGCTTTTCCTCTGAATCCTACATCGAATCCTTGTTGTTTTACCTGTTCACATGATTTAATTTTATATTGTCCCTCCTGTTCCACAATAATATCAATATACTTACGCCATTCTTCATCTACCTTTTTTACCCTGCCAAATAAATTTCATTATGCCCCTCTGCCAATTTTTTTAGCATAATTATTGTCAAACAGTTTGTTTTTTTTAGATAGAACTATACCAAGATATTTTACCTTTTTCTTTATTTCAATATCTGTCTTATTTTGTAATTCCATATCTTTCTTTTGACTCATATTTTTAGTTATGATAGCTGATTTTTAAAATTAATTTTACACCCTGTTACTTTCCCAAATGTATCTACTAAATTTATAAGTTGGTCAGCATTTGATAGAGGATCCTCTACATTTATCGCCAGCAAATACCCTTATTTTATAATCATTTTTTAAATGTTTACTCCCTTCAATAATATGTCTTTTTAAATCTTCACTATCAGCATTTCAATCATAAATAAAAATAAGAGTGGAGATAGAGGGCATCCTTGCCTTGTCCTTTACCAATATTTAAGAATTTAGTTTTATCTCTATTAATACAAATTTCCTTATATAGTTCTCCAATCCATTTCAGTTTTACCCTCTATGTTCCTTTTACACAGAACTTCTATTAGGATATTCCAATTGACAGTGTCAAATGCTTTCTCCAGGTCTAGAAAAATATTCCATCTTGCTTTTCATTATGGTTTTCATAATATTCTAATATGATCAATACATATCTCAGATTATCTTTAATTTGTCATCCAGGCAGGAATCCTTTTTGATCTTCCCCTAATATCTCCTTTAAGTAATTCTTTAGTCTATTTGCTAAGATTGAAGTGTATATTTTATAATCTCTGGAGCAGTAGGAAACAAGTTTGTTCCCTCCTCAATATGATATCCTTTCAAATATTTAAACACAGCTATCATATCACCTCTTAACCTTC
>CM034703.1:234436128-234453743 GCA_020142125.1 Phrynosoma platyrhinos
ACCATTTTAGTTGCCCTCCTTTGGACATGCTCCTGTTTCTCCACATCCATTTTGAATTGTGGTGCCCAGAACTGGACACCAGGTGAGGCCTGACCAAAGCAGAATAGAGTGGCACTATTACTTCTCTTGATCTAGACACTATACTTCTACTGATGCAGCCTAAAATTGCATTGGCCTTTTTAGCTGCTGCATCACACTGTTGACTCATGTTCAACTTGTGGTCTACCTGGACTCCTAGATCCCTTTCACATGTAGTCTAATAATAATAATAATAATAATAATAAAACATTTATTTTTATTCCGCCCCTCTGAGATCAATTGGGACAGCTAACAAATATAAAAATTAGAATACATCAAACCCCATCCCCTCCCCCCCTTAAAAAAGTATTAAACCAGATACAGATTAAAACCAACAGATAAAGCAACAACAATTACAAACCACAATTTATAACAGCAATGATGAAACTGCAGCAGTTTGTATTAATTCTAAGGGAACGACTATTGGGAACCCTCCTAACAAGAGTTCCTGAGGCCGGATTATCTATCCTGAAAAGGCCTGCCAGAAGAGATCCATTTTGACATCCTTTTCAAAGCTGTCTAAAGATGTCAATTGACAGATCTCATCCAGCAGGCCATTCCATAATCTGGGGATGACAACAGAAAAAGCCCTCTGGGAGGTAGCCAAGAGCCTAGATTTTTGTGGCTGCAGCAAATTCCTCCCAGAGGACCGGAGTGCATGGGGAGGATTATAAGGGAGAAGGTGCTCCCTGAGATAGTTTGGACGAAGCCATTTAGGGCTTTAAAGGTGATAACCAACACCTTGTATTGGGCCCGGAAACTAATAGGCAGCCAGTGGAGGGACCTTAATACTGGAGTAATATGGTCCCTCCTAGATGTTCCCGACACTACTCTGGCTGCCATGTTCTGTACTAATTGCAGTTTCTGGACCAAGCACGAGGGTAGCCCCATGTTCAGCGCATTGCAGAAATCCAGGCATGAGGTTACCAGTGCGTGTACAACAGTCTCGAAATCCCTTACTTCCAGAAAAGGGCACAGCTGGCGTATCAGCCGAAGCTGATAACAGGCTGTTAGGCATGGTAGCACAGAACATGGAGACTACGTAATGTGAAGCACCAAGATCCAGACTTCTCTGATGAAGCAGGCTGCTTGTCAGCTGGAGAAACTCCTCTCTCCTTCCAGATAGAGCACAGAGACTCCACAGACAGATGTCTCATGAAAGAGGCTTTAATCTTTGTTGCTCTATATACAGATATGTACAGCATACACCAACACAACTCCACCAGCAAAACAGCAATCCACAACCCACACGTGTGTCCAAAAGCTTGTGCCTTATATAGCCTGTGCCCCACATGGCTTTCTGGCCCTGTCTCTTCCTGCTGGACACCTGTCACTTACCTGAGTGACACTGCAGCTTTTCAGCACTTTTGCAGCAGTTTCTATGCTTTCCAGCACTAGGTGACTACCCCCAAGATGTCATGTCCTGTTGCATCAGCATGAGGCTGTATGACTTAGCTGTGGCCAAATGCTGTGTCATCATGGCTGCTGCACTTTCCCACAATGTACATTTTCCCTTGGGACTCAATCCTAATACAGGCACTCCTGACTGTCACATTTACCTGATTTGCCATCAGGAGCGACGAGTCGAGGAGCACCCCAAGCTACGAACATAGTCACTGGAGGAGAGTGTGACCCCATGCAGGACTGGAGGTTGCAGCCCAATTCCTGGTTTCGGGGCTGTTACAGTGAGCACCTCTGTCTTATCCGGATTCAGTTTCAATCTGTTTTTCCTCATCCAGCCCATTACTGCCTGAAGACATTCATTGAGAGAGGAGATGTCATCAGAATTCGAGGCCAATGAATGAGACATGGAGAAATAGATCTGGGTGTCATCAGCATACTGATGACACCCTGCTCCATAACTCCGGATAATCTCTCATCCAGCGGCTTCATATAAATGTTAAATAACATTGAGGACAGAATGGCACCTTGTGGAACACCACAGGTGAGCTCTCTTTTAGTTGAACAGCTGTCCCGGAGCAGCACTCTCTGAGACCTGCCCGAGAGGAAGGACTGGAACCACTGCAATGCAGTGTCTCCAATACCTAACCCCCTCAGGCGATCTAAGAGGATGCCATGATCTATTGTATCGAAAGCCTCTGAGAGGTGTAAGAGCACCAACAGGGTCACACTACCCCTGTCGATGCTCAGACGCAGATCGTCAGTCAAGGCAACCATGGCAGTCTCAACTCTAAAGCCTGTCCTGAAGCCAGTTTGAAATAGGTCTAGATAATCTGTTTCATCCAAGACAGCTTGGAGTTGAAGAGCAACCACCCTCTTGGTCACCTTGCTCAAGAATGGTAATAAAGAGACTGGCCTATAGTTGTTCATATCCAGGGGGTCCAGGGAAGGTTTTTTTCTAACTGCCGCTTCCTTCAGACATGATGGAACATATCCTTCCCTGAAGGATGCACTGATGATATCAATAAGGAATCTTCTCAATGCATCTCCCCCCTGGATGGCCAACCATGATGGGCAAGGGTCGAGAGGGCAAGTTGTTTTCCTCACTCTACCAAGGAGCTTGTCCACGTCATTGGGACTCACAGACTGGAGCTGATCCAGAATAATTTCATCAACGGAGTCGCTGGACACTTCGTCTATGGTTTTTGTTAAAATACTGGTGTCTAAGTCAGCTCTTATCTGAGAGATTTTATCTGCAAAGAAGTTGTTAAACATGTCACAGTAGGCCGTCGGGTTAAATAAGGGATTTGGTGCAGGGGGTACCTGCATCAGCTCCCTCACCACCCTAAGCAGCTCTGCTGGGCGGGACTCTGCAGACGCAATACATGCAGTGGAGAAGGGTCTCTGTGCTGCACATATTGCCTCCCGATAGGACCAAAGAAAGTTCTATGGTGAGTTCTGTCAGATAAGAATCAAGTCTTCCACCATTTGCACTCTAGTCGTTGTCCAACTCGCTTTATTTTCCTAAGCTCTGATGTGTACCAAGGCTTACGGTTTGGAGCGGGTTGGCAAGGATGCTCGGGAGCGATCATGTCGATAGCCTTGGTGAGATCTGTGTTCCAAGTATTAACCAAAGCATCAACAGGGTCACTGGCATTTCCAACCATTAAACCCTCCAAGGCTTTCTGTAATCCAACTGGTTCCATTAGCCTTCGAGGGTGGACCAATCTAATAGGTCCACCACCCCAGAGGAGCAGATATAGGCTCTTAGCTCCATCTTGACCAGGAAATGATCTATCCATGACAATGCAGAGGCTCTAATAACCTCCGCCCATGGATATTCCTGTTCCGTACTAAGGACCGCATCAAGTGTATGACCTGCACAGTGTGTGGGCCCAACGACCAATTGGGATAGGCCGATGTTTGTCATGGTTTCCATGAACTCCCAAGCCACGCCTGTTAAGCTGGTCTTGAGTGGGATGTTGAAGTCCCCCAAAACTAAAAGTCTGGGGGACTCCAACAACAGCTCTGAGACCAGCTGTGTCAGCTCAGTTAGGGAGTCTGCTAGACAACGGGGTGGTTGGTATACTATCAGAATCCCCAAACTATCCCTGGTCCTCAGGCTCAAGTACATACACTGGAAACGGACTGTGTTCTGGACAGGTATCCTGGTCAAGGTCAAGTTGTTCTTGTGAACCAGAGCCACTCCCCCCCCCACTTTCCCTTACCTGCTCACTGACAGAATACCCAGCTGGGAGGGCCTGTGCCCAGGTGACCGCGCTATCCTCTCCCAGCCAGGTGTCTGTAAAGCAAGCCAGGTCGGCATCCTCATCCCGAAGGAGGTCATGGATGATATAGGTTTTATTTTTAACTGACCAGGCATTGCAAAGGATCAGGGTGAGGTATTTTGGAATAGTAGGTCTGCTTTCCAATCTATCCTGGGAAGCAGAAGGAACTGAAGGCAGGATAGCTTTCAGACAGTGATCCCGTCTTCTTTTGTAACATTTGTTTGCTCCGCTCCAGCCATACCTCCTGCTCCCCAACACAACTCCATCAAATCTCCTTCTCTGCATCTGCTGTAGCCAAGATGGTCGGGCTGGCAGCATCCTTAAGAAGCCTATCCAAGAGGCCAGGTGTTCCACAGGGGGAGGGGGGAGTGAAAACACACACACCACCAAGCCCCCTTCTCTGCCTCATTTAGCCAGGTGTTGTATATCTGTGTTTTTCATTTTTCTGCCCTAAGTGCAGTACCTTACATTTCTCTGTGTTGAATTTCATTTTGTTAGCTTTGGCCCAGCTGTCTAGTCTGTTCAGATCATTTTGAATTTTGATTCTGTCTTCTGGGGTATTAGCTAGTCCTCCTAATTTGGTGTCATTTGCAAATTTGATAACCATGCCCCCAATGCTGTCATCCAGGTGGAGTGGAGTGGAGTGGTGTGGTGGTAGCTCCATATCTTTAATATCTCCTGTTAAAGTTTTAGAAACTAACACCTGGTCAATTCTGGCCAATGAGTTGTGTCTGTCTGACTGAAAAGTAAATTCTTTCATTGCATTATATAAGTACCTCCATGTGTCTACTAATACCAGGTTCTCCAATAAGTTAAAAAAAAAGATTTGGGTAACTTGCCTTGGTTTTCTTTTATTTATTTTTTTGTTTTGAGATTCAGTCCAATTTGGGATTACATACTCCATTAAAATCCCCCATTAGTATTATATGTTTCTAGTCAAATTCGGATATTTTTGCCTGTAGAACCAAATAAAATTTTCCTTTATTATTTAAGGGGCAATAGATTCCCACAACTAAAATTTTCTTCCCATTCCATATAGTTTCTGCACCCACAAAGTGACCATTTTTATCATTAAACAATTCTTTGGATTCCAAGTGATTATTTACATAAACAATAACACTCCTTTCTCATCTGGTGATGTTTCATATTCCTTCCCCAATTTCTTTCTAATAATCCACTTTCTATCTTTAATTTTTATATGGGATTCCTGAATGCACACTATGTCTGGTTTTTGTTTCTCAATGTATATGAATACTTTTTTCCTCTTCACCAGTGAATTTAGACCCTTTATGTTCCAGGAAATCAATTTCATCTTTAAATATTATAAAATTAACCAACTGCTATTACTACCCCCTCCCCCAAATTGACAGGGCTTTACTATGTTCCTTTTTTTTAAAATTCACCTTAAAGGATAATCACCACAATTTTCTTCTTCTTCTTCTTTTTCTTCTTCTTCCTCCTCCTCCTCCTCTTCCTGCTGGACCTTCTTCATCCACCACTGAATCTTCCTCTTCCTCCTTCTCCTTCTTCTAATTTCTTTTAGTATCTTGTTTTATCATCATTATGGTTAGTGATCTTCTTCCATATCTTTCCCCTTCAGGACAACTTTCCTTATTTTTTTGGATTTCTCTCCTGAATTTCAACCAAAAGTCTTTTGTTTTGCCCATAGAGTTGAGTCTATATTTCTTTTGTATCCAAGTCACAGTCACACCTTCCACCTCCTCCCATCTAAAAGGTACTCCATGCATTTTTTATTGATCTGTGAGGAAATAGTTATCCCTTCTGGCACAAAGAACACATTCTTAAAACTGTGAATTTTTCTGCCTTGTATTATCAAGTCTTTCCTTGTTAATCTATTGGAGTAATATTTGTATTCTTTATACAACTCCAGATACAGTTCTCATACAATTCTCCAAACAGTTCAAACCTAGGTTCAGTTATATTGATAATAATAATAGTAATATTTGAAATCAAAATATTTATATTCCTAAGGTTCAAAAAATAGGGAGGTAAAAAAACCTCCAGTAAACAATAAAGACAAATCAAAATTCAAATCACAAACATCAAATGGTGATTAGGACTTCCTTCCACACACAGCTCAGAGTTCAATGGGCATTTCCTTTTGTACATTGACTTTCCTCTATTCTTTTGGACCTTTATAGACTGTTTCTTAGTGGTTAAACAGTCGCTTTATAGCAATTTCTAGTTTCCCTCATAGATTAGGTTTTTTTGTAGAAAGTTTCTTTTGGGATGGCTTCTTACCACTTGTTGGAGGAGTACTTCAATTCTGTTAAGAGAAAGTGGTGGCAGAGCTAGTGCAGCTCTGAAAAAAAGCCACAACTTGCTGCAGACATAGCTAGCCCCTCGCTCCTTTGATCTCAAGCAGAATCCTTCCAGAAATCACCAGGTTTTTAAAATCTTTTTTGTTTGTCATTAATGAGCAGTTCCGAATTTTCAGTTAGGATGCAAATCATGGGGCCCTCACTTCCCCTTTATTGGGGGGACATAACCCACCTCCTCTGACACCTCCTGAAGAGATCCAATCCCCGCAGCAAGTTGACCCATTCGAGAGCGACTCCAACTGATGACCATCACATCTGCCATTCCACCTGAGGTCTAATTCAAGACTTTCTCAATACCTGTGTCTGCTGGTTTACTCAATGTCCTGTCATAGGACTGCCTCTGTGGGATGCTCTGAATTCAGCAATGACAATCTGGCTACATGCCTCCTTTCTATTAATTCTAATTTTTCCAAGACAGAATAGGGCCCAAAACAGATGGGACAAAAAATGCTGTCTGCAGCTGCGACAACTGCATATGCCCAGCCCCAGTCCGGGCTGCCTCTATGGTTTTGAACCAGGCTGGCAAAAGGAATGGTATTTTACTGCTCCTTTTTGGCCCAGTTCTTTGGGGAAGATGTAGGTCCAGCATGATTTCCCTCTGTATACTGGGTGTGCATCATCTAAATGCTATGCCTCAAACACAGCCAGGAATGTTTTTCAGCCTGTCTGTTTTGGGCCTAGCTGAAAGCCCTGAGGATGCTTTTAGTTACTCACACAACATGTTTGGGAATGGGATGCTTAACTTTACTATTGGTGTTCAGCAATGACAGATATGTCACTGAGGTTGCAATAGCCTTCATTCTTTCATTACAAAGTGCTATGCCATCATGAGTTTGGCTGGTGGAATGGATGGGTTGGAAGGGTGGACATCTATCATATTTTACAGAGCAACTCTCTTTTTGAAAGGGTCCTCTGTTGGAAGGGCTGTGCAGTCCAAGCCTAAGGACTTCAAGGAAGAGATATTCAAGTTGCCCGCCTCCAGGTTAGCACCTGGAGAGTAGACTTTGGCAACCCACTGGTCACAAGTCTTTCTCACTCAGATTATAAGTATTGCAATTCTCTTTAAATGATCAAAATCATTTCTACACGTATCTATTATCATAGGCAAATTTATAGAAGTTGGTATCCTATTTTGTTGTTTTTCCTGATGATGTGCTAGTGTCCATCCTAGAAGTTGTATCTGAAAGGAGCCAGCATTTACCTAGTTTGCTCATCTCTGACAAAGCTCTGTGTAGCTTCTGGACTTTCAGACTTTCATTTCTTAATATTAGTGATCCAGCTGTGGATTTCTCCCCACACTTCACAGCCAAACTGACCTCCTCCCCATCAATCTTTCTTCTTTACCCAGTACTGTGGCCTAGGGCTCTACAGCTATGTTATGGTTGTTGCTATAGAAATGCAGCTATCTCCTTTGTAAATGCAACCTCCACAAATCACTTCAATTTGATCATAACCATGCATTATCAATTTTAAACTGACATTAGAAATCTGCTAATGGAGAAATGACTTCTATAACTATTTTTGAGTGCTGCTGTTCTTAGGGTGTGTGTGTATGTGTGTGTGCACTAAATGTTGGTCATAGCATTAATAATCAATACAGAAGAGCCACTGTGAATTAAACAGACATTCTGCTGCTTCTGTTCTAAGTACAGCCAGTAGGTCAAAAAACATAACAAACATCAGCAAGAATGCATACCATACCACAGGCAAAGAAACAACAGAATGTAACTCTAAGGTTTTTACATAAGATATAAAAAGATATTAAGATGTAAAAATGACTATAGATACCTAAGTCTGCTTCTGCCATTTCATTGTTATTAACTCATGTTGTTATCAAATATTTAAGTTACCTCTATGATGACTTGGCCTAAAACTAAAGGGAAATACTTCAGGAAATACTGGGCCTCTGTAGATGGGCTCTTTGGGCCATCCTGGAAGCAGGGATGAGGAGGGGCAGCCGCATGCTGGCCACCTCAACCCCTCTCCGACGACATCCTGATGCCGTGCCATTACGCACGGCGCGCGGCATCAGGATGTCCTTCCGGTGCAGCGTTTTGATGCACTGCATCAGAAGGGGTGCCAAAGAGCCGTGCGATGGCTCTTAGAGCAGCATTTTGCTGCTCCTTTCTGGGCCAGCAAAAGAGAGGATCAAGGCCGTGCTGTCCGGCAGCCTCGGCCTCGATCCTCTGCTTCTCAGGGTGGCCCAGGGCAGCCTGTCTGCATCCCAACACTGTTTCTCTGTGGAATGAGTTCTTCTGACTCACTCAGCAGAACGACCAAAGAAATAATGCTAAAAAACCCCCCACCACACATAGAACAGCACAGTTCAGTAGTTATATCTGTGGTTCAGAGCTTCACAAATTTACAGTTTGAACTTCAAATCTCCAAACCTCCTTAGAGAGCAAGGCCTTTGGTACATTATTGTCCAAAAAGTAACTTTCCAAACTCTGGAGTAGTTATATGTCTACATAAATGCTACTAATTTTACATTAGATTATAAGATCCATAAACAAAGGAACTTTTAAAGAGCTATGTCTTATTACTTATCAGAAAGAAAGAGGAGAGTGTCATGGAGGCATTCCAAAATGTAGGAAACTAATAAAATACTTCATATATAAGTTATGGTGAACAGACTGATTTATTACAGAGTGCTCTGAAGTAGCAAAATGGTGGTGATATGCTCATTTTTGTGACACTATGTACTTCAAGTCTCCAGTTGATTTCTGGAGTTACTTTTTTATGGCTACTCTATATAACTTTCTAAAGGTTTTCATGAAAATATTAATGTAGCATTAATTGAAGAACATTTGTAGGAGTTGCAGCAATACCTGAGTAAATTACTTGAAAATAGAGAGATTACAAACCACTGGGAAATTGGGAGGGATACGAGGGAAAAAAATAAAGCTATTTAGTTATAAAGCTACTAGATTCAGCAAATCTGTCCTTCAAAAAAGCCTAATACTACACTGTGCCCTCTATGGTTTGTTTTTGAAGGATGAGCTTTAATAATATAACTTAGCAAACTGCTGTATGATACTGGTCTTTCTAAATAGACTAATTCAATGTAGAATTCAACAACTATTTTTTTTTAGATCCGTTCTTTGAACATCATACATAGAGCTATAAAATCATAAATGTTGTGGAAGGTACTGACCCACTCCAGCCAGGAAATCTGCCAAATATTTTAGTTTTCAAAGAAAACAATCAGGAAATAATTGGCTAAATCCAGTGTTAATCCTAGCTAAGGTAAGGTAATTGAAATGAAAGGGATTTATTGGTCATACAACTAATTTATACCCAGGTAGGATTAATGTTAGATGTACCCCAGGGATGGAAATCATGTGGTTCTCTGAATTGTGCTGTACTGCAGCTCCCATTTTCCTTCGACACTGGGTATGAAGACCAGTGCTGTAGGGACTTGCAGTTCAGCTGCATCTGGAGGACCTGTATACTTCCTACTTGAGATTAAACCCAAAGTTATTTTATCCTAGTAAGTACAGAGTATACTTTCTTGTTTGAAAAATATTGAAATCAGACAACAGCCATCTACTTCATAATGCTCTCTGTCAACACAAAAAATGGTTTATTTATTAACAGTGGCAATTGTAAAATGAGAAAGAGAGAGAATCCTATATAAATACAGTATTACAAAGAAACCTGCTATTATTACAGAGGAAAAGATAACTCACCAAGGGCCAGAGAAACAAGAGATGAAAAAGCAGTAATTCCCAAAGAAATCCATGGGATTCATTTTATCAGCACATCTATTGTTGCAATTTGGTTTTGCTGCTATTAAGTCTTTTAAAGTCAGAACCCCTGAAGTTAAGGATCTTTGACTTAACTTCATAAAAGCGAGGAGGTAATTCATCAGACTTCATATTTGATGCTTGGCAGACTCCTAGAGCTTTTAAGAAAAATTTGAATCAGCATTTCAAAGACCTCAGAGCTTGGTGTTTCAGTGGATTTACTCTCCACAGGGAATTCTGGTATTCACAATGAAAGACTCAAGAGGAGACTGATAAATTAGGGAAAGGTTTGTCAAGACAGTGAGGCAATCCAATGTAGTGGAGAGGAAATATTTGTAGAAATTAAAGTGTGGAGGGGGGCATTTACTGGTAATGGAAGGAAAAGGAAGCCTGTAGTGAAGATGTCTTAATCCATTGGTTCATTTAAACATAACTACTTATGTTCCCCAGTACCAACAGGAATAGTTGGTAGTGACTACCCATCGGTAACCCAGATAACAAAGTGTGTTAGTTATGACCAGCAGAGAGTTATATGCAGTAATGCAATTAGGTCCTTTGAGAAGAATGGTCAAGAACCCTTTCACACTATAGTTATACCACTATGATTCCACTTTAACTGCCATGGCAACATCCTATGGATTCCTGGGATCTGTAATTTGGTGACTCACTAGAGCTCTCTGGCTGAGAATTCTAAAGCCCTCTTCCTGAACTACAAATCCCAGCACTCCCATGACAGATAAAGGGGAAACATAGCACTATAACTGTATAGTATGAAAGGGCTCTAAATGTTCTCTGGCATACTTTTTAAAGCTTATCGCACAGCACGGAACGGCCTTCAAAAATTGGCTGCCAGGAATGGTTGGGGAATGCCTTGGGGACTCCCAGCAGCATCGGTGGCATTCTCCCATCCAGTAAAATGTTGTTGTTTTTTGCCCCGTTCCATTCCGTTCCTTTCCATTCCCGTTCCTTAAGTGCCATGTGATAAGCTTATTTCTTTTTTCTTTGTTTAAAATAATTTTTATTCATTAAAAAATAAAAAACATAGTTACAAAAATATATAACATACATAAAACAACATATATAACATAAACAAAACATACGACATACTAAAACAACATGTATATCATAAACATGCTCAGTTTACTGATATGCTTCTCTATACTATACATTTAGACTTCCCAGACACAATAGTCTTCTTGCTTAGCCCCAAACTCATCACTTCCTCAGATATTTTCACCCGATTAAACTCATGTGGGCTTCTAAGCTCTGTTTCATTCAAAAAGAAAGAGAAGTGAATGCTTTATCAGTATTATATATTTCTATTTTGCCTCTTTCTTTTATATTTATCCCGCTTATCCTATAATGTTTAATTCTAATAAGAATTTTTATTCCATTTTATAGCCATTAGTAAGTATCTTCATCATTGTTTTCCCTCTTTCATTTCACTTTTTTAAAATTTGTTTTTTGTTTGTTTGTTTGCTTGCTTTCTATTTCTCTTTTCTTCTTATCTTTTGTTTCATATATTCCAGCACCAGTCTCCATTCCTCTTCCATTATTTCTTTTTCTGATTTTCCCTTCATGCTTCCACATAAGATGTCCATATCTATTACTTCTCTTAGTTTTATTATCCAGTCTTCAATTTTGGGGGCTGATTTTTCCTTCCAATGTTTAGCGAACAATATCCTCGCTATTGTAATCATATATAATAATATTCGTACATAATGTTTTTCTTTAACTTCATGCGTCATATTCAAAAGAAATACCTTATTTTCCTGCGTATAAGACTACTTTTTAACCTGCAAAATCTGTGGTTAAAGTGGGGGGGTCGTCTTATACATCGGGTATAAGGATAAGGAGGATGGAGGTGCTAAAACTCTATATTTTGACTGGAAAAATGGGGGGTCATCTTATACGCCGGGTCGTCTTATACACCGGAAAATACGGTAATTGTGGGGTGAAAGGGATATCTATTCCTAAGATTTCTCTTATTTCTTTATGTATCATTTTCCAATATTTTTTTTGTTTTTTCACATTTCTACTATGTGTGAAAGAATGTCCCGTGAATATCTTCGCATTTCCAGCATTTGATATTCGCATTTTTATAGATCGCGTTAATTTTGCTCGGTGATAAATACTATTGGTACTGCATCTTGATAAAATTTTCTTTATAGTTTTGACAAAGCATAAATTTGTTTGTTTTTTCTCAAGCTGTTTCCCAGTGCTCCCATAAAATATTCTCTCCAATATCTTGGGACCATTTTATCATAACTTGCTTAACAGTTTCCTCTTCCATATCCCTTTCTTTCAAGATCTTATAGAATTTTGATATGTTACCTGTTTCTGCCTCCCAGAACACTTTATATCGTTTTTACTTCCCGACATGTCTATGGTTTTCATATCTGTTTTAAATCTGTCTATAAGTTGAGTATAAAGGAACCAATTGTTGCTTATTTTTTCTGCTCCCAGCTGTTCTATCATTTTCATTTTAAAGTTCTTTCCTTGTACGTTCATCAAAATATTTTGGTATTTAATCCAAGGTTCTTTTCTTCTGCTTCTACTAAAGAAAGCCTCTTGAGTAAAGACCCACGTTGGTAAACCTCGATAGAATTTTTCTTTTACCTTTAACCACTCTTTTAACAATGATCTCCTAATAATGCCTCATGTGTGCCCCCCATTTTGATCCTCCCCACTTGCCATCTGTGAAGGATTGAGGCTGCAGATGCCAAGTCCACGAATGGGGAGGGATGAGTGTATTTCATTATGGTAAAAAGAGTGCCTTCATCAACATGTAACCATGATGTCATAGATATGCTTTAATGCCTCATCAGATTCCTGAAGCCATCTGAATTGATGAAAGACTGTGCTGCTGTTGAGTGGGTTACTGTGGAATGACATAGCCAGTCCCCTTCCATCCACAGGTGACACTGTGATGAGGAGTTGTGGCAGGTCACCACAGGATTCTCTGCTTCTGCTCCCTTGCAGTATCATTTGCTGGCAGGAGGGGTCACATCATTCTGCAGAATTCCATTTGGCAGCAGCACTGAACTCCATAATTACAGATTGGCTTTTAAGGTGGGTTTCAGAGTTAATTGCAGTCACGTCAAGAGTGTAATAATCACAAACGAAAATATGAAAGTTATGATGCCCTAAGTCTAAGTTATGACTAACAGGATGCCAGCCTGTATTTTTATATAGCTTGATACAAGTCACCACATGATTTGAAGGCTCACCTACAATGGTTTTTAATCAGGTACAATGCAAGGTTAACACACAGGAATTTCTTTTAAAAGAAATAATATAATGATTGGTAAAGACTATAATTTTTAGTGTAAGAAGCAATTCTTGCTACTCTTAAAATGTTACTTTCGTGAAAGTTATTTGCAGTGATTTGGATCATTGCTTTTGTAATTTAGAAAATTAAAAAGGAAATATTAGTAATGTGTAATGTAATAAGTTATTTTCATTAAAGAGTAACACAATAAATTAATTTTGCCAGATTATAACAAATCACAGCACCTGGGCTCTGTCCCTGTCTGTCTGTTTTTTCTCTCCTCCAGCATTTCTTTCCCTGTTGATAGCAAAGATTTCTGAATTCTCAGCATTCAGGGCACTCACATGGAGGATGTAACTAGCCTGACTCTCTGTGATGTCTAGTGGAAAAAAATTGCCAAGAACATAACCAGGCCTGGAGAATGAAAAAACCTTCTGTAAGAAATATGTAAACCACTGTAAGAAATATGTAAACAATTTCAGCCCTGGTGGAAATATACATTAGTAAAAAGAAGTCAGTTACAAGGCCATGTTTCTACAGTATGAAGTGTTACAAATGGGTTTTCATATCAAGATCCCTTTGGATCTCTATCAGAAGCCCTAGGCTGGAAAGGGCCTCCATCACCATAAGCTCAAGGCAGGCACATCACGCAGGCACTCCAAGGTGAATCTGCATTTACAAGCTATTTGCAGATCAAAAGGCCAGGCTTAGGAGCTGCAATACAGGACATTCACACCTGAAAAGATTTATGAGCCTGTCAGGATGTGTCCTTAAGGTGAGGAAAAATAAAAAACCTACATCCCATCTCTCCTCTTCTGGAAATTGTCCACTTTAAAGCATAGCAATCAGAATCCTTTGATATTCAATAGCAACTCTTCGCTTCCAGGGTTTAAATACTCCCCAAAATCTCAGGGAAAATGGGGGTCTGGATAGATTTCATGATGGTCCTGTACCATTCATGATCTCTAGCTAGAGTCTCCGGCTCTACCTACTGTTCTTTTCGGTTGAATCTATCCATCGTTGGAGAAACATCTTTGTAGGTAATTATCACCATTAGAAAGCCTTGTGTTCCTATCCAAGCTAACTACTTTACTCCTCAGTTCTTGTGTGTGTGCATGTATGTTAGAGTGTCTTTGTATGCTTGAATCCTCAAATAAAGCTTTGTTTCTATATCAGTCTCTTCTCTAGCCACCTCCGTAAACACAGGATAAAAGATCCCATAGAAGATTTGAACTTTAGTAATTCCCGAGGCTTAGAGTCTTCTCATTACAGAAGCTTTTACTTGCTTTCCTGTCTCTATCCCCATTTTTCATTTCCCCTTTTTTACCAGTGGGTGCCTGACCATTACTACTGACATTTTATAATTAATCCACTGCCCAATGAATAAGATGCTAAGACTTCATCTGTGGTTTTATGCCACACATTACATTTTGAAGGCAATATAAATCATATAGCTGAGTCTATGAGTGTCCAACTTGGAAGCAGCTACACTGTCCGCAGAAGATCAGTTGAATGTATGAAGGCTGACTGAAAAATATTTAATTGTGGGATTCTCTTCCATGGAAGGCTGAATTGGCATCCACTTGTTAGCATTTCACCCTATGGTTAAAGTCTTCTTGATCAGGCAGGCATTCACCTTGTGATTTTTATTTAAATTTTATTTCAGTACTTTTTTTTTTGCTATACGGTCAACCCTCCATATCTACAGATTTTGCAACCATCCATGGCTTGAAAATTTTACGACTCACAGTGTCATCAGCAAACCTTTTAGATGTAAATAAAGAAATCATGTGCTGGTACATTATCAAACACATGTCAACTATGGGCCTGTGCAGATGGTGCAAAGTGCTGTCTTGGAGGCAAGGAAGGGGAGGGGCAGCCTCATGCTGGGTGCCACAACCCCTTCCCAAGGACATCATTGGAGCACCCGCCATTCCACACAGTGGGTTGTTAGCGAATGTGCTCCATTTTTCTTATATATTTTAGCCATGTGGAGTTCCCTATGACCCCAGCCTGACCCTTGGGAGATGGCAGCCATAATCCTCTAAAAGTAAGGTCAGGTAAGCAAGCTGAAGTTGCTCAAGACCACTAAAGATTTCCTGGAGAGGCAGGTTTTGGGAGTTGCCCTCGGGAATATCCCATTATACTGGAAATGGTGTTTGACTGTCTTAGTCTCACACTTAATGGGACAGTGATCAGATTTGACTGCACCCCTTTCTCTAGCTTCCTTTCCTTGATAGTTTTGAAACCAAATGCATTGTTTAGACTATGCCCAGACTTAGGTAAACAATAGTAAACCCATCAAGCCTTTGTCCACCTATTATTTGACTCATGGCCAAGAGGCAGAAATCCCATATAAAAACCCCTGGATTTTGGCAGGCCTTGTGCTACGTTGGAAGTGCATGCTGAATCTCTGTCGGTCTGCACTCTGAGATAGTTCCCATGACCCCCTCTCTTGCTGGTTATGCCCCTTCCACGGAACTCATCCTCATTCGCCACCAGAAGTCCAGAGGAGTCTCTCAGGCATGAGTATATCCCCTCTATCCTGGTTTCCCTCTTTGCCTTCCCCACTCTCGCTCTTTCCCGCTTATTCTTTGTGTGTGTGTGTGTGTGTTCATGCCGCATTTGGATGTTTGCTATTTTTGACAAATAAATATTTTAGACTTTAATTGGAGTTTGGTCCATCTCAGTGTCATCCCTTGCCAGAACTCTTACATCTCTGGTATACAATTGGATAAGATCTCCGAAGTGAAGTTGGGTGCTTCACTCTCACATTTGAGCTAATTATAAATTCCCCAAAATTAGGTCTTGGTTTCCCAACAGGGTGCTCCAATGATATCCTTCTAGCTCAGCTGAGACATGCTGAGCCGGAAGAGATGCCAAAGAGGTGTGCGTCACCTCTTCGGGTGCCCTTTCCGCATCTTGCAGAAGGAGCACTATTTTAGAAAAAGGGTGGATTGGGGCCGAGGCATGGGGCAGCCTTAGTCCCAATCCGCAGCTTCTCAGGGTGGCCCATGGCTGCCCGTCTGCAGAGGCCATTATGTACTACAATTTAAACTGAGAACTATATTTTTGGACTTGCCAATGATTCCCTCAATTAAAATAGTAGATGGTGATGATGATGATGATGATGATGATGATAATGATAATGATGTTGGGATTTGTAACCTGAGTTTAAAATGTCCAGATGTGGGAAAGTGACAAAGGGTACTACAGGTCACTTTAAAGCTTGCTAGCTGGGAAAGTTGTTTGCAGCTGGGACTCAAAACATCTGAGCAGTGTCCAAGGTCAGGATGTGCCAGGGAGCACGTAGACCAAATGTAAACATATTGTGTCATCATGTTTGAGGGACAACAATTCAAGTGACACAGGAAGAAGTCACAGGAAGAGGCTGGACTTAGAGGCCACATGGCAAGTGTCTATAAAAAACCCGAGACCACAGCATGTGGGTTGTTGTGTGGATTGTATATAGTTTTGTACATACTGCAACTAAAGAATAAAAGTGCCTCTTTGGAGTTAAACCTGGCCCTTCAGTCTGTTTCATCAGAAGCAGGGAGCAATGCATTCCAAAGCAGCCAGACAGCTCCAAGGTTACCGGGTGATTTTCTCTGCAAAGTGAAGAAAGCTTCCGAAGAATTTGTCTTCACACTCAATTGCTTGACAAATACTACCCACTAAAATTGCTCACAAATAATCACTATGTAATATTAAATCTGTGATCTATCTATCTATCTATCTATCTATCTATCTATCTATCTATCTAATCTATCTAATCTATCTAATCTATCCATCCAACCCCCCCCCCCCTACAAACTAGAAATCTGAAAGTGTGCCACACTGTCCATGCCAAGAGTTGCAAGTATTTCCAGAAGCCAGCAACCCCATAGACAAAAGGCACTATTATGAAGAACCATACTGGATATTCTCCATCCTTACCTGAAGTAGAAAAGACTAGATTAGGATTAGGATTCTGAGCAAAAATGGTGGGTTGGGTTGCATAGTTGATCATATACTGATGAATGAGGTCCTTGGACTAGACTATGGCCTTCGGCACTCCCACTAGTCCTGCTTCTAATTAAGTCCAGTCAAAGATGGAAACAATATGTCTAACATAAATCACACTAACATTTTACATTATAATTTTCAAATAGAGAGTTATAGAGTCATAGAATCATAGAATCATAGAAGCATAGAGTTGGAAGAGACCACAAAGGCCATCCAGTCCAACCCCCTGCCATGCAGGAACTCCCAATCAAAGCATCCCCAACAGATGGCCATCCAGCCTCTGCTTAAAGACCTCCAAGGAAGGAGACTCCACCACACTCCGAGGGAGTGTGTTCCACTGTTGAACAGCCCTTACTGTCAGGAAATTCCTCCTAATGTTGAGGTGGAATCTCTTTTCCTGGAGCTTGCACCCATTGTTCTGGTTCCTAGTTTCTGAAGTGGCAGAAAACAAGCTTGTTCCCTCCTCAATATGACATCTCTTTAA
>CM034703.1:234461024-234478427 GCA_020142125.1 Phrynosoma platyrhinos
CGGAGGTAGGATTGCGTCCACCTAAAGCCCCGTGTGAAAACGCCCAATGGAAGGAACATTGCTGAGTGGCTGTGGCTGTTTTGCTATTAGAGCTTTGGAGTTTTTCATAATTTAAAAATTGTCTATATAGCTACACTGTTCAAAATTGTTTCTCTATACTACAGAATTGTTTTCTATACAGCTACACTAAGCAAAATTGTTCTAGTAGATCTCTGTCAATAAAGCCCAAAGCAATAACTTTTTGTATGAGTTTTCTTTTTGTATGGGTTAGATCACCTGTTCTTGAACACATTGGTGTAGATATTTTGTTGAGAATCATTTTAGATAAAACCATACATTGCCTAGGCTGTAGCCCAGAGACTTTCTATTATGATTATGTGAACACGAATAGAGTCCCTCCCCAGATGTCTATCACTTTGGGCTTTAAGAAGTAGTGCCAACTTCCATAGCTTCATGCCCCTTATTGTGTCTCCAAACTCTGTTCAGAGCTGGGGGTCCTTTCACACTACATAGTTATAGCAGTCTGATCACACACTCATGGCTGGAAAGATCACACACTCATGGTTCCATCCAGTGCAATCCTGGGATTTGGCAGTTTAGGGAGGGATATTTAGAATTCTTAGCCAGAGAGCTCCTTGAAAGTTTCTACAAACCCTGGATTCCATCAGATGCAGTCACAGTAGTTAAAGTGGAATGATCATGCTGTAATTGTGTAGTGTGAAAAGATCTCAGGTTTCAATTGCATTACTTGTTCAGGAAAGGAAATTTAAGATGACATAATATGAACCTGCTAGATCAAACCAGAGGCCTATCTAGTCTAGCATTCTGTTTAAACTAGATATCTATGGGAAGCTCACAATAGCTGACTATACTACTTCTTCCAGCTGCCTCTGTTGGTGCATGTTTTTCTGTTGTGAGGAAGCCCCAAAAGGGACAGAGGCTGCAAGGGAAATAATTTCTATAGCAGTGGGAAATGTGGGGATGAAGCAATCTTCTTCCCAGCCTTCAAATAATATCCCACCACCAGCAGCGGCAGATATTTGTCAGAGATTCCAGGTTAAAAAAAAAATAGATTTCTAACAAACTGAGGGAAATGCTCAGCATCCATACAATTTTCTATGGTTTCTCTTCATACAGAAGTTTCTCTTTTTCAGGTCCAAAACATACCACAGAAATAATCCAGTTTGAGACCTCTTTAACTGCCTTTTCTCAATGTTGGGAAATTCTGGGAACCGTAGTTTTGTGAGACATTTAGCCTTCTCTGTCAGAGAGCTCTGGGGCCACAATAAACTACAATTCCCAGGATTCCCTAGAACTGAGCCAGGGCAGTTGAAGCAGTCTCAAACTGGATTATTTCTGCAGTGTGTTTTGGACCTGAGAACTTCTCTGCACTGCAGAAATAACACAATTTGACACTGCTTTAACTATCATGGCTCCCTGCCATGGAATCTTGAGATTTGCAATTTGTTGTGGCACCAGAGCTCTCTGACAAAGAAGGCTAAATATCTTATAAAATGATGACTCCCAGAATTTCATAGCATTAAGGCACTGCAGTTAAAGTGGTGTCAAACTGCAGTAATTCTGCAGTGCAGATTAGATCTGAGTTAATGCTAACATGAGAAATTACTCCAAAATGATAGTTCCAATATTATGTCAAACGTTCTCTCACCATATACCAAAAAGGTACTTAGATATATTCCAGAAAGTGTCATTTTTAGCAGTGACTTGCATCACCCATAATCAGATGTGAATGCATTTTCTGATTTTAAAAATCCCAGTTTTAATCCAGTTAATGACCCTGAACTGAATTTCTGTCAGAAGACAACAACTTTTTAATGCTTATAAAGTAAAAAGAAAAGTAAAGAGGGAAAAAAATCTTGCTCTTGAATCAACCTTGGCTAAGTTGTCTTCAACAAACTAGTTTTCCAGCATTTCTTTGAGGACAACAGATATCTGTCTTCTCTAATTTAATTTCAGAACTAGCTTATGGCAGTTTGGATTTTATTGCTGTTAGTTTAGTGTGTCTTGTATATTGTAAAACTGATTGAGTGGAGAGAAATAGTCTTCACTAGATAGCAAATCAGATGGCTCTTGCAGCATACCAGAAGCAGTGCTCAGTATTTCATTGTTGTTATTTTTCAGTGCTTCATGCTCAGGGTAACCTAAAACAATGACTCTGGAACCAATAAAACATACTTGGTGTAATTCTATCATTTATGTATTGTTACAGTTCATTATGCCTATAATTTGACATGGGTGTTTGGAAAGGAGAACCTGAACATATTCTGAATGATTTCACTGGGTACTTTAATGACTAGTCCTGTCCTTATAATAGGTGCTAAACTGACATTTTTAAAGTGTGCCAGCCTTTTCATTATAAATGATGACCCTTCATAAATCTCCAGTGTGCCATTTTAATGAGGCAAATTCCTCCCTTAGAGGAACAGAGCTATGAAATGCAAGGACAGAGGGGAAAATGCATTAAAGATGACATGCACTAGTACAGGGGTAGGCAACCTTTTTGAGTAGGTGGCCGGGTTGCTGTCCCTCAGACAATTGGGGGACAGAAGCACCAAAAATAAATAAATAATAAATAAATAATTAAAAAAAAATAAAAATATGCATGCACACTCTCTCAGCCCCAGAAAAGCCATGGCAAACCCCCTGTGGAGATTTTGTCAATAAAACCCCAAGAACAAGTAATAACAACAATAATCAATATCATCATGGTGGGGGGTGGCAGCGGCGGCAGAACCAGCCTGGGGCCGGTCCAAAGGCCTCGGGGGGCCACACCCGGCCCCCAGGCCTTAGGTTGCCTACCCCTGCACTAGTATTTTAAACTGCTCTACTGTGTTGCATGATTATTTCAATTGATAATATGTTCATCAGCAAAGTTTCTCAAATTGTGAGACGGACTTATATAAAAGGAGGTATGTATTTTATGTATGATTCAAGATTTAAAATAATGAGTAGAAAGTCACATGGACTTTCCATTAACCTGTGGGTGCTGTGGCATTTCTCTTGAAACCTCTTGTGTTCCACAGGTGTGGATGAACAGAGAAACCTGTTTGTGGATGGAACCAGGGAATAAACAGAGGAAACACAAAGGCTTGGTTCAATTGGGACCATATATCACTGATTTCCAATGGAAAACAATCAGCAGAGGGGATTTGATATGTGGTGAATCTTATCCCAGTCTAGAAGGCCTAAAGCCTGTTAATTCAAGCAAAGATATTTTGACCAGGAGGAGGGGTAGTGAAACACCCCCACCAAAGACTGGATTAAGATGTCTGGGGCCCTTAAGCAGTTCTCCTTTGTACATGTATGCCCCACTGAAGAGCCAGCTTTGGAACACAGTACATTAGGCTTGGTAGCACTGTTGGACAGAGGCAGAGTGGAGTCTCTCAGGTCTGAAGAAGAGGGCAGTGCTAGGCACCCACAGTGTGTACATGGTTCCCATAGCCCTAGACCACAGGTGTCGTTCCTGGCATTCAAAAACTGCCTGGGAGTTCAGCAAAGTATTCCTAAATGTATCCACTGGCACATCTCTGCCAAGTGTGGTAAAAGAAATGTTCTTCTTCTTTTTTAAAGAACAAAGAGCAAAGCTCCAGTAGACAACTAAACTAGTCCCTGAACAAACTGTGCAAAATAGGTGAAAACTCCTACACAGTCTCCTAAGGATGAACACCTAATCTTGCGCAAAATCAAAGCAAATGGGCAACTTCTAGATTAAAGAAACCTATATTATTATTATTAGTAGTAGTGTTATTACTACTATTACTACAGTGGGCCCTGCAGTTTGGTTCCAGGACCCTATTGGATACAAAAATCTTTGGATGTTCAAATCCCATTATATACAATGGCATAGTAAAATTGTGTCCATTATATAAAATGGCAAAATCAAGGTTTGCTTTTGGGATTTTCTTTCTTCCTTTTGGAGGGGGAGTATTTTCAAGCCAAGCCAATTGAATCAATAGATGCAGAATCTGTGGATACAGAGGGCCAACTGTATTGTTTTATTCATTTATAGCCACTTTCCTTCCAACAATGGGAGTCAAAGTGGCTAACAACATATCTAAAACAATACAAATTAAAAACTATTAAAATGTTTATTAAAGTATGAATATAATATTATCTTTAAAAGCAATTAAACAATTTATATTATGTTGGGAAAGAGCTGTCTTATAAAATCACAAGATCCACTTCTACAATGCAAAATATGTTAACATCAAATTTACTTTCACTTCCTTCCTGCCTTGCTGAAAAGTGGCATCCCCAAATGAAGACAAATGACTTTGAGTTACTTGAAGTCCTCCCTTGTAATATCTAAACATTAAAGCAAGCAGGTGAGCTTCATGATAGGCTACTGTTATAGACATTATCCAGGGCACCTGGTTCATGGAAGAACTATATACTGTGTCCAACCAGATTATATAATCCACCCATGAGCAAAATGATCCTTGAAACAGAGGTGAGAAAACATTGGCTCATTGTATGTGTTGGATTTCTTCTGTGGAATCCTAGCCAGCAGGGCCAATGGTAAATAACTAGAAGACATGTTCCAGTACACCTGAAAGATGAACTCTTCCTTCCTTTAAGCACAGAAAGTTCTCCCATGACATGCTTTTTAAACTAAATGTTAGGCTAGTTTCCAAAGGATATCTTTCCTTAGTCTAATATTATTGTCTCTTGGCTATTAAAGCTAGTATGGATGCTCATAACCATTAAGTTGCATTTTTGGATTTAGTTGATCTATGCTAGGTGGAATACAGGTTTTTATTTTTCTCTTCTTTACCATCACAAGACAATAGATGAAAAATCCCTTAAAGGCTATAACCCATTAAAATGCTGGAACAGTCTTCAGGGGTTATGTGAGAAATTTAACAACAGTGTAATTAAAGTTTAATACTCCTAATGTTTTCTAGGAGAGGCTCATAAGGGATGCAGACAGTGAAAAACGCCATCTTCAATCCCAAGAAGGGGAGGAGCAGCTGGACACTAGGTGCCCCATCCCCTTCCTGAGGACGTCATCAAAGCGACGGCCCGTGCGCATGATGGGCACTCCGATGACATCCTTCCAGCTCAGTGTCTGCACACGCTGAGCCAGAAGAGACGGCAAAGAGGCGTGCCATGCAGCGCCCCTTTCACGGCTTGCAAAAGGAGCACTATTTTAGTGCTTCTTTCACAGATGGCAAAAGGGAGGATCAGGGCCGAGGTGTCTGGCTTCCAGGGGTGGTCCAGGGCCACCCTTCTGCATCCCCCCTCAGTTGGGTACCACTGGAATCTTTCCAGAGTTGCCATTTGCTAAATTTAAGATCATGATTTTGTGTTCCAGTGAAGCTTTGGGCACAACAGTGTTACCTATGGAAGATGCTAACTTGACTAATTGAACTAATGAATTTAATAAAACTAGAATTTTAATGAATAACTATATTTAACAATTTCTAGGTGGAATAATAGATGATGACATTATGAAAGGCACCTAAGGCAAATGGGTGCATAAATCCCGTTCTGTCTAATAGTGGAAATAATTGGTTCCAAATCCCTTGAGTAGTTTCCAGATTCCTTGAGATACTCTCCATTTACAATAGGGATAAAAATTCTAATAATGAATAGCTGGGGCTTTTGTCATAGTAAAAGTTTAATACTACTTAGCACCTTTACTGCTTAGAAAGAAACTGACAGTGGGAAAATATTTTAAAGAATTTTAAAATTAATTAGTTGGTTAGTTAGTTTTAAAATTAGTTCTTTTAAGCCTGAATTTCATACCTTGAAGCCTCAGAAGGAAGAATTCTAATCTTCTAATATCTTCTAACATCTTCTAATAAAGTGGTGTCAAACTGGAATATTTCTGCAGTCTGGATGCAGCCTCTCTCATGGAAGTCTTTCAAAAGAGTTAATTTTCTTCCTATCAGTTTTCCTCAGTGTCTAGCTTTCACAACCATACATAGAGATCGAAAATATGATAACACAGACAATCATTACCTTGATATTAAACACTGTATCTTTATGGACTACATTTATCCTGAATTTCAGACACAGGAACAGTGGGAAAAGTTAACTGGGCACCTTTGCAGTCTGCCAGAAATAGTGCATATTGAGTGAACTTTAAGGGTTAGGGTTAGTGCTAGGGAGTCATGGGAATTGTTTTTTTTTCCCCCCTGAGACATTGAGCCTTCTCTGTCAGAGAGCTCTGGTGCCACAATAAAATACAGTTCCCATGATTCCCTAACCCTTAAAGTGCACTCAATTTGCACTATTTCTGGCAGTCTGCAGGACACAGAAACATCTCAAATATCAACAATATCTTCTTAGAAGATTGTTTTACATTTCCTTTTTAAATGTGGCCACTTGAAAACTGTTTAAAACCCAAGAATGTTGGAAATGTTCAGAGTAGTAAACCTGCAGAGGAAACTGCCCCAGAAATTATGTCTTTTCTTAAATCTGTAGTTTTATCTCATAGAGCCACATGTCCATGGAGTTTATTACATGAAGAAAATTGGGGGTTTAAACAGGCATTTTCCTGGGACAGTTGTGCAATTATGGTGAAGATTTTCACATGATGTTACGATTAGAGAGGATTTATCCCTGGAAGAACCAGGAATGCTCCAGCAAAAAATCATTCATGGGGAAATCTGTGCCTTTATATCTAAGCCATAGCCAGTGCAGAGTTAGGCAGTGCAGAGACCACTGAAATTAATGGGCACTTATGTGTGCATAAGAGTAAGTTTCATATATGTTTAGATGTTTAGCTAGAACAGGGGTCAGCAACTTTTTTTGCCAGTGGGTCGGGAGGGGGGGAATGGTGTTGGGGGTGCACGCGTGCTTGCGCATGACTCCCAGTGTCATGCGCATGCATGAGCGTGGGGAGGGCACCATTTTGGAAACCAAAGTAGCACCTGCGCTCACGCACGCATGTGCACTACAACAGGATGCCATTTTGGAACAGCCAACAGTGATGGCGCCGTGCACATGCAGAGTGCCATTTTGGAACGCCCAAAGGCACTGGCACCTTGCAAATGCACATGATGCTGATGCGTTGGGCATTCCAAAATGGCGCCCCATGTCTTGAGCACATGCGCGCAATGCAGAGCGCCATTTTGGAATGCCCAATGGTGCCGGTGCCATGCGAATTTGCATGGTGCCGGTGCCGTTGGGTGTTCCAAAATGGCTCCTGCTGTTGTGTGCATGCTCACACAAGCGCAGGTGCATTTTGAACACCAAATTGCCCCCCACACTTGTGCATGGCGCAGCAGTGGCGATGCCTATGCGGCAGCGGCAGGAATGGGCAGGGGCCGGTCAGAAGGCCTCAGCGGATCAGGTGCAGCCCACGGGCTGTAGGTTGCCGATCCCTGAGCTAGAACTACTAGTGAGTTGTTTAATCTTAATCTGTATTTATTATTGAGAGATCTCTAGCCCATTTGTATGATTTTAAATTGTGCTTTGTGCTAACAGTTGAAGTACAATGTTTGGAGAATACTGGTTTTGATTATGCAAGTTTCCTGATGATTGCTATATGATGTTTTCAGCATTATTTTACCATGGAAAAAGGAAATTAAACATTATGGTGGAAGAGATGATGTTATATGCATAATATAACCACACCATTCATTCCCATCATTCAGAGCTATTGATTTTGTGTCTTTTTTCTCACTTTTTTGTGAGAAGTATAAAGACTCCAGAATATTTTTCCCAGTCTTCTTTTTATAAGATAGTAGCTATCGAAAAAGAAAATCCAGTAAACACCAAAACAGCATACAAATAATTTGCACGCAAAATGAGCATTCAGTGTTGCTTTTGAGACTGTCCACACTTCTTCCTCCACAATTCTTTCCTTCACTGTCAAGTAATTTGAAGAAATGTACATTCCTTACGGTTTTCTTGGATGAAAGTGAGAATCTGAATAGGAAGAATTTTTAATGACAAATATTATATTACTAAACTGTGGCAAACTGTGATTTATTTTTCAATTCTGTTCTGTGGAGGTTTATAAGCTTGTGTTTTTGCAACTATGTTGACCACTCACATTTTATGAGGATAAACCTATAATAGGGCATGATGATGGGGTTTGCACTGTCAGATTGCAGCAAATCGCCAACACTTACTCTATATCAGATTGACCCAGGAATGCTCCACATTCATTTAACCATTCTGTAGTTACTTGTTTAAATGCTCAAAGAATTTCAAACACACATATATCATTGGAAACACAATCCTCTTTTCTCTCTGATTAACAGCTCAACAGACCTTCTTTGCTCAGTCTGGCTGCTGGCTGTTAAAGTGGGTAGGTGGGGGGCATTTACACAGTGTTATAGTAAGACTACATAATTTTACTGAATATTGTGCAGTTACAGATCCATAACTCTAAGTTATGAATCAGTAATTGCAATGCTGAACACCAATCAATGTATTTATTTTTAATTACTACTTTTAAATTCCATCCTCTTTTCAGCAGACCCAAGGTGGTATGCATGGTGGTCCTCTTCCTCCTCCTGTTTATCTTACAATAACCATTTGAAGTAGGTCAGGCTGAGAGGAGGAGAGTGGTCCAAGGACACTTGCTGAACTTCATGGCTTTGTGATTTCGCAGATCCCCATCCAATACTGTAACCACTACACCACGCTGGTTCTGGAGCTGCACTTGCCAAGAGTGGAGATGTACTTGCTAACAGCTTAGGGATGAACATGGTGAAAATGAATCTGGAAATGGCTCATCTAGATGGAAGTCTGCAATTGTAGATCCAATAGTAAGTTTGTAGCAAAGCAATTCTTCTGTTCTCACCATGGCATTACCTTTCTGTGGTGGTAGGGTTCTGTGCTTCTATGAGGCAAGAAGTTTTGCTGATGGCAGCAGTGCTGCTGGTAGGATCTCCCATTTCAGACTGACTTTGGGTGAGAAGCCAGACTTGTGAAAAACAGCTACTGGGCAGCAGTAGTGGGGGAGTAACATTGTTGGAGGATCTCTCAAAGACAACTGCAGTGGCACCATAGCTAACACTTGTTAGTACTGTGCAGAATATTGCTTGAATGTCTTTTACCACAATGAAACAATGAAACTATCCAAAATAGAACAATAGATAGTGCCAGAAGATGAAACTCCTAGGTTGGAAGGCACCCAGTGAGTGACTGGGAAAGAGCAGAGGACAAGTATGAATAATGCTGTGGCTAATGAAACAACTGGGCTCAAGCCAAAAGGACATTCAGCTGTTGACACGCTCATAGGGGAAAGGAATGTCTGAAACTGCACAACACATATTATAGGAACATGTAATGTGAGAAGCATGAATCAGGGCAAGCTAGCTATAAGTCCAAAACAGATGAGTCAAAAGTGTCACCTTCGGGCTGATCCAGGGGTGTGGCATTCAGATGATGCGGGGCACTGTGACTGCCTAAGGTGGCCCAAACCCAGCCACAAAAGGAATGCTAAAATTTGCTCCTTGCCACTGGACCATTGCAGACCACAATGGTGGCTGGCCTTGGGACTGTGGTGTCTGATCACCGTGGTTCCATGCTGCTCAGAGTTCACTCATGGTTGGAGAGGCCAGAGGCTCCTCCAAGCCACCCATTTGCTTGAGGCCCCAGTAAATCAAGAACTAGAATGTAGAAATATTGTAGTACTTGGGTTGATCAAGCTAAAGTGGATAGGAATTACATATTTTGAGTCAGAGATCATTACACAATATTTGATTGTTTTTAACAGAGGGGCAGGGTATAAATAAATTTATTGTTATTATTATTATTATTATTATTATTGTTGTTGTTGTTGTTGTTGAAATATTTTACTCAAGAAATGAAAATCTAAGAAAAAATGGGGTCCCCATTAATAGTAGGAACAAAGGTAATAAAAGCAGCCAAATGGTGTAATGCAAAATCTGACTGAATCATGCCAATAAGACTTCATGGAAAAAACCATCAATATACCATATTTTCTGACGTATAAGATGACTGGGCGTATAAGACAACCCCTCTTTATCTTCTGGTCTTGGATAAAGAAATTAAACAGGAGAATGTCTGCATATTGTAATGCCAACAGTTTGTTCATTGCAAACACATTTTTCAAGCAACCCAAGAGGTGACTATATATGTGGTTGTCAACTGACAGCCAGTATAGAATCAAATAGATTGCATAACTGGAAGGAGAAGATGGAAATGCTCTATTCTCTCTGCAAATACAAGACCAGAAACAGATTGTGGCACAGACCATGAAGTGCTAAATAAAAATTAAAAAGAGTAAAGTTAAAGAGGTACAAAAAACAACCATCATGCCAAGATACAACCAGAAGAGCATCCTCATAGAATTTTAGAAAGTGAAGTGAAAGCTGGGAGAAATAAATCACCAGGAGCAGATGATATACCAATAGAGATGTTTCAAGTCAAAGAGATAAAATCTACTCTAGTTCTAACTAAAATCTGTGAACACATGTGGAAAACAAAACAATGGCCCACAGACTGGGAACACTCAATATACATCCCAGTCCTCATGAAAGGGGATACTACGGATGTTGTGGAATTCTGGGATTTGTAGTTTTATGAGATATTTAGTCTTCTCAGTCAGAGAGTTTGGATGCCATAGCAAACTACAAATCCAAGGATTCCATAGCAAGGAGCCATGACAGTATCAAAACACATTATTTCTACAGTGCAGATGCAGCTGAATCTACTCAATAATAATAATAATAATAATAATAATAATAATAATAATAATAATAATAATAATAATAATAATAATAAAATAATAATAATAATAATAATAATAATAATAATAATAATAATAATAATAATATATCCCGCCCCTCTGCAGAACAATCGTGATGGCACTTAACAACAACAAATTCTTGTGTTCTAGTCTTCCCAAACCTGATGATCTCCAGATGTGTTGGATTACAACTCTCATCATGCCCATCGAGTAGCCATGCTGGTTAGAATGAGGGGAGCTGCAGCCCAATGCATCTAGATGGCACCAGTGTGTGGGAGGCAATTCTGTATTCATGGTCAGACATTTTTACACTGGAATAATATTCTTTACTTGGAAGCACAGGTGATTTTTTTCCTATGTCTTTGTTAAAACCTCTTTCTGTTTTTTATTATATTGTATTGTTACATCAAAACATCCAATCATATCTTTTCATATATATATATATATATATATATATATATATATATATATATATAAATTGACTTCCCAAATACATCCAATTTTGTATTCAACTATTTCCACTTCTATGTACTATGATAAAAAAAAATCAGATCCTCTGTGTGCTAAACCAACAGTTCATATATTTCTGATAATTTTCACTATTTAAATGAATCATTACAAATCATTGCGAACCAAACAAACTTTCCTTCTTACATAATTGCAATAGTGGGACACAATCTTTCTCCACTTCTTCTATGTTTTGTTTATTTAGTCTAGCTGTGAGTACATCCATACTCATCATTTCTGTAACCTTCCAGAGCCTTTCTGTTTTTTAAAGATGCATTTGCCGTCAAACAGGTTTGTATGAGTCCAGTACCTCATTAACAGAAAAATACATTGCCACTCTAATATAATGTTATTTATTTGTTTATTTGTATTGTTAATTTAAGTGTGTTTTTATATTGTCATTGTTTAATAGTATTTTAAGGGATGGGTGGGATTGTGGGATATGTAATGTATATTTTAATGTTGTAAGCTGCTCCAGTTGCATTATGCAGAGGAATGGGATAAAAATAAATTTTATTATTATTATTATTGTTGTTGTTGTTGTTGTTGTTGTTGTTGTTGTTGTTATGGCAAAAGTAAAGTTGTTAGCCTGGAGTTCAGTTTCACCTAAGAGTCTCCCTTCTCTCATTTTTAATGCACCAGCATCCCCCAGTTCCATCCACCCTGCATACTACAATCTGGCTCATTAACACTACCTGTATGATCACAAATTGTATCATCTGAAAGAAAGAAAGAAAGAAAGAAAGAAAGAAAGAAAGATAGAAAATGAGAGGGGGACGAATATAGTTTATACTGAATTTTAAAGTTCTTTCTTAAGGAATGGGAATCATAAAAATTCACAGAATAGACCCCAAGAGATTTATCTTTGAAGAAAAATCTCTGTTGCCCAAACTTTGTTGCCCCGAAGAAAGATTTTAATGGAAATGCATTGGACTTTTTATTATTATCATTCTGCAAGGAAGGCAGTCTAATTCACAATGAGCTTGAGGCTTCCTTTCCTTTTCATTCCATAGTGCTGTTTTTGTCCTCTCTCATTTGACCCTGACTCCTTCCCATTTTTACTCTGACTGACATTCTTTTTCCTTGGTGTGTGCTCTGATTTGTGCTCTGATGGATGTTGAGTGTTGCTGTGGACAGCAGAAGAAGCAATCATCTTGTTTGCCACTCCCACTGGAACTAGAATTAGTGCCAAGACCATGCTTATCAATATTCCTCTGCTTTGTTTATTCACATTGTTGTCTACAATGACTGGCATCCTGTTGGTTAGCCCCAGTCTGAGTAGACCCTACTACTCTGGAGTAGAGTAGAGGATAACAATAGTTGTAACTCCCATGTCCAATGTTTTTTCAACACAGCATGATAATGGCAAGAAGCCTGACTCTAAGGGCCTCTACAGACTGGCCCAAAGGGCTGGCCTGGATGCAGGGATGGGGAGGGGCAGCCACACGCTGGACGCCCCAACCCCACGCCAAGGACGTTGTGATGGTGCACGCCATTACACATGGTGCACACCATCAAGACATCCTTCCTGCGCAGCATCCTGATGTGCTGCGCCAGAAGGGGTGCCAAAGAGCCGTGTGGCAGCTCTTAGGGTGCCCTTTTGCCGGCTCTGAAAGGAGCGCCATTTTGCCGTTCTTTTTCAGGCCAGCAAATGGGAGAATTAGGGTCGCTGCATGTGGTAGCCGTGCCTCCAATCCTCTGCTTCCCAGGGTGGCCCAGGGCTGCCCATCTGCATCCCCTCTAAATATGTGGCCTCCTTCTTTGGCCAGCCATGCTGATGCCAGGCTTAAGACAATTTCAAATTCTTTGCTACTTTGAAACTTGTTTCTTATACCGTTGCCTTTTCACCCATTTTGGAGGAACATTTTTGGAACTTCTTCACAAAGTTCTTGGGATTTCACCATGTGTTATCGGTGTCACTGCTCCCATTGACAAACATGGCTACATCACACTAGCTCCAGCTCTTTTGATCAATGTCAATTAGTATCAGTTCACAAACATAATCCAACGGCTGACTTAAATGTAATTCTACCTCTGTGTTACCTGTCCATACTCATGTTTTTAGTAGTGCTTAGTAAAAGCTTTTGTTGATTTTTTTTCCCATGTTGTTTTGCAGTTTCAGGTATCAAGTATCTACTGAATCATCTCTCTTAACATTCTTGTTCTCTCTCTCTCTCTCTCTCACACACACACTTCTGATTTGCTTTTAATTGATGCTGCTATTAAATGGCTAATCTTAAAATGAAATATTTTTTAAATGGTTGCTGCTCTTTTATTATTGTCATTGAATGTTTTTTTTATATTAGCACATATTTTATTGTTGTGTTCATTGTATCAAAATTTTGTAAATTGTTGTGATGTAGTTGTTTCCTGGGAAATGTGGTATGTATATTAAATAAAATGAGGTCTAAATCTAAATTTAGTCCTGGATAGAATACACCTATTGACATGAACAGGACCTGTTAGCCAAATATTATGTAAATCTCATTGATTTCAAGGAGTCTGACCTATTTTGGAGACCAACATTGGATTTAGCCCAATGGAAATAAATACAGTCACCCCTCTGTTTTCATGGGGGATCCATTCCGGACGCCCCCCCTTCGAAAATAAAAAATTGCAAATATTCAAGCCTCATTGGTTTCAATGGCCATGTGCTCCAGCACACACACCATTTTATCTCTCAGCATTTGCCATCTGTGTAAGACCAAGAAACGTGAACGGCAAGACTGCGAATGCCGAAGGACAAGTGTATGACAGTATATTTCTGATGTTATGTTCTACAAATAAAATAAATAATGACTAACTTTTGTCCTCTGCTTGCAAGCTTTCCAGACACATCTGCTTGACTACTTGGAAACAGAATGCTGGAATATGAACCTTGCTGGAATGCACAAATCTTATTTTTATGTTCTTATTCTATTGACAGTGAATACATTCGACAAGACACTCTGCCTCAGCCTGAGGTCACAATTATAGTTAATTTTCAAAAATTTCAAAAGTAGTTAAAAGAATGAACAAAAGAAAGGTGCCAAATATACATATATAAATAGGTATTTGCCCATGTTCCTGCGCAGCCTGTGTGTGTATGTGGATTTACTGAACTGTGAGAATCTAGGGAGATTATCACATGCCCAAATAAAGCATCCTTCCCCTGATGGGATAAGGTTGTGTCACGGTTTGCTATTTGATGTTTTGTTGTTGTTGTTAACTGCCCTCAAGTCAATCTTGATCCATGGCAACCCTATGGCTGAGACATCTCCAAGACCCTCTGTCCTCCAGTGCTCTGTTTAAATCCTCCAGCCCCATACCCATGATGTCCTTAAGAGAGTCCATTCATCTGGCATGTGGCCCTCCTTTCTTCCTACTTCCCTCCACCTTTCCCAGCATTACTGTCTTTACCAATGAATCCTCTCTTCTCATGATATGTTCAAAATATGACAGGCTCAGTTTGGTCATCTTGGCTTCCAGGGAGGTTTCTGGCTTGATCTGCTCTAGGCCCCATTTGTTTGTCCTTTTAGCTGTCCATGGGATCCTCAGCACTCTTTTCTGCTTTTCTTATAATATGTTCTGCATACAAGTTGAACAGATAGGGTGAAAGGATACAGCCTTGTCTGACCCCATTGCCAATTGGGAACCATTCTGTTTTTCCATGTTCTGTTCTGATAGTAGCCTCTTGTCCTGAGTACAGATTCCTCATCAGAACTATCAGATGTATTGGCACTCCCATGTCTTTAAGGGCATTCCATAGCCCTTCATGATCAATGTAGTCAAAGGCTTTGCTGTAGTCTATAAAGCACATGCTGATTTTATTTTGGAATTCTCTGGTGCATTCCATTAGCCATCGTATGTTTGCGATGTGGTCCCTAGTGCCTCTTCTTCTCCTGATCCCCACTTGAACTTCTGGGATTTTTCTCTCCATCTATTTATTCTTTCCTGGTCTTGAATTATGTTATTTTTATTGTCATAGAGCATCCCAGTCCTTGGTTTGAATTTTCCTTTGATTTCCCAAATCTTGTGATGTTATCACATGCTAAAATGCCAATTCTGTCACAGACCAACTATAATCTGTCTCCCAGCTACGCTTAGACTGCCAATTTTCAAGAATGGGAAGCTTCTGTACTTGAAAATCAGTGGACTAAGTGCATCTGGGAGATAGGTTGCAGTTGCCCTGAGACAGAATTGTCATTTTAGTGTGCAATAACATCTGATAGCAACCTGTAATGTGACCTTAGCCTGTTGGGAAAGGATGCTTTATTTGGGTGTGTGATAATCTCCTAGAACAGCAATGTTCGTATTTGCTAATGCCGAAGCCTTTGTCCTTCCTTCTGTTCAAGGATATTATTACTGCTGAGATATATTCTAATGAAACTAAGAGTTTTGGCAGCATGCCAAACAACTGCACCTAAAATAAACCTCTCTGTGCATGCATTACTCCACAGGGCATGGTTGAAGAGCACTAGACCACAAGACACATTTGCAATGATAACTTGCATTAAACCATAGGACACATTTGCAATATTAATATTCTCATTCCTCAGAACAAACACATTTAAAGTGTTTCCCTTTTTAATGCAATTCATAGTTTTGCAGTTGTGTTTCTGTAAAAACACAGATCATGAAAAAGGCAGGTGAGGGAGGAAACTGTGTCAAATATATAAATTGAGCTGGGTGCCACAATGCTCAAGTGGCTGGTGTAGGTTGCTTCAGATGCTTTATAATCCCAACATATGTGTGTGTTTGAGTGTATGCAAATGATTCCTGTGTTCTGTAAAACTTTATATAAACCAAAAATGGATCATTAATGATGCATTAATCAGTAATGCATCAATAATCTAGTAAGAGTTTGAAAGATCTGATCAGGATGGCTTTAAACTAAGTTATGTGTGGAAGAGAGACAGTGCTGGAGATAGTAGCCCAAATATTATACAGAGAACAAGGCAGTGGAAGGGGAGAAAAAAGCTTAAAAGGCAGATGTTGGAATGACCCATGGTCTTAGCTGTGTCTACACTAATGCATGGGAAATAAACAGAATGAAATGAACTCTTAGCACAGCAAAGTAAATATGATATAATAGGCATCACTGAAACCTAACGGAATGAGTCTCATGATTGGAATGTAGTAATGGAGGGGATAACACATTTAAATGTTTCCCTTTTGAGAAATTGACCAAAGAGGAGGGGAGGTGGGACTAGCATTATACATTAAGGATGTGTACACTTGTGAAGAGAGCCAGGACTTAAATCCTGGAATCGAAGTTGAGAAAATCTGGGTAAAAAATAATGGAGAGAGAAACAACAGGGATGTGGTGGTGGGTCTACTACAGTCCTCCAAGCCAAACTGAGGACTTGGATGATGTCTTTGTGGAATAGATGACCACACATTCAGACAGAGGAAATATAGGAGTAATAGGGGATTTCAAGTGTCATGTTATTTATTGGGAGTCAAATACTTCCAAAAAAATTAAGGTCCAACAAATTCTTTACTTTCCTTGCAGACAATTTAATTGTCCAGAAGGTGGAAGAAGCAATTAGCTGATTAGCTATTTTTAGTTCTGATCCTAACCAACAGTAATGATCTGGTCAATGGGATGGAAGTGGCAGGATCCTAAGGTGAGAGTGACATGTTCTCCTGGAGTATGTTATACAGTGGAAAGCAGAATCCAAGCATAGTCAGACATGCATTCTAGATTTTAAGAAAGCTGATTTCAGTAAACTTGGAGAAATACTGGGAATGATCCTGCGGTCAGGAGTACTAAAAGAAAAGAGAGTCGATGATGGATGGGAGTTTCTTAAAAGTGAAACACTGAAGGCACAATTTCAAATAGTTCCAATGAGGAGGAAAAAAAATGGGAGGTGTCTAAAGAAACCAGGATGGATGTCTAAAGAACTTTAATCTGAGCTGAGACTTAAAAGGGACATATTGAAGAAATAGGAAAGAGGGAAATCATCAAAGCAGAAATCAAACAAGTTGCCAGTTCATGTAGGGGTAGAGTCATAAAAACTAAAGCACATAATGAGCTCAGGTTTGCTAGAGAGGTTAAAAACAATACAAAGAGCTCCTTTGCTTATGCCTGTAGTAAAAGGAACAAAAAGGAAATGGTAGGGCTACTGAATGGAGAACATGGTAAACTGCTAACAGGGAACTGAGAAAAAACAGAACTACTCAACATCTTCCTTGCCTCAGTCTTGTCTGAAATAGAA
>CM034703.1:234494899-234523647 GCA_020142125.1 Phrynosoma platyrhinos
AATTGCTTTCTAGACCATATAACCAATTCCTTCTGAATCTCTACCCAACATTGTAAGTAATTATTTTTGAATAGAACTATGTTTCTTTTTGTTAACATAATTCCTAAATATTTTACTTTCTTTTCGATTTTAAATTTGGATATTTCTTCCAGTTCTTGCTCTTCTCTAGCATTCATATTCTTTGTAATTATAGCTGTTTTATCTTTGTTTATGTTAAATCCTGCTAAGTTCCCAAACTCCTCAATGACCTTTATTAATCTCATTATGTTATTCTCTGGATCTTCAAGAAAACAAATAACATCATCGGCAAATGCTTGCAACTTATATGTATGATTTTTTATTTTTGTTCCCCTTATTGCCATGTCCTCTCTAATTCTATTATTCAATACCTCCAAAACTAATATAAACAATAAAGATGAGAGGAGACAAAAAAAATATTTTTCATATTTTTAGATATTTTTGCAATTTTAGATATTTTTGCAATTTTTGCAGGGGTTAGGTACCATCTAAAATATAGTTTGTAAAAAATTTCTTTTAGAGTGCAACTATTTGTGAATTTTAAATATTCATTCCATACTTTTCCCCAGTCTTCTAGCTTAATTGCCTCTCCAAAGTTTTGCACCCATTTATTCATGTTATTTTTTTTTATTATTTCTTGTTTCTGGTCTAATTTTAATAAGATTTTATAAATTTTATTTATAACTTGTTTACAATTCTAGTACTTCATCGAATTCTGATTTGCCTTCTTCAAAGCCTTTCAATTTCTGGTCAATTTTAAATCATTCTGTTAGTTGACGATGTGGAAACCAATGGCATAGTATCCATTCTTTGGTTAGTTCTTCCCTAGATTTTATTTGTGTCTGTCCATTTTTCTGTTTTAACAAATCTTTGTATGTTACCCATTTATCTGTATTCAAGCTACTTTTATTTAAAAAGGCCTCATGGCTTCATACCCCCAATGGAATTTTAGAGTACAGCTTATTTTTGTATTTTACCCAGATCATTAATAATGTTTTTCTTATATTCTTTATGCATTTTTTCTTTCTGATACCATAATGAGAATTAAATCCTTCTAGTGCTAAAAGTTTCCCATCTTCTAATAGAATCCAATCCCTAATCCACATTAGACAGCAGGCTTGATAGTAAAGTTGGAAATTTGGCAGTCTTAACCCCCCTCTCTCCTTTAAGTCCTGCATGTCCTTCCGTTTTATTCTAGCTTTTCTTTCTGCCCATATAAATTTTGCCAGTTCTTTATTCCAGTTTTTAAAAATACTCTCGTTAGTTATTATTGGAAGGTTTTGAAAGAGAAAAATCATCTTAGGTAATATATTCATTTTGAGTGTTGTGATTCTTCCTAAGAGCGAAAGATCTCATTTATTCAATTTCCTCAAATCCTCTTTTATTTTTTTCCAAGTCTTTTGGTAGTTGTTATCAAACAATTCAGTATTATTTTTTTTGATATCAATACTCCTAAATATTTTACCTTTGTTTGTATTTAAAAATTTGATTTTCGCTCCAATTCTTCTTCTTTCTTGTCCAGATTTTTTGTAGTTATTGCTGTTTTCTCTTTATTTATTTTGAAACCTGACCAATTTCCAAATTTGTTTAGTATCTGCACTAGCCTGTTGATTCCCTCTTTTGGATTTTCCAAGAATATCACAATATCATCTGCAAAGGCTCTTAGTTTAAATTTGTACCCTTTGATTTTAGGCCCTTTTATCCCCTCTTCTTTTCTTATTCTTCTTAATAATATTTCCAATACTACTATAAACAATAAGGGTGAGAGGGGGCATCCTTGCCTTGTCCCCTTGCTGATGCTGCATTTTTTTTCACTGTTCAGTATAACCTGGGCTGATTGCTCTGTATAAATCAATTTAACCCAATTTAATTTTTTTCTCCTACCCCTATTTTATTCAGTAACCCCAACATAAAATCCCAATTCACATTATCAAACGCTTTCTCAGCATCCAGAATATCATGACCAATTTTTTGCCATTGTTCTTTTCATAATATTCCCATAGATTTAAAACCATTCTTAAATTGTCTTTCATATATCCATTTGGTAAGAACCCAGCCTGGTCCTCCTGAATCCAATCTTTTAGTATATTTTTGAATCTATCTGCCAAAATTGAAACAAAAATCTTGTAATCCAAGTTTAAGAGTGATATCGGTCTGTAATGTTTAGATTACCTGCTGTTTTTGTCATACTTTCACATCATGGGCTATGTGCCAGCTTTATAATGAAATGGGTCACTGATGAACCTGTATGTTCAAATGAAAAACAAACAAACAAACAACTGCATGGTGAGCAATGGGGCCCATGGCTGCATCACACCAGTCCCAGGGCACATGCTCCAGGTCATTTCCATACAGTCGCTGAGCTTTCCTGCATTCCTGCACTGTGGCTGTGTTGTTTATATGCCAGAACAATTATATGAATTTTCCATGTTAAAGTGGAATATCAGAGCTTCTCTTTGCTCTGGTTTTTAGTCCCAGAGGGTGGCTTCATATCAGTTTCCACCTGGTTTGATACTGTACATCATCTGAAGAGGTAGACTTCAAGTCATTTGGAAGCCACGTTATATTGCCAGTGTGGACAATCTCCAGGACTCTTGGACAGTCTCTGAGTCTCCATATGTTGAAGCTGACTTGATGGAAAATTAGAACAACAGAAAAAACTACTACAGGTCAAAGACAGCAGGAAAAGGGGGAGACCACATTACAGATGGACTAACCTAATTAAACTATGGCCCTAGCTTTGTAAGTCCTCAGGAGGGTTTTTAATAACAGGGTCTCTGGGGCATATCTCATCTGCAAGGTCATCATAATTGAAGCTGGCAATAATCTTTGAGAACTTCTAGAGAACATGAGTAGTCCCAGCACATTGGAGGCGGGCAAATGTTATCCCCATTTTTCAAAAAGAGAAAAAAAGATGACCCAAACAATTACTGCCCAGTTATTTTGACATCAACACCAAGAAAGAGGTCACCAATGATACAATGCCTGAAATAAAAAAAAATGCACAAATTGGCTGGTCTAACAGAGGGTTATGGGGTGAAGGGGCATGTATGGGAAGCCTCATTATTGTGCTTTGTCAATGTGTCACTGGGGACAGTATCTCACTCATATGATTGTGTGGCCCATCACAAGGGGCATTAATGGAGTGGCAACTGGGTGGGACAAGGGAGATAATTTGAGTCATAAGCAGCGTTTGTGAGATAATGTGCATGCATGGAGGGGAGGTGAAAAAATAATTGAGCAGTGCAGCTTGGCACCATGTGGTGCAGACTGGGCATGGGTGTTCAGCCCACCTTGGGTGTGTGCCATGCACACAGTGGGGGCTTCAGCCAAATTGCAAAAAACAAGGAATGGATAGGTCTTTCCTCTCTGTCTGCTAAGCCCCTCTGCTAGCCCATATCATAATCCAACAATACTTCATATACTTCAGCATATACTTTCTACCTATATGCTAATGGATGCTGCAAGAGTTGGAGCTGCATTAATACCTATGATGTTTGCTGTAAGCATGGTCAAGGAAATTCCTTTATAGAGTCATGAACATTTTAAAAGTTTTTTTTTAAGTTTCATTTACTCACATATTTATTTCAAAGAAAGTCTTAAGAATCTGTACCGGCCCAGTGAGGGATGCAACCATTTTACAGAAACAAAATGACAGTCACCAAACCCTTCATCTTCAGTGCACAGGGTAAGAGGTAGTACTGGCTCAGGAGAGTTGCTGAACATAACACTAACCATGATGCAAGTTCCTGGAACAAGAATAAACATCCAAAAATGGTCATTGTGAAACTGCAATTTCAGTTGGCCTTCAAAGAAGCCCAGACCGATCATGCTGATCATCTGTCACAGCTGTTCACATGGCAGCTCCAAAGAGATGAGGAATATCCTTTTCAGTTCATATTTATGATGTACATATTAATTCAGAAAACAATAATACAGAATATGTGGAATAAAAATGGCTACAAATCAACTTTGGGCTAGCAAGTTGTCATATCTTTCACCTGCAGGGTAAGACTGAATCATATTGGAAGCGCATTTCTCAACCGTTGACTTAATGAAGAAAAAAAATAGAATTTATTTTCTCCTTTTGATGATTCATTTAGTTTGCATGAATTCAGAGAAGAACACTGGACATTTTTTTTTAATAGAAACTAAATCCATGGATCTTCTTTTGTTGGGTTGCTCACACAATAAACTGGAGAACTCTGTGGCAGGAATGAATGCACATTTCCATAACACAACAGAATGATAAAGATAACCCTGGTACAAAGGATCAGCATTTCACTCACAATGGGGAAGTGGATTAGCACAGCAATACAACCACCAAAATCTAATTAAGTTAAGATGATTACTTGTGTATGCTGTTGCTACTGCTTCTTTCATTATTATTAAATTTAGACACTAAAATAAAAAGGTGCTGTGCCATAGATTACCATAACAAAATTATGCTGCATAGCAAGCTAAAGTACTTCTGATCTTGCCATTAGATTCCTCAAAAGGTCTGCAACCACAATAGTATGCAGTATCGGTGTTATTTTCTCTCTTTCATGGGGTCAATAGCTGAAAAGTCTGATTTTCAATATGTTTGGGGCTATTTGGGGTTCTAAACTGCCTCCTTTTGACACTATTTTTGTCAAGGGCTTGCTTATGAGCGAATGAGTAGAAAGCCAAGTGGGTACAGATTCATACTTTTTCAGCCATGAATCCACTGAACTAGGGATGGGCAAGTCCCTCCCTTTCTATTATGTGTGGTTTGTGGCTTTTTTGTGTGCCTGAAATATTGAATACCTGTCTGCATATGCCCTTTCCTCTCATGACACCTTTGTTTTGATAGCAATTTGAATGAAATTTTCTTCACGTGCACATTTTTTAATCAGAGAAGTGCATCATCAAATTCAGAGAAGTACAAAAAATGGAAAGATAATTGTAATCCAGCTTGCACATTACTTTGGAAAAGTGGGAATTAGGTTGATGCACATAAAAATATAAACCTAATGAATTCCTCTCCACTCCAAACACAGAATTTATTAATCCTCAATTTCACCTCCCTGCCGCAAACTGTTAATTAGGCCACAGACATTCCCAAACTTTTGCAGATAACGGGGAAAAATGATATATTCCTCAATATAAATAATGATATTATGGGATCCATCTAATGGAACATGAGTGAACTTCCACTCACACAGTCTCTCCTCCCATATTAGCTGCAGTGCATGTGCTCCAAATCTCTTCCAGAGACCACTCCCCAACCGTATGGAGCACAGGGTAGGAGAAAGCTGAAAGAGAGGTAATTATTTAGCCAGTGGATGGACAACATTTTTTAAAGATTTGTAAAGTTCCATAGGTCCCAAGCTGGGAGAAAGGCAATACAATTGTCCCTCCCTGTTCACGGGGGATCCGTCCTGGACCCCCCCCCATGAAAGAAAAATATGGATATTCAAGCCCCATTTACTATAATGGCTGTGCACTTCTGTGTGCAACCATTTTGACCCTCCTGGCTTGCCATCTGTGGAAACTCAAAACCATGAATGGGAGGAATGACTGTTTATAAATATGGTTGCTATTACCGTTATAAGAGCCTTCCCCTGTCCAACCCCTGAATGGCTGGAATCCAGTTGGTGAAATATAGGATTATGCCAGTATATCCATCCACCACTTTATTTATACTTCACCTCACCTTTTTTCACAGAGACTTAACACAGCTTACCAAATAAAGAGAATTACAATAAAGACACATATGGTAAGATCATACAATAAGAAGTTGAGATTAAAATGGTATTACACAAAGCAAAATATTACTTTGAAACAAAAAAACCCAGCAACAATCAGATCCCAAAGACTTGCTGGAATATGAAAAAAATCTTCCCCTGATGCTAAAAAGACAGCAAAGAAGGAATCATGCTAGCCTTTGGAGGAAGGGAGTTCCAAAGCCTGGGAGCATAATGGAAAAGTCTCTTTCTTGGATACTCACCTATGTGAGAAGTATCTCACCTGAAGATCTTATAGATGAGGGAGGCTCATATAGGAATATATTGTCTAGACAACCTCTCCCAGCATTTTCATGTGTATGTAAAATAATATGGTGACAAAACAGAACCCTATGTGTCCCCACTGGCCAATATCCAAGGAGCTGGGGAGCAATTCCCTTCTGAGTTCATCCCTCCAAGGAATGGAGCACCCATAGATGAATGCCTCCAAGTATCATCCCAGAGAAGCAGCCCAGATGGCTTCCATGGTCAATGGTACCAAATGCTGCTGAGAGGTCCAGCACGTGAACTCTTGGGGCACTCTAGAAGGAGGTATCCAGCAATGCCTTGTGCAACCAACATTGGATGAAACTAGAATGGCCAATTAGAGGCCAGGATGTTTGGGGAGCACCCAGAAAGCATCTGGCTGCAGTTGTGCCACTTCACCTTATGCTAGAGTACACAGGTCCTGCCTGGGCATTCCACACTCTCTCCCAACTACTACATGTCTATGGCAGCATGCCCTGGCACTATCAAACTGCACTGTGCTAGGGCAGAAGTTGCTCCACCAGGGTACTGTTGGATCTTGTTCCATACCAGCCTACCAGCAGTACCATGCTAGCAATATTTCTGGAAATTACAAGACACTACCTATTGACATACCTTTCTTCTCCAATACATAGTACCTTTCCACACACTATCCTCTCCAAACCCTTTGAAATTACATACAGTAGATCAGTCCAAAGCATACTCTCAACATTTGAAGAATAATTTGCTCCAGTATTTTCCAGTCCATCCAAGGAATGGCCAACCATACATGTAGGCACCAGGGCAGATTGCTCTAATATGTTATTGGACCAGGACATCACTGTTACCAGCACCATATGTAGTGGTAGCATTGGAGGAAGTGAATCAATGAGCTGGTAAGGGAGGTCAAATTTAATGGGCCATGCTGAAGGTAACACCTTCATTATCACCAGTCTGGAAAAGATTGTTTTGTTTTCATGAAATTCAATTAACATGATAATAACATGTTGTTTTCATTCTATATCCCACCACAGTAGTCCCAAAAATGTTCAAGTGAATCTGGCTTTATTATTTAGACAGGATTAACTTCTCTGTTATGGTTGTATGTACCTCTGATCCAAGGAGCTCACTCTTAACATTTCATCCACCCAACAAACCTATGAAGTAGGTTTAAGATGAGAAATAATGAATTGTGGGAGTTCACAGCAGATTGGAGATTTGAGTTTCCTAGGTCTAAGGCAAATTTATTGTGTGACCCTACTACAATGTGAATTTGGATTGAGACTCCCTTATATCTTCCAATTAATGTTATCAACATTTTCCCCTAAACAAATATATGTGGTATAGTTCTCCATAAGCCTTCATTTGAATGTAAAGCACTTATATATTATTTGGATTAAAAGCACCATTTAGTATTTCTGGGCTAAAGCCTACACTTTACAAGTACTTTGTTAGGAAAATGGTTAAATTATACCAAAGTAACGATCAGAGAACTAATTTTTAATTTTACAAGGACAAATGTCAGGTATTAATCCCCAGGGAAGACAAAGGAAAGTTTGTTCAGTATTCTCCATCAGTGTTACAGCCGCTAAATGCAATTTTGATTTTATAGAACTTTGAGCAGTTAATTTCCTGTATCCATGGCTCCCATCTGTGTTAGCAGCAGACTTTTCAAAATGTCTAATGAAGGATTAATAGAAAAACCACATAAAACCTTAACGCTAATTTCCTTTCTCACTCAGGTTTTATTGTGAATGCCACACTTATTTGGGGTGTGGGGGAACCTTGTGTCTTTACTGGACATGTAATAAAATAACAAAATTGAATTTGCAAAGCAATATGTGGCTTTGAAAAAATAGAATTATGTTGGTTTAGATAATCATCTTATATTGTATGTCATTTTATCAAACATTTAAGACAAAAAGAAAAAAGAAAGAAAAAGCCCACATCACATTTAATAAGTAACCAATATTTCAGAATCATCACTCCATATCAAATTAATTCATCAACACAAAACTCATGTAATACATGTGGTGCAAAACTGTGGTAATAAAAAGTACTATTGCAAAAACAAGTACAATGGCTACAGAGTTTGGGAAGGACATTGTGCAAACAGAGTGAAACTGGAGATTATATTGCTTCTGCTTATGTAAATATACTTTATGTTTCTAATAAGAAATTTTCTAATACACTCCAGTGATAGAATAAATACAATTACTTTAAACATGTATGTTGTATAATTTATTTTAAGCACTATGCAGATAAAATTGCATATGATTAGAAGTATGCTGCTTGGGGTTTCTTTAGTCCCATTTTGGATCATACATGAAGGTTAACAGTACAAATCCTGAAACATTTACTCAGAATTAAGTCTCCTTTCCTTCCTTTCAAGAGATCTAAGGTAAGCATCTACAAGACTGCAAGCCAAGTCTGCAATCTTAAATGTGCTTACTATAGAGTGGACACAATGAGAAATAGGAGCTTATCACTTTGTTAAATAAAGCAACTTGCCTGATCCAGCTTAAAATTTAAATTGGGTGGTATCCTGATGTTATCACAAGGATTTAGCTGCTGAATTTTTGACTTGAATGCAGTCTGGGTTCATCCTCACTCCCAGGGCCACACAGCATGGCCTTTTTGAAGTTTTTTGGCTTTAGAAAATGGCCACTGGAGTGGCCCTGGGAGTGGGGATGGACTCAGCTGCATTTGGGCAGCACATTTGGTGGCTAAATCCTTGTAATAATATCAGGATGCCACCCAATTTAAATTTTAAGCTGGATCAGGTAAGTCACTTTATTTAACAATGCGATAAGCTTAATATATTCAAATAAGCATATATAGGGCTGTGTCATGAAAGGCCCAGTCATGACAGTGACCTTTGCGTTGCTGGTTTTGTTGTTGTGTGCTTTCAAGTCATTTCCAACTTATGACAACCCTATCATGGGATTTTTCTTGGCATCTTTCTTCAGAAGAGGTTTGCCATTGCTTTCCTGTGAGGCTGAGAGCATGTGATTTGCCCAAGGTCAGCTTATGGCTGAGCTGGGAATCATACCCTGATTCATAGATTCTCTGATTCTCCAGAGTCATAGTCCAACACTCAAACTTGTATGCCACATTGGCTCTTGTGACCTTGCAGCCTAAATGAATATCTGAAGTTCTCTTTATTTCAGGGGTACTTCAATTACAGAAGGCTGAATGAGCACATTAGCGCTCTCCCCCACCCCAGAAGTCTTCACCTCTCCACCACACCTGCTTCTGCATTTATTTATTTATTTTGGCCATGAAACACTTTTTAGAGGGCACGGGGAAATTTCACTATGTTCTGGAGACTTTCTGGGCCATTTTAGCCACAGGAAGCAAGGAGAGGTCATTGCTTGTTCGTTTTATGTTTCAAAAAAAAAAAAAAAAAAAAAAGCTTTTCAGTGCAAACATGTGATGGAAATATGCCCAATACCCATTGAAGATCACAGCAGCAAGGTGGGTGGGGTGGGTGGGTTTAAAAATGTAAACATTGTCTTTCACCCATGGGAGCAATAGTGAGCCTTCAAATGTGACCCATTAGAGTGCATTTGGCAGCATTTTGGAGTAATAGGTTTGACCCCAGGGTAGGTACTTGCTGTACTAGGTGTCCCATCTGGCCTTGACAGAACCTCTCAGCTTCTGAGACACAGCACAAAAGGAAGGTGGATGCTACCTGATACGGGGGCAGACATGTTATCATTTAGGGAAGATACTGCTGGTGGAGATTGAAATCAATGAAACATGGAGGACCAGAATCACACATTTCTTATCTGCCGCTCATTGTTCTTTCTCAATTACAAATTTAACTTAACTTTTTAAAATTGTATTTTTTGTTACAAATGGAGCTAACAAGAGCCTGAACTGTTAAAGAAGATCTGAATTACAAGGAACTTGTTTACTTCCCATTTAAGGAGCAGACACCCCCTCAATAAAACAGAATAAATCATTAGTATTAGTAAAACAGAGAAAATTATAGTGGTTCCAATAGTTCTTCATAGTGTCAAACAGAAATACAGCACTCATTTCTATAAAAAGAGCTCAGAAATGGAAACCAAGACCATTAATTGTAATTATATGATACTATACATAGGACGTTTTCACACAGGCGGCTCTAAAGCCGCCTGGAAGCCCCCTGGAAGCCATCAGGAGTCATTCCGGCGGCGAAAACAGCAGCCGCCGGAATGACTCCTGATTGCCTCCGGCAGAAGCGCCTGTAATTCCTCTTTTAAAAAGGAATTACAAAAATGGGGCTAAAGCCGGCTAGCGGCAGGGATGGCGCAGGGATTGCGCAAGATGGGGCGGGGCTTGCTGCGACGTCGTGTGAACACGCGCAGCAAGACCCCGGAGTGAGGCAGGGATGGCGCAGGGATGGCGCTGGATGGGGCGGGGCTTGCTGCGACGTCGTGTGAACTTATCCTGCACAGAGCCGGAGTGGGGCCGGACGGAGGTAGGAATGACTCCGTCTAAAGCCCCGTGTGAAAACGTCCATAGTCTTACATAAAAGTCTTCTTCCTGTTACATAGTTTTTAGAAATAATGCAGTCTGATGCCACCTCAAATGCTGGAGCTCCATCCTAGGAAATCTTGGGATTTCTAGTTTTACAAGGTTTTTAGCCTTTCCTGCCAAAGAGTGCTGGTGCTTCACAAAACTAAAAAGCAACAACAACAACAACAACAAAAACAAACCACCAGGATTCTGTAGGATGGAGCCATGGCAGTTAAAGTGGTCTCAAACTGCATTATTTCTATGGTGTAGATGTACCCTCGGATATTTTAAAAGCAGCTGACAAAAGTGGGATAACCAAGGACTCATCAGGACTGTCTGTGCCAATTCAGGACAGTTGAAAGGTATGGAATATATATGTACATCTTCTCTTAAACATTTTATTTGTCATTCTGAAAGAAAATACTCCATAATCCACCACACCCCATCCAGGAAAAAAGGCATTAAAATATGGTAAAAATCACACATTTTTTCTGATTTTTTCCCCTCCCCCTTTCACATTTCTATATACAGCATGACCTAAAGCTCCTCAATCAGAAACCTTTTGACCAGGTTATAACAACATTCCTTTGACAGCAGGCACAGAAGAAAAAGAGTATGTTTCCATTTACTCTCTGTTATTGCTTTGGAGAGCTCAGTAATGCCTTTTGCCTTCCCCACAATTGCCAATACGCACAGGTGGCAGCTTCTCTTGACTGTTGTCAGAGAGGAAACTGTAACTGAAGCCAGAGATGACCTAAGACATTTTGCTGCATGAGGCAGAGAAACAAAATCCTTATTCATCCAAGTCAAAGTGTGCAACAAGAGTCATAGTCAAAGCTGGCCAAGTTGATTTTATGCATGAGACAGCAGACACTGCAGGCATATCTCCTCATTTCTGACAGTAAAAAAATAATAATAATAAAATAAAAATTAAAAAAATGAATAAGTAATACTGTTCATTACTGTTCTCTCACAAATGGTCTCACCTTACCTAATGGCAAGGTCATTTCTTCTATGGTGTTTATATGTATATGTCTGCCTGCTAAGTGAATCTCCTGCTAACTTGATACAGTTAGCAGGAGATTCAGTTCATGTCTTAGGGGGGTTGCAGACTGCCAGAAATAGTGCAAATTGAGTCCACTTTTAGGGTTAGGGTTAGTGCTAGGGAATCATGGGAATTGTTTTTTTTTTTCTGAGACATTGGGCCTTCTTTGTCAGAGAGTTCTGGTGCCACAATAAAGTACAGTTCTCATGATTTCCTAACCCTAACCCTAACCCTAAAAGTGGACTCAATTTGCACTATTCCTGGCAGTCTGCAACCCCCCTTAGTCTGGATTAGGTCTTTGGGCTTGGATTGTCCAGACTGAAACATGATCAGCCAAAATTAGGGTAATAATTGTGATCTTAAAAAACTATATTAGGGATACCCATACCATGCCAAAAACTGATTTTGAAATGGCCCCCCTTTTTGAGAAACACATAAAAAAGCTTTTTAAGCCAAAACCTGACACTACAGGAAGGTTCTGTTGCTGCCACAATGTGGTTTCTAGTGCACCGCAGAGGCAGGTAAGGTTTGGGCAAAAGAGGCATGAGCCAAATGCAAATGAATGTTCCAGCATGCAGATGAAATCCAGCCAATATTGTATGGAACTATAGTAATCCAGAGCCAGGAAGGGAGAAGAGAAAACAAAACATTTTTGGCAGACAGACAGGTAGCAGAATGCACCCATTAGCTGCATTAATTGCCAACATCCTGCATCTCCTCCCATCCCTGTGTGGTTTTACCAATACTGTGTGTGACATTTGGAGAATTTGCATCACTGCTGAGATTTGTAGAAAGCTCACTGGGATTTGTAGAAAGCTCACTGGGACCCATGGGATTCCACCACCCCCACTTTAAGGTCCTTTACTCAGGCTAGCAGGGCTTGTGCACTACAAAAGGTGCACAATCATGACAGCAGTGGTCTTGTCCTGGCCTGGCTTCAGATGGTACAATGGGTCCAGGTACATGTACCCCATTGCCTTCCCATCCAGTTTCCTTCTTTTGCTCCTGGCCTTTCAGTATATCAGTGTTGTCCAAGTGTCAGGTGGGCACAGATCGAGATTCAGCCTTACATATAAATATTCACTGCTAAACCTGGGATATTTTTCTCACCTGGGGGTCCATAGAGATATTGCTATTCCTTGAGACTTTGGCTGCCATCCTGAGATTGGGCAAATCTAAACAGCACAGGTTTCTGTTTTTATTTTAATGGGTTCCCCCCTCCCTCCCCCATAGGAAGTTGGATCCTGGCCATCGTCTCTCCATTTCCACAGCAGCCTCACTGCATTTCCTCCTGCTGAATTTTCTTTCATTTCCTTAATGGAGTTGACCTTTCCATCATGTTCATTTTAAAGTCTTATTTACTTATTCTCCCTTGAATAATAAAAACACTACTATTTCATGGTTATCTGTACAGTCACCCATATGAAATCCATAGCACTTAGAAATGAATTAAGTGATGCAATCTGCAACAATGAATACAGTCTCAACTTGCCAAAGACCACTCATAACTATTAGAATTACAATTTGCATTTAAAGAGGTAGCAAATTTTTTCATTAAATTATGCACATATAAAACACACCATGGTTACACCTTAGGTGCTGAACACAATCAGTGCAAACACAGGTGCAAAGCTTCCACTTCACATCTGCAAATAAATTATGTGCCAAGAAAGCTAATATAATTAAAATAATATAAAGCACTGTGCAAAATTAATATTTTATGCATGCGCTACTTGTACTCTAGTGGAAATAATATTTTTGTCAAGGTCCAAGTGGCATGAATATTGCAAATATGCCAGAATACATAGGCATGGTGTTTCATTAATGGTATAATGCAGAAATATTGTTCCTGGACTGTTAATGGTGTTGAAACAATCTGAGCACATTATTAACATTTGTATTCCATTAAAAACTTTCAGAGTGGATTAATTATTTTTCAGGCCCCCACAACTTTCTTTGCCTTTAAAACTATTGACACAGTCACTAACAACAGAGAGTCAAAAGTAGAGGTATCCAATAGAAGAGTTCAATTGAGGTACAGTCTTTCAGTATGAAGACAAAATGTGGGGCATTTAATTAGGCTGTGGGCACACCTCTCCTGTTGTTGTTGTTGTGGTGGTGGTGGTGTGCCTTCAAGTCATTTATGGCAAGATTTGTTCAAAGGGGATTTGCCTTTGCCTTTCTCTGAGGTTGAAAGAGTGCAGCTTGGCCCAGCCAGGTCACCCAGTAGGTTTACTCGGCCAAGCAGGGATTCAAACCCTGGGCTCCAGAGTCATAGCCCAACAGTCAAAGCTCCCATGCTGACTCCCTTTCTTTATAGATGTTATAATAATAATAATAATAATAAAATTTTTTTATTTATATTTCCCTCCTCTCCCTATGGATGAAAGTGGGATTACATCAGTAAAAATATAATACAAATACAAAAATATAATCAATAAAATGTTAACATTATTAATAATTCAGTAAAATAGCCAGTCATCATCACACACTCCAAAACTATGCAATCGAATCAGAGATGATTCTAGGTGGGTGGAAGTGCATCTCAAAATTCTCCATATCTCCTTCTGGACAGAGAAAGTGAGGGATAATTTCATAAAATTTCTCCAGAAAGAGTGCAAATTTTCTAACTATTTCTCAAGAGATGGCACTTGTCATTTGCTGTGGGTGTAGCCCAGCTATTTTTAAAAAGGATTTTGAAGGATTTATCTTGTGCTTCCACTACATCCTAACCACCATTCTTCATTCATCACACTGAATTGTTCTGAAGCAGTGTGTGCAATGATGGAAGGGTAAGGCATGGCAAGGCACCTCATAAACAAAATGTTAGGGAAAATTTGAAACAAATCTGAAAATTGTTGTTCTGCTTCTGATGGGTGGTGAAAGAGGTTGGATATTTTGTCTTATCTTGAGACCCTCTCTCTTCCTTCCCTTCATATATTTCTTTATCATGAATTGAAAAGGGGATCTGTCTTGGTCAGACACTTTACATTCAATGCTTAAGTACCCCTAATTACAGCCTGAAGCTAGTATTACCATGGTCATATAATGTATTGGAAATGGAAAATTAAGGGCCTGTACAGACCAGCCAAAAAGGACGATCTGGGGGTGGAGTTGGAGTATGGTGACTGCACGCCAGCCACCCTGACTCCGCCTTGATGCTACTGTCATGCCCCACATCCCATCGCATGGCATGTGGTGTCAGGGTGCTCCTTTGGCACAATGGACAGATACGCTGCGCCAAAGGAGTGCAGAAGAGCCACTTCAGCAGTGGTAAGGGTGGCTTTTTGCTGCTCCAAAAAGGAGCAGCATTTGCCTGCTCTTTTTGCAGCGGTAAAGTGCCAGATTGTGGCCACATCATGTGGTTGCTCCCAGGGTGGCACATTTGTAAAGCCCCTAAGAGACAATGAATTCATCACAGAGGGTTAACATACTGAGGCATGAGAGGCGAAACATCCCTTATTTTTCAGATTAAATGAATTTATCCCTCAGGTTCACCTATAGATAGACAATTCACTGTTTTTGTATCCTGAATGCCGTGTGTGTGTGTGTGATCTGTATATGTCCTTAAGCAGTGCTGGAATCCAGTACCCTGGCAGGGCACAATGGTTGATGCTTGCCAGTAGTTCCAGAAATGGAAAAACCCAAGCTTCAGCTTAAAATTTCCCACAATCTCATGAGGTAACTAATGGGGTGCATAGCTGGGGTGGTGTAGTGGAGATCAGGGTTCAAATCCCAGCTCAGCTATGGAAACCCACTGGGCAATCCCTTCGGCAAGTTGTACTCTCTCAGTCTCAAAGGATGGTAATGGCAACCCCCCTCTGAAGAAACATGCCAAGAAAACCCCAAGACAGGTTTGCCTTAGGGTCAGCATAAATAGGAAATGATTTGAAGTCACATAACAGCAACAACAACTAAGGTAGTGTCATCCATGGAACTGTGAGAGAGGTATAATGGTAGCTACCAGTACTCAATAGAAGGACAGCCAGAAGCAGTGCCATTATCAAGGATCCCATCAAATGTGGTGCTTATCCTGGATATATTGGTGCTTAATCAGGTGTCTGAACACTAACACTGGCCCATGGGGCAGACAGGCATTTCCATTCCATGAGTGTTCTGCAGGAAGATTAACCCTAGCTGGGAGAAACAGAGACAAGAATGGAGCAGTATTGACCTTGAATGTCAATATTAAAAGCTACCCTTCTGGTAGAAAAGCCTGATGATGACAAGGTCTCTCTGTCCTCTGCTGTGTCTGTCTTGTGTTAGACAACACACATTTCTCCTTACCAACTCATTGTTACCTCAGCCTCCAGCATTTCATATGGCTACATCATCATAACAATAAAACTAATCTAAAAATTACAAAAAGATTTCATATTCTTTGTTCAGTTACAGCAGTAATGTAGCAAAATTGTTCCTTTCTTACTGAAAGGAATCAATTATAAATAACTAGAAATTGACTCACTACACTTGGTTACATCCCACCTTTGTTTATTCTGACCATTTTAACTTGTTAAACTGGTGTCATTTTGGGACCAAACTGGGATCCATTTTCCTCTGTCCTCAGCTTCAAGGTAGGCAGAGTACCATAGAAGCCAAGTAAGCTCCTTTTTCATTTTTATTGTTGCAAATTGAAAGCTCTGCCATTGTCTTACTCTGTCAGCTCAATTATTGGCATTATAAATCTCCCATAAATTTCACCCAAACATTTACACATGATGCCCATAGCTCCTGTGACAGGCTATTTCTTTTAAAGGACTTAGGGGACAGACCTTGTAAATCAACCCACCTATATGCTTAAGGTATGACTGCCAGTCCTATGCTACCCTATTAAACTTTAAAAAGAAATCTTTAAAAAACTATGCCCCTATTACAAAATGGTCACAACCAAAAGGAAGATGTGAAAAGGAAAATAAGTGAGAGAATTATGCTTCTAGTCAGTTGACTTGTAGAGCTTTTTTTCATTTTTGCAATAGTATTTGGAATAATCAGATGCCTGTAATATGTGCATATTGGTTCTTATTTGATACACTTCATGCATAAATAAATAAATAAGTACAGGAAAATTGTGTTTTCATGAGTCAAACATTTTTTTTCTGATTCCACAACAAAGACATTCCAATTTTTCTGATTTGTTTCTAGAATAAAAAACCCTTTGAACATGGTGCAGTCTCCTTAAAAGGTAAATAGACACATTATAACACATAACTTTACTACCTTCTCTGTTTTGAAGCTGAAAAGCCTGAGCTTTGTAAAAGTCATGCTTTTGTTTTGATTTGTTTTTCCCCCTTCAAATTCAGACTAATAAGTAACTATTACAAGCTATCAGATGTTGTCCATAGAAATATGAACATCCAAGATTCCTGCCTAAGGTTCACTGGAATAGTTCAGTAACTGGATTAGGCAATAAAACATGTTAAATTCATTCACGTATTTGGAAGGACAGTGCTTAAGTCAATTTTAATATTTCATTTGTTTAAGATATTATCATGGATGTTCCTGCCCCCCCCCCCCCCCCCAATAATTTAAACTTCCAGCAATGACCTGGACAAAGACACCAAGGGCAACAGGACTGGGCATGAGCCACAGTATTAAGCCTATATCTAGTAAACAGTAGGGTTGCCAGTTCAGGGCCATCCCAGCCCTGAGGTTTCCAAGCCAAAACTTGAGACATTCTATGACTATGTATTTAAATATTGCGCAATGAGCACCAACCATAGTTCTTCAAAACTTGCCATTCACACACACAGAACATACTTACCAATAGCAATAGCACTTATATTTCTATACCATTTCATAGTGAACTAAGCACTCTCTAAGCAGTTTACAAGTGTTAGCCAATTGCGCCTAACAAGCTGGGTACTCATTTTACCAGCCTATGAAAGGGTGGTAAAATGAGTGGACCTTGGAGCCCTGCCTGGGATTGAACTCACAACCTTGTGACTGCAGTACTGCATTTAACCACTGCATCTCCAGGGCTCCGTTTACTTTCCTGTTTGAAAATTAAGACAGAAATCTTTGCTAAAGGGGCTGTTCCCAGATCAAGATGAAATGACAATTATTCCTTCTCACCTACTTATGGAGATAGGATAAAGAACATTTAATATAGCTTAACTTGCTTCTAGTCAGAAAGTATAGAAAGGAGGGTGAGTCCTAGGCCATTGCAGTGGGAAAGAAGGAAGAAAGCAAACTAAGCTAATACCCAAGAGAAACCCTGGAGAGTCTTTGCAAGTTGGATCAACAAATCAATTAAGCCTTGCAAATTGTAGTAAATGTTGTTTTGCTACCTGAGCTGGAGATTTCCTCTTGCCTAAAACTGAGGGCCAGAACAGACAGCCTAACAAAGCTTGCTTCTGGGCATCATCAGTGTGCAGAACGTCCTGATGATACTGGGAAGCCAGCTTAAAGCCACCTGGCTGCCCAGACACGATGCTTTGGTGGCATGACGTTTACAGGCCTAACGCTGCCAGAGTATCATGAATCCATCATGGGGCCACAGTGGTTTTTCCCAGCCAGAAAAGGAGAAGATCTTATCCACTCCATTTTTGGCTGAGTTCAAGGCAGATTTGGGCCATGACATGTGTTCGCCATGGCCCCAATCCATCTTCGGCAGGGGTGACTTCAAGCCACCCCTTCAGGACTGTCTGTTCCGGCTCTAAGTCTTTCAAAACTGGAGAATTTGAACCCTCATCTCCCATCTGCAGATGACACATAGAAACTGGAGAACCAGGGCTAGGTTCTGTGATTTAACAATCCTAGAAATCAGGGAACTTTTGGACCTGTGATCACTTTTACTGGAACTATTGAGTCTGGGCTCCCAGAAACTACACCCCCAAGCTGAGTTTCAGTGATGGAACAATATGAGGTAGTGATAGTTCTAAGAGATGGTGCCAGGCTTCTTTTTGTACACTGCACATCTGGGTAAGGATGGAAAGCATATTCTCTATTTTTTCCCTGTCAAAAAATAATAAAAAATAGAGCTGTGAAACTTTTGTACAGCCCCCCCCCCCATTATTAAAATATACCAACAGGTACCACAGAAGACATTTTCAGATTGTTTTTTCTGTCCTTCTGTGCAGAAAAAATCCCTGGAACACTTCTGTTCACACAGAGACAGAGAATGCAGAAATGTGTGTTTTCTCATATAGCTGGGAGAAAACTACAGTAATTATGTGTTGTTGTGCAGAAGGATGAAAAAGTCAAGGATTTACATCCCTAGTCCTCAGTAGGATCAGCAAAATTTGAGCACACACCCATGATCTAAAATGAGATCAATATATTAAAGTTTAACATAAAGATGTTAGCAACCTTTTTGTTGGCTTAATAAAGGCATTTCTGCAAAACAGATTTTGAGTCTTGGTTTATGGCCAATATGGCTATCCCTGCCTCTTTAAGACTTGAAGAATAACAAATGTAGCTTCTTAGCATTGGACTGTACACTGAGGAAGAGGAGTTTATATCATTTTGACCAGGGACTTTATTTTATGAGGGATTGATCCCTCCAATAACAGGTAAATCCACACAAATTGATTTGCTTTGCCTGATCCATCAATTAAATTGTCTCCAGCCCTAAAAATACAGTTGTCCCTCCCCATTCGCAGACTTGAGGTCTGAAGTCTCACTCTTCAGTATGTGATTGTTTTTAACTTCTGTATCTTCTGTTTTTAATTGATGTAACCCGCCCCGATTGCTCCGCAGAGGGGCGGGCTATAAATAAAAATTTATTATTATTATTATTATTGTTATTATTATTATTATTATTATTATTATTATTATTATTATTATTATTATTATTATTATTATTCATGGTGAGGGACAACAGCTATACCTTAAATGGTTGTGCGCACCCGTATGCAGCCCTGTGCACACATCATGGGAGTGCATAGCATTAGTTTAAATGGGGATTGAATATTAGTGAGCTGCCATTTTTGCAACGGGGGTGGTGGTGGTCCAGAATGGATCTCCTGTGAATTGAGAAAGGCAACTGTATAGAAGTTACCTGGGGAACCCACTGGCTGCTGCCTTTTGACTAAGTAACCTCTGAGCTACACACAAAACAAATATATTTGAAGTTATAGGAGGGATCTTTTACAATGGGGATCCTGCACCAGGTGGCATGTGTGGGTGTGTGGGACCTCTGGGGGGACTTCTGGGTGGGACTTCCAGAAGGACTTCTGGGGATGGGGAAAAAATTGCATGGGCTGGAAAACAGCCATGTGAGCTGGAAAAATGGCCACATGGGTGGGGCCATGCAGGCCACAAAAATTGCTGAGAGGGCCATAGAAATGGCCACCCACAACCACCACCACATCCCCCCAGTGATGCCACTGATCTTTTATATTTCCAATGGAGAAAAATAAATGTTCCCTCTCTCTCTTTTGCCCTTCTTGTCATCAGTGGGCATAGGGCCATTAGGAGTGTTGCCTCAGTAGTCTAAATTTATAGTCTATAAACTCTTCCTTCCATCTCTAGACAGCATGATAGAAATCTAACAGAATCACTGTCCCATCATATTATTTCCTACAAGTGGTGAATAAACTTTGATTTCAAAAGGTAGCACTTAGATTTTTATGTCTATTTGGTTGGCCTACTGAAGGGATTACTGCAAAATGGACTTCGAAATTTGCTTTATAGACAACAGGGCCACCTTTGCATGTGTAGGTAAGCTGATTATTCCCTAGGAACTGCTCAGACTACTGAAAGACCAACCATTTTTTCAGGAATCCACTCCTGTTAAAACATTACTCTGTGTACAACTAGGGTGCAAGGAAAGAGAAAACAAAGTTATTATTTATTGCCACAGACCTGAATGTTTCCAGGGGAGGGAATGGCTGCAGAGGGAAAATCAGCCAAAACACTAAGGTTATTCCCATGAATGAAGACCTTAAGCATACAGGACTCCAACTGATGGGGGCTGGTTCTGTAGACACTACTGCTCAGCTTCCCCACATCATATAGACCACATTATAACAGAGCAACCAGGCACTCATGGTTTTGTCTTCTCTTTCCAAATTATCGGAATTACATGGAAGTTAATGCCAAAACCCCTGAGAGCTTCAAAGAGAAAATGACAACTCTGTTGCCTTGAGTTCTTATGAGGAAGGACAAGGTATGATTCTTCCCCCTCCTCCCAATTAATAAAACCTCCCCTCCTTGCCCTCTTTTATTCCAGACTTCTCACTGGGCCCCATATAGTCTCCATTGGCAGTTCTTGAGCTTGGAAATTTTACTTGGTTGGACGACAGAGTTTCCCAGGTGGTATGACAACTGTAACTTTTCCATTTAAGTACATCAGTAGTGTGATGCTACACCCTCACTGACAAAATAATGGCTGGAATCCTTCATTTGGAGATATCTGGCATGTAGCTATGTGCCTGTAGCCGTGCCTCCTAGTGCTATTCCTCCAACAACCTTTTAAGTGATACAGCCTCCATAACATCCATGTCTTTAAAGGAGGGATAAGTAGAGCAGCATCCAGCTGTTTTCTTGTAGTTGGACACTCTGTAACTGGCATCCATGGGGACCTCTTGAGGTGCTCTGGAGGTCCCTGCAGATGATGTCCTTACAATATGTTTACCTACAGGAAAATAACTGGATACTTATCTATTGATTCCCCTGCTCTCCAACTACATGGAAATGGACTTAAGGTGCATTCCTTAAAAAAGAGATTTGGGAGTATTTGGGTAGTTGCATGACTGGCACAGAATCCTAACCTTCACAACAATAAAATAAAGTGAGTTATAGTAGTGTAAATTGGATATATGCTGTCATAACTCACAAACTGCATGCCAGTTGATCTTATTATGATAAGGAGTGGGCAAAATACCCGATTTTCTGGAAACTTAAATTAATGACAAAAATCAATTACACAACAATAAACTACCTGAAATCTGCACCCATATGTTTTTTAACATTTGGTAGGTACAAACCATTACAGGAAAAAGGTCTGATTGGAATAAACAAAATTAACAGTGTGGGGAAAGTTGCAAAAGTGCTGTTTGAAATCTTGTACAGATGGATGATGACGAAAGCGACAGGATGTTATAAATCGCCCAGGGCTTTGCTAAGTTCCATATGTTCTATCAGTAATTATGCCAGCCTTAAGAAAATTTATTGAGCAAGACTTGGTGCTGGCAGACTATCAGAGTTAGCATAATATCAATTAGCATAAGGCTGTCAGAAAGGAGGCTTATGCTAATTCCATTCACCTGAAGACTAGTGTGGCTGATCTAGGCCACCACTCAAAACTAGAGATAAGTCAAATCCACCTGTCTTGATTGGAGGCCAAGAACAAGACTGTGATATAAGAAGAAGATAGACCCCTCCAGAGAAAGTGGGAGCATTGCTGTCAGTCTTGGCATCATTCTGATTACACAGCATGAACCAAGCACAAATCCAAACTATATGTGTATTTAATAACTCATCCAGAGTCTAAAAATTCATTCACAAACCACTGAGAACTTATTATTAAGGAACTGAGAACATATAAAATGTGTATATTAAAAAAAATATCTCAAAAAAAGTATACTTCTCAGATGGAGTTCACTCATAAAATGTGATTTTCTTTCTCTGTTGTTGTAGAATGTTCAAAAATTGGGTATCTAGGAGAAATAATAAGGAAGTAAGCTGGAGCCTTATTTAAAATAACCAAGGGGGGAAGCAGACGGGCGGCCATGGGCCACCCCAGGAAGCTGTGGAGCGGGACTGAGGCATCCCCACACCTCGGTCCTGCGGCGCAGCTTTGCCGCCCCTGAAAGGAGCACTAAATTGGTGCTCCTTTCACAAGTTGATGAAGGTGCACCGCAAAAGGCTGCGGCGCACCTTCACCAACTCTTCCACTGCAGCACGTGCAAATGCTGTGGCGGGAGGTCCTCCTCAGAGCACCGGCCGTGTGGAGGGCCAGCTGCTCCGAGGATGAACTGGGAAAGGGGTTGGGGCACCGATTGTGCGGCTGCCCCTCCCCTTCCCTGCCCCCAAAATGGCCCTTTAAGCCATCTGCTTAGGAGCCGAGTAGGCTGCCTCCCCACAATTCCATTCCATGTTCCTAGCCACTCAGGAGTGATCTTATTTGTTTCAGAAGCTAATTACAATATTACAGCACTGGGAGGCAAATTAAGCTTTTGGTTTATCATTCTCCCTCCTCCATATCTGTCCCAGATTTTTTTTTAACAATTTTACAGTGTGATGGAACCAAAAAGAAAATGTCAGTCCATAAACTCATTTGGTATGAAAAGGATGGATTACATAATGCTTCAGAAACAAACCCATTGCCTTCTACAAGCGCTCAAATGTGTTTGGAATTCAAATATATTAGAAACTGAATTACACCCAAATATTTATTACTTACCCATACATTCTCTACATTCTGGTGAGAGCAATATACAGTAGTATCTAAACTGCTTGAGCTGAAAACAGTACCTATTAATTCAAATTAATTGTTTGGGTGCCATAATAGGATTCTAAAGAGGATAATCACAGAGTGAAAGTACTGAATCAGTAAATTCTTGGGCTTGGGCCAAAGCTAGTGGTATGTTGCTGAATGCTGAAGTATAGGCACTCATTGTGAGAGTCCCCATAGCCACAATCACTAAGAAAATGGTAAAAATGTAAGCAGCTGTGTTGATCTATATTTATAAGTTTTCATCCCCCTCCCTCCATTAACAGCTCTTTTATAAAACTAATAGTTTCTTAATTGCCAAGTCAAGACCAAGCAATCCCAAACCTACTTTGCATTAGAACAAGAGACCATCACAACCATATATTGCAGTTAGACAAAATCCATCCATCTGCTGATAGGAGCATGTGAATTAAATCTAGAGCAATCCAGGAAACATGAAAAAGGAAGCATCAGTGGTAGTTGCTGGCTCCCAATCTAGTGCCCTAGGTTTATCTGCTCTGGGCTTCAGCTCAAACATCAAAGGAGCTATCACAGATACTTATCCTATTTTAGGGATAGAGTTAGATAGCCTCCTGGGTAACTCTTTTAAAATTCATAACCCAAGAGGAGATTTACCACTGCACTAATATGAAATCCGGAGCCAGTTTGGTGTTGTGGTTTGAGTGTTGGACTAAGGCTCTGGGGAACAGGGTTTGATTCCCAGATCAGCCATGACACCCATTGGGTGACTTTGGCAAACCACACTCTTGCAGCCTCAGGCAATGACAAACCTCCTCTGAACAAATATTGCCAAGAAAACCCAATGATAAGTTCACCTTAGAGTCACCATGAATTGGAAGCAACTTGAAGCAATGATTACAACAGTATGAAATGCATCAACTGCCTCAAGATAGCAGATGACATAATTACCTCTGCTAATAAAAATCCTGCCGTTTTGACCCTGTAAGCCATCCTCCTGGTTTCATGGCATCACTGACCAGAACTATCTTAATGAGCATCAGTGAGAAAACCCACATCCTAAAGCCCTGCTTAGTAATATGCATGATATGTATTAGAATCTCTGTTGAAACATTCAGTTTAATACTCAGTTGGTAAAGTGAACAAGTTTGTGAAGCAGCCAATAAAGTGAAAGCTGGCATAGTAATTGGGTTGTCCAAGAAGGAATGCTATATACAAAGTGACTTTTTAAAATGTTGAGAAGACATTGAAAGATTGAGAGACCAAAGTCCTCTGAGACATTTCTGAACAAATTTAAATGGCTTACATTGTATTAATGATTCATAATAATTCATTTCACATGTTTGAATACAGAAATCAAGAAGTCAAGTCTGTTTTTCTGGGTGAGTGCCAGCTAACATTTTTGCTCTCTGCATTTTCATTTAACATTCATAGTTGAAATGAAATACATAATTGGAAAACAACTCAGAATGAGTTTTAAGCCTACAACAGTGAAATGCTTTCTTTAAATTGTTGCATTGCACCTCCTAAGAGATAACACAAATACACAGGTTTCCTTACACATACTGTCCCAACATAAATATTCATTAGCAAAGAAATAGTTTATACTTCTAAGTGAAGGAACTAGCAAGGCAAGGCAACTTCTGGCAGAAAAAGAAGTTTGGACTGACAATTTATATACATGGGATCAATGTTGTCAAAAGTGGTTACCTTTTCAAACCTCTTGGCTACAAAGAATGATTCTCAGCTCCTACACAGTCTGAATTTAATCCTGCTTCTATATTTGTTTGAGTTGCTATCATGTATGAATTGCCACTAAGGAAGGCAGGTGGTTCCATCTTAAAAATCTGCTTTAACAACTAACACAGCATTCAGTGCTCACTAAATGGGATAGAACTTTTAAAATGCCCCTGCTCATGAAAATAATATCTATATCCCTAAGGCCTTCTCCGAATTTAGTCCCTTGTTGACTGCTTGCATGAGATCTTTGTTAATGTAACAATAATGCTTCCTGTTGGTGGACTACTGCAGCACGCTCCCTTGGGGCTGCCTTTAAAGATGGTTTAAGACAGCTGGTTTAGCATGCTGCTGCCAGGCTAATTAAAAGGGGATATATTTTTTTCAGATCACATAAAGCTATTGCTAATTGACTGATTGGATGATTGATTTTATTAAATGTATACCCTGCCAGAAGAAGGCACTTTAGGCAGCCAACAATTCTAAAAGATTCTAAAATTCTAAAAGACAGAATAAAAAATTGATTAAAGCACAACATAACAGTCCATCAATTAAAACCTTGCTTAAAAACACAAGAAAAGTTAAAGTCAACAAGATATTAGATTAAATGCCAAACCGCCATCTAAATAAAAACATCCAGTGCAGGAGAGATGATCAACCTACCAATCGCATGAACCTCCACTTATATACACAATTTTTAGCTATTTATCTTAGATGTCATATTCTGAAAGGAAAACTAAATCCCTCCTCTTGGCTATTGTCACAATTATTTTTCATAAGCACTTCAACATCTCTTATATGATGAGTTATTCTATAGCTACTAGATAACGTAGAGAAGTGTCATTGTATTGGACTGTATTGGTCATTGCATTTTGCAAACTTACACACGATGGTCTACCAAATGCATTTATTTAGGAATGCCACAAATATGCCAACTACTTTGTAATGTTTTTTTAAAAAAACAACAACAACAAAGAAACATGAAATTATTCACAGTTAGTTCACAGTCTTGGTTTATAGAATCTTGCTCCTAGCCTGAATCCCACCTCTAAGTAGAAAACATTATATTCCCCACAAGCCTTTTAAACATTTGTTTCTGAAATATAATATATAATGACAATGTATAATTAATTAAATAATCTATAATTATTTCTTTTAAATTATACTGTTTATAGGCTGCATGTTTTTATTTCTGCTACAAAAAGTCTTTCTCTGGCAATGTAATTTTCTTTTTGGTAGAAATTATATATTTTTTAATATTGCATTTTTACCACAAATTATGCAGTCAAGTTTCCAGCATTTGGGGAAATCACAGGGGTGAGCACACCTGGAGTTCAATGGATATGGCTTCTATGGAGTTTATTGCACTGCCCTTTTTCTCAAGCCAGGTGTGGGTTGAAAACTTTTAAAAACTAATTTTACTGCATGCATCTGTGCCCAGGCAGGAAGCATCCCAGAGTGGGAATTATTGCTGGACTGAAACCATTGGTGAGGTGCAAACAGGTGTGGTTCCCAACCCCACCTATTTAAAACAAGAGATTGAGGGTTATTTGCACTCTGTCACCTAGATCTATATTTATTTGGAGGTCCTACTCATCACCTTCCAACTCATGATCAACAGTATAGTTAAAACAGCCAGAATTAGCATGAACACTGCACTGTAATACTCTTAAGTCTTGGAATCTTAGGATATTTAGTATGGGGGAATGAACAAGAAAATGTAGCATCATTTTCTTTGATAGCAGGGAAATCAAATCAACACTATATGGATGTTTATGTTGCAAACTGGGATGGGCAGCTGCAGAGAGGGCAGGGACCATTTCCCCCCTGAATCCAACACATCCAGCTGCACCAGCATAGACCACACAACTGGAGGTGATGTTATGTCACTTCCAGTTTAATTTTTGGTTAATTTTCAGCCATCATTTTGCTGTGGGCTTTTTTTTGGGGGGGGGCTTAGGACTAGGGTGGACACTGACTTTTGTAGAGGGTATGGCCATTTTGAGCCACTTATCTGGATTGTTTTTTTTTTTAATTTGGAAGAGAGATTCTGGTGTTTGTGGGAGCTTGAAGTCCTCACTTTGGGGACTGGTGGACTTTTGTAAATTGTTTTTATGATAATTATTTTTTGTAATTATTTTTAACTGTTTTTTTATATGGAGCTGTAATAATTCTGTGTACTTTTAGCCTTTATCTCCTTGACCTGAAAGTCAGAGTGGTATGGTGGTTTGAATGTTGGACTAAGACTTTGGAAGACTAGGGTTCAAATACCCGTTCAGCCATGGAAACCCACTGTAAGATCTTGGCCAAGTAACATTCTTTCACCATCAGAAAAAGGCAAAGACAAACACCCTCTAAACATATCTTGTCAAGAAAACCCAGCAACTGGGTCACCTTGGATCACCATAAATTGGAATGGAAATATACGCTAGTGTTGCTTGGTTCAATACAAAGCAAATGCTATGATGGTTCAAAAGGAGGCAAATAACTATACACATAGTAGGGTTGTACGAAATGATGTGCAGGGTATAATAAGTAGACATCTGTAAGGTTTTGTCCCTCTCTTATAATACTATAAGCCAAGGTGATTCATTGAGCCTGGACTGATTGGAGTTTCAGGACACACTTCTTTACATAATACACAGTTATGAAATTCACTTCCCTGTGATGTGGTGATGGCCAACATTTTGAATGGCTTTAATGGGAATTAGAGAAAATTATCACTGATAAAACTGTCACTGTTTACTACCTGTAATTGCTGTGTTCAGATTCCAAGATCAAAGACATATGCCTCTGAATACCACTTGCCAGAAAGTGACAGGGTGAGGGGAATGAATCATCTTTGTGTTCTGTTTATGAACTTCATGTTTGCATTTGGTTGTTCACCCTGAGACCAGAATGCTGAAAAAAATTGGTTTTTGTTTTGATCCACCACAGCTCTTTCTATGATATTCAAAATTTCATTTCTCCTCTGATTAAAATCTAACTCACACAGGAACCTAAGTCCTTTCATTCTCATGATTCACTTTGTATCATTCAACTGCTCCAGCATGTAGGATGGGACAGAAAAAGTGCATTGTTTCTTCAGTCCTCTCTAACATCTGCCACAGTTCTATAACAATGTGTGTTCAAGAAGGCAGCCAAAGAGATGCCCATAGACACTTGTCTCAGGATAGAGATGGGGATATTTATTTATTTACTTTATTTATAAGCTGCCTTTCTCCTTGGATGGGACCCAAGGTGACTTCCATAACACTTGTCTCAGAATGGGAATGGGGATAGAAAACCTCCCTTCTTTCTCTTGCCACAGCAAAATGGAGGCTGAATGGAATGGGACAAATAAACAAGTAAAGCGATACTGTGGATGTTGACTGTAGGTTGGGGAATGGATTGGACTCTACTTCCTATGAATTCCCTAGGGGCATAGTAAGGTTTGAACCTGGATCAGAACTGGGTTGATGGCAGAGAAAAAAATAGTGGACCCAGAGGTGATAAATAGCCCCCTCCTCCATTTCTGAAATCTGCAAGAGATTTTTAAAAATCTACCTTAAGCATGCAGAGAAAAATGCACTTTTGATTATGACCTTTTGGTCTATTGGGGAGGCCTAAAATATTCAATTGGACTGTGAGGTTCATTGATAACCTCTCTTGCTCAGCTCATGCTGCAAGATTTTTGTTATTTATTGTGCCTTGCTTTGCTCTTGAGAGACTGCATGATTTCTCTTGCTAGCCTTGCCAGGGCACTTGGAAAGGTGCTGGTGGCCAATAGGCCAAATTTAGCTGCCAGCTGCTCTTCTTTACAGATGTCTTTCAAAGCTTTGCCAGTCTACTGATAGCCAGCTGGGTCTAGCAGGTCTAGCATGAAGCCAGTTGTAGGAGAATCAGAGGGCAAAAAGAAATGGCTGCAGTGTGTGGTGAAACATCCAAGTTATCTCTCCTTCAGTTTTCTTCTTCTTCTTGAAGCTTACCTTTTGAATATTGGCATCTGATAAAAGTAATCTTTCATGTATAGTTATTTGTCTGAGATTGCTAGAAGACCACTATGATTTTTATCTTTTGATTTATATATATATATATATATATATATATATAT
>CM034703.1:234528202-234539048 GCA_020142125.1 Phrynosoma platyrhinos
GAAAATCAGCATGTGCTTTATAGACTATAGCAAAGCATTTGACTGCATTGATCATGAAGGGCTATGGAATACCCTTAAAGACATGGGAGTGCCGGCACATCTGATAGTCATGATGAGGAATTTGTACTCAGGACAAGAGACTACTGTCAGAACAGAACACAGGGGCTATGCAGACGGGCAGGAAAAGGTGACCTGAAGTTGCCTTTTCCCTAAGCTGCAGCAACAGCACTGCCTGCCCTGAGGTTGCCCTAAATAGGGGCAGAGCAACTGCATTGGGGAGAGTCAATGCAGCTTTTATGAAGCTGTATTGAAGCTCCAGGAACCACACCACCAGCCCCAAGGATGCTACAAAGGGAGACGGAGAAACCGCATGGGCCGGCAGCGGCTGCCTTAATTTTTTTTGTCCTCTCTGAAACGCATGTGCACATGTGCAGGACCATCTCTCCACACCTGTGCATCTTTGTAGGAAAACATCCCTGGACATCTGCACAGGCCCTGTTGTAGCCTAGTATACAGTCTGTCACTCTTTGTATACAAAGGTGACTAAAGTTCGGCATCCCTCTGCACCTGCACAGGATCTGTTATAGGATGGTATACAGTTTGTCATTTTATCTGTACAAAGATGACTGAAGTTTGGCATCCCTGTGCATCTGCACAGGACATGTCATACACCCACAGATCATGCAAGGATTCACTGACCTCCGCTTACCCCCAAGGAATGGGTACAGTAGACAGGTGCCACTGTCTGATTGTGCCACCGGGGCGAAGGAAACAGTTTGTCAACTGAAAAGACACCTACTCCATTATCCTCCACAAAACATGTCCCACACAGATCAAGGGGGAGGGGAGAAATACATGCAAGGGAGGTTTGTGTGGAGAGACTGGATACATGTAGCTGGTGGTCATGCAAGGGACATGGTCAACAGTACACACGGACAAATGTTACTCCAGAAGCCCCCCCTCCACACACACAAGCATGCCAGGAAGTAGTGTTCTGGTCTTATGCAAACCTGCACACCTGCACAGAAGAGGTTACAAAAGCCTCTTTCATGCAAATTGCTGTGCATACTGACAGCAAGCGTACAGAAAGATTTATTGTCATAACAGAGGACAGTTGCTAGGGCACATGCGAAGGGTTACAATTATGGTTAGGGTTAAGGTTACAATTAAGGCTAGGGTTCTAATATTCAAGCGTACCAGCGCCAGTGCGTCCACACCTTAAATTAAAGCTTGCATTGTAGGGTGCATGCTCTGGATCATCAAGTCAATGGTGCATTTACACGGCCATTTTCTGATGCATCAGTGTCGCTGCAAACATACACATATGCGAAGATGCTCATCTTCACTAAAGGAGTGGACTAAAGCAGCTCCCTTTTGGAGTGGCATTTCTCAGAATATGATGGCTAGAGGGCGCTTTCCTGGAGACATTTAGGTGCGTGTTGTCTAAATGCCGCACCTACAAGTCACCCTCAAAGCACCCACCTTTTTGCCCGTCTGCATAGCCTCACAGAAAACAGAATGGTTTCCAATTGGGACAGGGGTCAGACAAGGCTGTATCCTTTCACCCTATCAGTTCAACTTGTATGCAGAACATATTATAAGAAAAGCAGGCTTAGACACATACGAAGGAGGAGTAAAAATAAGAGGAAGGAATATCAACAATCTAAGATATACAGATGACACATTAGTACTAGCAGAAAACCTCACAGACCTGGAACACCCACTAAGGAAGATCAAAGAAGAAAGTGCTAAGGCAGGCTTAATGTTGAACATTAAGAAAACAACAATGACCACTGAGGACCTTCACAAGTTCAACCTAGAAAATGAAGTAATAAAAATAGTAAAATAATTCCCATACCTGGGATCAAACATTGATTGGAATGGGGACTGAAGCCAGGAAATCGGAAGAAGATTAAGAATGGGAAGGGTGGCTATGAAAGAATTAGAAAAGATCCTAAAATGTAAAGACATACAACTCAGAACAAAAGTCAGAATCATACAAGTCGTTCTTTTCCCTATTACCATGTATGGATGTAAGAGTTGGACAGTTAAGAAAAAAGATGGGGGAAAATCAACTCATTTGAGATGTGGTGCTAGAGAAGAGTGCTGAGGATTCCATGGATAGCTAAAAGGACAAACAAATGGGTCAAGCCAGAAATATCCCTAGAAGCCAAGATGACAAGACTTAGGGCCTTTACAGGAGGCCAGCCATGGGCCACTCTGAGAAGCCAAGAATTGGGACTGAGGCTGCCTCACACCTCAGCCCCAATGCACCCTTTTGGCAACTGGAAAAGGAGCGCTAAAAGAGTGCTCCTTTCCCAAGCCCCAGGAAGGGCGTCAGAAGAGCCATTGCATGGCTCTTCCGCATCTCTTTTGGCTCAGCCCATGCAGAGGCTGGGCCAGGAGGATGTCATCGGAGTGCTCACCATGTGCAATGCCGAATGCTCTGATCTTCGGGAAGGAGTTGGGGCATCCGGCATCCAGCGTCCGGCTGCCCCTCCCCTTCCCTGGCTCCAAGACAGTGCTTTGCGCCATCTGCAGAGCCCCTTAGACTATCATACATTGGAGAAATCATGAGAAGGTATGAATTGCTGGAAAAGACAAGAAGACCTTTACAGATGCCAGAAATAGTACAGCTTGAGGCCACTTTAACTGTCCTTGCTCAGTGCTAAGGAATCATGGGAACTGTAGTTTATTGTGGCACCAGAGCTCTCTGACAAAGAAGGCTCAATGTCCCAGTAAAAAGTACAATTCTTATGATTCCCTAGCAATGAGCCAGGACACTTAAAGTAGTCTCAAGCTGCACTATTTCTGGCAGTATGTATGTTAGGACAGGTGGATGGAAGTAGAAAGAGAGGAAGGCCACATGCAGATGGATGAACTTTATTAAAGAGACCACAAATATGAGTTTGCAGGAAATGGGCAGAACAGTAGAGGACGGGGTGCCTGGAGATGTCTCATCCATAGGGTTGCCGTGGGTTGATATTGACACGAAGGCAGTTACCAACAACAATGTTATAGAGATGATTCTTGGAGACCTCAAGGAAAGTTAAGGATTCAGTGTTATGTAGGGATGGAAAAACTTCAAAAATATTTTTAAATGGTTAATAACATTGTTTTTTAGTGTCAAGAAATCCTGAAAAAGAAGACAGTCCAAGAAATCCTGGACTGATGAGAATCTTCACTTGGTGAGAGGGTGTTTGGGACATATTCTGCACAAAATTCACAAAAGATTGTTTTGTACAGAAAACATCATTTTGTGCAGGGAAAAATAATATTTCAATGCAGAAATATTAATTCCCATATGAAAAATGTTGTTTTTTGTGCAGAAAAAAAGCTGTAATTGGAGATTTGTTCTACATAAAATTCTATCATGGTTTATTTGCATAGGAAACAATATTTTGTGCATAGAAAACATCATTTTCTGTTTAAAACATTTAAAATATTATTTTGCTGCAGGAAGAAAATTGCTGAAATTCCTCATTGCTAAAGCACATGCTGATTCTAAAACATAATCCTGGCAAGAAAGAAACCACCTCAAAAGTGCCTTTTTGATAACACCCTCTCACCAAGTGCAATGCTCCCCCTAGCTTTTGATAACTATAAGCTGGACAAACTATTTTTTTATCCATCTGTATGGCCAGCAAAAGGAAGTAACATTATCTTGAAAGTTAGGTATTTTCTTTAAAGCACCCAAAGACAAACTGGTGCTCTTCTAAAATAAGAGTGCAATTCTTTTCTCATTACTTTTGAAGCAAGTCAGGAAGAAATCTATAGCACTTTGAGCATTAGCATGCAGAGGATATAGAATGATTAAGGTCTGCTTACTTTTCATTTTTGTTTTCAAATAGATGATGGCTGACATCATCAGACAATGTGAAATAATTCAGTACTGTTTGGACTAACTGCTACAGGGCTGGTTGAGGTATAGCCCCTTTGAAGTTCACAAGGAGGAGGAGGAGGAGGAGGAGGAGGAGGACGGAGCATGGTGATAAAAATGGACTTGCTGTCTGTCATGAAAATGTGGATCACAGATGTGTCAACATAGAAAGCAAGAAAAATCTTCAATTTTATCCATTACCACTCAGACGATTTGATCATGTCTATGAAAGCATATGCTACAACCTCTTTCACACAGTCTCAAAAGTGCTACAAGACCTCTCTGTGTACTGATATTCCAGACTAACATGGCTATATCTGTGGATTCCCCACTCCTGTTTGCCCCACAACTGGGGACAAAAAATGTGGATGTAAACATGATATTCATTTTATTTTAATTCAGCCAGTCTGCAATGTGGAAAGTAATTGGCTCTGCCAACATCATCCCATAACGTCTATTTGAGGATGAACCATCTCAGCTCAAAGGTATGTAAGAAGCAATGTCCATCACATCCTGTGAGAGCCACATTTCACAAAGTTTGGACTGAAACACTCACAGGGATGGAATGGCCATTGCAACTAAATGGTCAATTAGTTGACATGTGACAGCCCCTCACTGGTTGACTTACCCCAAGATGCAGGGAAACAATAAATTATTTTTACAGTCACCCCTCCTTTTTTGTGAGGGATCCATTCTGGAACACACACACACACACCACAAAAAGGGAAAATGCAAATATTCAAGCCCTATTGGCTTGAAAGGAGGTGCGTGCCCACGGGGCAAGTAGGCACGTGCCACAGGCGTGCACCCCATTTTATGTCCCTTTGTTCACCCCTTGTGAATAAATGAGGGTCGCAGACATCAAGTCTATGAAAATGGGGGGACAACTGTATTCCCTTTCCACGAAGGAGGGTGTTGCATAAGCAACTCCCCATCCGTTCTGAAAGAGAGGAGAGGCATTCTCATCAGTTGTTTGAGCTCTGAATTTTAGATATTATTTGTTGCAGAATAATGTAAGAAGGGGTTTTTTTTTTTTATGCTACTGACACAGATTTGGTTGTATAGCTGACATTTTGTTTTTGTCCTGCATCCCTGACCTATGGTTGAAGCTGCATGCAGGGTATTTTCTCTCTCCTTTTGTTTGTTTGTTTTGTAAATGATGCTTATCACACAGTGAATAAGGCAACCCTTGTTGGTGATGAAACACTTGAGGGCAGCCTGGGCTTGTTTTTCTGCTGTTTCAAAATACTGCTGTTTCAAATTTTAAACCTATCTTGTCAATTACTGTTAAAGAAAGATTAGTTGACACTTTCAACCCAACATTAAAATCTTGCCAGCTCATGTTTCTCTGGGCCAGCACCTGGTCCTGGTCCCAGTATCCTGTCACTGAAAAAAGACTGCCAAAAGCACCAGTGGGTATTAATTTGAGGAGACAAGATTTCACATTGATGATAATAATAATAATAATAATAATAATAATAATAATAATAATAATAATAATAATAATACAGTTTATTTATATATCCCGCCTCTCCCAGAGGAATGAGGCAGGAATACAAGATAAAAGAAAATACAACTAGCTAAAAAATAACAATAAAACCACAACAAAATAAAGTGATAAAATAGCAACATAATTAATACAATTAAAATTTAAAATTACAATAAAATTACAAAGTTATTAAAATTACAGTAAAATTACCGATGTCAAACCGGGTGATGGTGAGGATGATAACCAGCAATAACTTCTCTTAGGGGCCGAGCCTCTTCCATTAAACTAATTTCACAACTGTTGGCATGGTAAGAACCTTCATTATACTAGTGTCTATTAACCCTGGTAAGCCAGGTAACTCCCAAATATGCATTTTTGAGTCAATAACAAAGATAAGCATTTTCATGTTATTTCTTTTGCCACTGGAACATCTTTTTGGAATGTTCTCATGGATGAAGACATTCCCTTTGGAAGTGATAATCAACGACTGAACATTGGTTTTCTCTTTTCTTTGCATTTGTATGAGTAAAGAAAACTAGTGGCAATAGCACAACTACACTGCAGCAGTGTGTATGTATATTCAGGAGTAGCTGTGTTGTTCATGCAGAAAAAAACCCAGTAAAATCCAAAATCCATAAGCAGCAATACCTTTTTTTGCGGGGGGGGGGGGGGGGGGGGAGACTCTAAAGCATGAAATCTATTATGAAAGCTTTCAAAGATTCACTGGCTTCTTCATGAGACAAACATGTTAAAAACAATACAGAAAAAAGTGGTGATGATAAAGTCACAGCCCTATATTCTGAGATGTTGCCAGTTAAGATGGTATGGAGGCATTTCAGTGCAGGCAGAGTCCACTACCCTTACTGGCCATGTCTCAAGTTCTGAGACAAAGAGGAATAAAAGACAAATAATAAAATTTAAACTCTCAGCAATAGAAAAGTAATTTCTCTTGAGATCCAGATGTTTCTGTCCTGTGTGAAGCTAACTGGTCCTTTCTTAGGCAGAGGCCACTGAATTTGTCACTGTTACATTAGGAACACTGGCAACAGTTTCACTCTAAGGACTTCCTCATATATAGCTTCAAAACACTGAAATTATTGCTACTGTAATTTTCTCATTATTGCACTGTGTGTCAGGTTTCATTTATTTAATCATCTACTATTTTCAACCCTGATTCTAATTTTGTTATATATATTTGACCTACACCATTGTCCAACCTTTATTTTTACTTGTGGTATTTGACAGTCTGTGTCACTTCTTTGCTCCCATTCTGGCTTCTCTGTAGGGGTCACATCTGCACTACCGGTAGAATTAAAAGTGATGTAAAGCCTTTGCAAGCCAGAGAAGAATTAGGCTCTCACTTTTGTAGTAATTCACTGACCTTTGATACCATGGGGAGACTCAGCCAAGTGTAGGGCAAAGCAGTACAGAAGAGAAACAATGAACAGATTGGCCTTTTAGATCTTGTAGGATGATATAGCCAGCTCAGGAGGGCAAATAGCAAAGGTTAATACAAGACAGCAAAGAGAGAAAGTACTGCTCTTTCTTGTAAATGAAATGTAGGCTCTCTGGGCAGCATGTCTATTGAGAAATCCTTGGATTCATTATCTCCCTTAATATGCTCAAGGAGAGGTTATATCTGCCTGAAGCTATCTGGATTTTACAAATTTTAGTTGAAATCAATCACATGAATAAAGGAAAAAATATATACTTCCTTCCTGTGGCAAAAAGATTTTCTGGGTGAGCAAAGGTTGACATTTCTTCAATATCCAATAAACAGGCACTTTGAAATGTAACTGCCAGCTGAGAAATGCTCTGACTTTGCCACTAATTCAAAACCAGTTGAGATTAGTTTTGTTCATGCCAAGTATATTATAATTCACTTTTTTGCTACAAATAAAATGACCCTATGAGCTAGTATGGTGTAATGCTTCGACTGTTTCACTATGACTCTGGAGACCAGGGTTTGAATCTCTGTTTAGCCAAGGAAGTCCACTGGGTGACCTTGGGCAAGTCACACACTCTCAACCTCAGAAAACTCTATGATAAGTCTTAGGGTTATCATAAGTCAGAAATGACTCAAAGGCACAACAAAACAAAACAAAACAACAGCAACAACAAACAGAGGTGATACTCTGAGCATCTCAAAAGTATGTTTATATATGAGTTGGTTTTCTAGGCTCACTTCTATTTCAGTTTGCATTTGTGTGATTTTTTTTTAAAAAACTTGCAAATAGAAATAACCTTGTAGATTTCTAATTTATATTACCTTCATTAAGAGCAGCTATGATGGAAATCAACAGAATTTTTTTATGCGACATAGCAGTGCTTACAAACCTGTCTTATTGTTATAGAGGACAGCATAACTCAAAAAACGGTCATTATTTAGCACCTTGTAGAATGAAATGTTTCAGGATAACATTAGACTTTATGCACTTTTCTTCCTCTGCAGTGGAATAAGATGAACCAATATGTTACTACATTATTTAGTAAGGCTAATGTTACTTAATGATTTGTGTAATTACCTGACACATCTATATGTTAGAATGATTTTTTTAAAAACAAACAAACAAAGACTGTATTTAGATCTCTTAGAAAAAAAAAATAAACCACACCATTGCATTCAGAAAGCTTGTGGCCTGCTGACTTGCTAACTTAAGAAGTTCTAGCTTGGAAGGCAAGAAAAAATGAGTGAGAAAGAAGAAAAAAAGAGGGAAGGGGTTGAGAAGAGAGGAACACCATGTTTAGGTGGGGTACTAATGGATTTCTAACCTAGGTGGACCTGGTCCTCATTAGCCTATGTCCATATTAGCATAACTACTATAATTTAAACAGAAATTGAACACATCTCCCTACCCTGACACTGTCATTTCTAGGCTGTCAGAGAACAGGTGGTTGAGCAGGGATACATCCAGCTTACAAGGATGTCATGTGCAGGGATATCCCAAGAAGCACCGGAGGTTCCTATGCGTCTCATAGTACATCCAGATATAGGAAAATAGCTGGACACTTCTCCAGTCATTGACCTGCTCTCTGATAATATAGAAATAACTATCTAAGAAAGAGTGGCTGTGATGTTTTGTTGTTGTTAATTGCCTTTGTGTCGATCTTGACCCATGGTGACCCTACTGATGAGACATCTCCAGGTCTCTCTGTTCTCTACTGCTCTGCCCAGCTCCTGCAAACTCATATTCGGGGTATCTTTAATAAAGTCCATCCATCTAGCATGTGGCCTTCCTCTCTTTCTACTTTCTTCTACCTTTCTTAACATTATTGTTTTTTTCCAACTATTCATCCTTCTCATGATGTGTCTAAAGTATGACACTCTAAAGGCTCTTGACCACCCCTGGGAGCAGTGGATTGGGGCTGCGGCAACCACTCGCCATGGCCATTTCAAACTGGCTTTAAGACAAGATATGGAGTTGGGAATACCGTAGTCGCTGATGACCTTCATCTGGGTATCGATGGGGTAGTGTGACCCTGTTGGTGCTATTGGACTGCTCAGCAGCTTTTGATACAATAGATCATGAAATCCTTTTGGATCGCCTGAGAAGGTTAGGAATTGGAGGCACTACATTGCAATAGTTCCATTCCTTCCTCTCGGGCAGATTTCAGAGGGTGATGCTCGGGGACAGTCACTCTACAAGGAAAGAGCTTAACTGTGGCATCAAACAAGGCACCATTCTGTCCCCGATGCTATTCAGTATATATATATATATATGAAGCTGCTGGTAGAGATCATCCGGAGACATGGGGCAGGGTGTTATCAGTATGCTGATGACACCCAGATATACTTCTCCATGTCTCGGTCTTCAATTTTGACTTCAGATGGTGTCTCTTCTCTCAATGATTGTCTTAAAGTAGTAATGGATTGGATGAGGAAAAACAGATTTGAGACTGAATCCAGATAAAATGGAGGTACTTACAGTAGCAGCCCTGAAACCAGGTATTGGGATGCAACCTCCAGTCCTGGATGGGGTCACACTCTCCTCTAAGGACTGTGTTCACAGTCTGGGGGTGATTCTGGATCTGTTGCTCCAGATGATAAATTAGGTAAATGATCAGGAGTGCCTGTTATCAGCTTCAGCTGATATGCCAGCTGCGCCCTTTCCTGAAAGTTAGGAACCTTGAAACTGTGGTGCATGCAGTGGTAACCTCTCGTTTTGATTTCTGTAATGTGCTCTACATGGGCCCACCCTTGTACTTGGTCTGGAAACTTCAACTAGTACTGAATATGGCAACCAGGCTGGTCTCAGGAACATTGAGAAGAGACCATATAACACTGATCTTAAGATCACTTCACTGGCTGCTCATTAGTTTCCAGGCCAAGTACAAGGTATTGGTTATCACCTTTAAAGCCCTAAATGGCTTGGGTCCAACCTATCTTTGGGACCGCCTCCTCCCATATAACCCATTCTGCACACTCAGGTCCTCTGGGCGGAATCTTCTGCAGCCTATAAAAACTAGACTGTCTGCAACTGCCCAGAGGGCCTTTTCAGCAACTGCTCCCAGATTACAGAATGGCCTGCTGGATGATTCATCATATTACCACCTTGAACATCTTTAACATCATCCATCATATTAGCACCTTGAACAGCTTAAAAAAGTCTGTTAAGATGGATCTTTTTCGGCAGGCCTTTCCTAAATAGCTATCCCAGCCACCAAGAGACAGCCCAACCTGCTCCCCTGATTCTGCTGCAGTTATTGTTTATTTGTTTATTTGTATTATTATTTTAAGTGTTTTTTTAAATTGTCATTATTTAATAGTATTTTAAGGGGTAGGTGGGACTGTGGGATATGAAATGTATATTTTAATGTTGTAAGCCATCCCAGTTGCGTTACACAGAGGGGCGGGATAAAATTTATTATTATTATTAATTATGTTGTAGAATTTTGAGCATAATTTTGCTTGCATGGGAGATAAGTGCTATGGTTCTATAGTTGCTGCCATCTCTTGTGTCTTCTTTTTTGTGGATGGGAATGTATATTGATGGTTTCCAATCTGTTGGCTAACGTTTTGTTTTCCATATCTGTTGACATATGTTGGCTAGCACTAGAGTTGACTCTGTCAGTCTGGACTGCAACAGTTTTATTGGAATATCATCTGTTCCTGGAGACTTGTTTTTTCGGGTATTTTTTGCTGTAATGCTTATAAGATGACTTTTGGGAGATGTAGCATTGGGATCGTGGTGCAGATTTGTCCAGGTGGACAAAGAGGACATCTCCATATAAATAACTATCCACTGACATCCCTTTCAAACAGCAAGGAGCCCATTTTTTGAAAAGTAGAACAATGTGTCAGCCTAACTCAAGTAAGACGTACATAAGGTATTGGCAGCATCATAACATAGGAACATAGTCTTCAATTGTGGCTACATAACCTTATGATACCTAGAACATTGCATGATACCTTTCTTTGGAAGTGTCCTTAAGACAAATAATAATAATAATAATAATAATAATAATAATAATAATAA
>CM034703.1:234539148-234559939 GCA_020142125.1 Phrynosoma platyrhinos
AGCTGCTGGGACAGGCAATGATGGTTCTTCTCTCCCCCAGAATCCACAAAGACAAGAGAGCAGATCTCTGCAATGTTCTATAATTAACCAGCTAATATTGTTCCTGATTTTGAACTCCACAAATGCTCTGCTTTTTTTTCAGCAGAGAAAGCCTGATCAGTTCATCCATACACCTATGTTTTCAGTCATGTAAACTGAGCAGTTGTATTTGTTTGTTTGGCTGTTGTTTCTTTATATTATTATTATTATTATTATTATTATTATTATTATTATTATTATTATTGCTGTGATCTCCTATGTACTGGAGACCTCTCATAGGATAATAAACTATGGGCCACTGCAAACCAGCCCAAAGAGCTGGCCTGGAGGCAGAGATGGGGTGGGGCAGCTGCATGCCAGCTGCCCCAACACCACACTGATGCCATGTTGATGCCGCGCACTGTTACGCACAGCACGTGGTATCAGGACACCCTTCCAGGGCAGCGTTTTGACCTGCTGCGCTAGAAAGGTTGCTAAATAGCCATGTGCTGTCCCTGAAAGGTGTGGTATTTTGCCACTCATTCAGGGGCAACAAAAGGGAGAATTGGGGCCATGGCATGCGGTTGCTATGGCCCTGATCCATGGCTAGCAGGGGCAGCCCAGAGCCGCCAATCTGCATAGTCCCTATGTTCCAGTACGATGGATTTTTAAGCAAATCATTTGAAGAAAGACTCTTCTCCATTGTTTTCTTTTTAATAAAAAAATTACAAATGAAAAATCTTTCTTTAAAGGAAAGTGAATAAGAGTCTTTGGAAAACTGGCACATTGTGTTCTATTCAAAACACAGTTGTCATTAGATATAGTAATCATCTTCACTTTGCCTCCCCTCCCCCTTCCTCCCCATGAACCATTTTTTATCACATGGAAGAGAAAACAAATTTAATTAGTATTGATTTGAGGGATAGTTTTCATCCTCCTCACTTAAAACAACTTTCTCGACTATAGATGGTGTCTGTGAAATACCAACTTACTGAATGGTATGTTCTTGAAAACAATCCTTAGCATTAGTGAATGCCATCATGAGAAAGCAATGTGTATAGCATCAGTTTTTACAGCAATAATTTAAGAGTGGATGTTGCCTGGAATATTATGACATACCTGCAAAACACATTGTGCAGAAATAATCCAATTTGAGATCACTTTAGCTGCCCTGGCTCAGTGCTAGGGAATTCTGGAAATTGTAGTTTTTTGTGGTACCAGAGCTCTCTGACAGAGAAGGCTGAATGCCTTCCAAGTTCCCAGAATTCCATAGCATTGGGCCAGGGCAGTTAAAACAGTCTCAAATTGGATTATTTCTGCAGTGTGCTTTGGAGCTTAGAATTAAAACATTTAAATCAGGGATGACCACATTATGGTCCTTTAGTTCTTGAGGTGGAATTATTCCTACCACATCTTACCACTGGTCATGCTGGTCAGGGTTTTGGGTGACAAAACTGGACCAACTGTAATATTGCCTGTCATATGTCACATACATTTTCCACCTGGGCACCGGCCTACTGAGTGCATCTGTAAGGGCCCTGCAATAGACCTACCCACCCACCTCCCATGCTAACTAATCTGGTTATATTTAGTGCCATGGTTATGATTCTAGTGTTGATTCCTCTCAACTCTCTTGGCATGTTGGAACATGTGCAAATATGTATGGATTGCTTTGTTACCAGCAGATCATGGTGTTGGTGCATTACACCAGTGTAACTATGCTAAAGTAAGTAGTAACACTGTGACAGTCATGAAGAAAGAAACTCAGAACTGGTCAGAAAAGGCTAGTCAGGACTGCTATATCCATGGATTGCTTTATCCATGGATTGAAGCATTCATGGCTTGAAAATATTCAAAAAAGTGTAAGTTCCAAGTAGCAAACCTCGATTTTCCATTTTATATAAGGGACATCATTTTACTGTGCCACTGTATTCAATGGTACTTGAGCATACACAGATTTTGTTATCCATAGATTCACTGTATTACACTTTCCCCCACAAAATTGGGACTAAAAATGGCTCACAGTTTAAAAGAATAATACAGTTAAAAACTGGTATACTGGTAGAATTGGTGCACGGGTAGGCAAGCTTTCCCCTTTAAGGGCCGAGGGACTTCAGCTCCCAGCAGCCTCAGCCATGTTGGCCAATAGTCCAATGTTGGCCAATAGCTCCTGGGATTCTGGGAGCTGAAGTCCCTCGGCCCTTAAAGGGGATAGGTTGTCTATCCCTGAATTGGTGGGTGGAAAAAGTAAGCATTGGAAAAGAACTTGTAGCTTACAATCCTGGAAAAATGAAAATCCTTAGATTTCCACATGTTACTTCTACTAGCATTGGTTGGAATCCTGTATGGCATTTACAAGTGCTTAACTTGGAGTTATGCACTTTGACTGTTGTGTATTTATGGCGCCTATGTAGCTCTTAGTTTAGGAGCTATGTAGGGACCATGAAAGTCCCCCACCACACTTAACAGGTAGAGCAGCCACTGTTATTGATGGGAGTCTATTTCCCCATCATTCAGGCAACACAGGTGGGGATAGAAACAGAAACCAGCTACTGCCTGAGCAATGGGGAAACATATCCCCATTGATCACAGTAGCTGGTGCTCAGTAAATGGGGATTGGTGCAGGCTTAACCAGAATTCACTGAGTAGCACCATAACTAAGGTTCTTACACATATGTAAAGACCATACAATATTCTCAACTTACTTGGCTCAAGTTAATTTTGAAGTGGGAACAGAATCTACTGGGTAAAGGAAGCCAGAGTAAAAATTCCTGTCTCCATGTGGGTGTCACAATTTGCATAATAGCAGTGCCACTTTTGTAGGCCACCACAATTACATGATGGTTAAACCGTCCACACCTGGAAGTATCAGGTCTCACAAATGGCATCTTGACCTTGGTTAACCACGCCTGGGGGCTCTTGCCATAGGGAGTACAACTGAAAATACTAAATAAAGTTTCTTTTATTCAATTACAATTGAGCATGACTCTTGAAGTGTATTCTTATGGACCAATTTGGGCAACATAAGCTGTGGATTTGTGGGGATCCTGGTTTCCTAACAGTGAGCTTGTGCATGCTGTCCAGTTGCATCCACTACCTCTGACTTGTCAAGGGAGAGATAAACCATCCGTATCACAGGTGGAAAAAAAAAAGAATTTTACAGAGTGTCAAGAAACCCTAACAATGAGAATCTGAGACGAGAGGTGAAGCTTTGCAATTTAGAATGCCTTTTGTGCAAAAACAAATCCCACATAGAAAATAGAATCCCCCTTTTATGTGCACAAGTGATGATTTTCTATGCAGGAAGCAAGTTTCCCATGCATGAAATAACATTCCAGCACAGAAAATGTCATTTTCTGCACTAACAACCCCCACCACCATATTTTTGTGTATGTGCAGAATAAGAATGGAACTGCCAATAGGCCTGCCTACTTTTCAAAGATTTTCTCATAGTTGGAACCAAATTGATCAAAACCATTCATTCTTGCTTACAAGAAAGACTTTTCTGAAGACTTATATCCATACACTTGTGAAATCTGATCAAAAACCTGTGGCCCTAGATTCATAATCTATTTGTTTTAGAATATTCAGATTTTTTTTTTGTTCCATAATATCTTCATGTTTTTTTTTCCTGTATTATATTCTATATTTTGTGTGGGAAAAGCACAAAGAAATAAGTGAATAAATGAGAATAATCACTTAGTATTTGACCCCCCTTTTTAATGGTATTCTATAGAGATGAGAATGAGAACTTTGACTTGCAAAGTAATGCTAGGGTGATGGACTTGTAGTTAGTTGTAGTTTTTATTTGCCTTCAAGTCCTTTCTGTCTTATGGTAACTCTAAGGCGAAGCTATCATGGGTTTTTCTGAGGCTGAGAATGTGTGACTGGGGGCCTCAACAGACTAGCCCAAAAGGCTGGCCTGGAGGCAGAGATGGGGAGTGGCAGCCACACACCGACCGCCCCAAACACCAGCCTGATGACGTCCTGACACCGCACGCCTTTATGCACGGCATGCGGCATCAGGATGTCCTCCTGGCACAGCGTCCTGATGTGCTGTGCCAGAAGGGGAGCTAAAGAGCCATGTGCCGGCTCTTAGGGCAGCCTTTTGCTGCTCTTGAAAGGAGTGGCATTTCGCCACTCTTTCAGGGGTGGCAAAAGGGAGGATCGGGGGCCACGGTACGTGGTTGCCGCAACCCTGATCCGCAGCTAGCATGGGCGGCCCAGAGCCGCCCATCTGCATAGCCCCTTGCTCAAGGTCACTGAGTGGATTTCCATGGCTGAGCAGGCATTTGAACCTTGATCTCCAAAGTTCTAGTCCAATGCTCAAATCACTATGTCATGTTGGCTATCTTGTAGTTATTAGGAATCTATTATACTTTACTGAAGGAAACATGTAAATCTTGATGTGGCAAGATTCCAGTTTCTGTAATTACATTTTAAACACTTAAATGGGATGACATCCAGTGTTTTATTCTTCTCCTCAGGTGATGATAATATCTTTAATAGAAATATAGTTAACAAGTCTCCTATTATGAGAGAATGTCTGAATAAGACTATTTTGAGAAGCTATTTTACACATCTATGAAATGTGTATACCTGAGAGCCAGCATGGTGCAGTGGTTTGAGTGCTGGACTACACTGGAGAACAGGGATTGAATCCCCGCTCAGCCATGGAAACTGATTGGGTGACCTTGGGCAAGTCACACTCTCTCAGCCTCAGAGGGAGGTAAAGGCAAACCCCCTCTAAACAAATCTTGCCAAGAAAACCCTGTGATAGGTTCATCTTAGGATCACCATAAATTGGAAGGAACTTGAAAGCACACAGTAACACTAATACCATCTAAAACCTCTATTTATACATGGTAAATATGTTTTCCTTCTGGTCTTGCTAATTCTGTAATATTAAAATCTGGTGTATTGTGGGCAGCAAGGCAGGGGGAAGAAAATGAAAGCTATCATTTCTACTCTTATTATGCCCATTTTACAAATGTAGAAACACACTTACCTTCAGTAATATTCCTAATAACTACAAGACAGCCAACATGGTATAGTGGTTTGAGCATTGGACTAGAACTCCTATTAGTCTATTACAGTAGATATGTGTAAAAAGAGTCTGATGGCATTTTAAGGACTTCACCTGGTAGTCTCCAGATCAGTAACAAATATATTATTCTTTAAAAATCCAGACTTTTTTACATGTTTCTGTTCCTACACATTACATTTATCAAATAAGTTATGAATGAGATTACATTGGCAACAACTGGATGATTACACTTGGCTGAAATGTAATTAGTACCAGATATTCTAGAGATTATCACACAGGATTTTATTCTGTCCTTTTCCCAACATGATAAACACATATTTAATTTTAAAGATGGGTCTTACTGCATTCACCCATTTGCAGCCCATCTGCAACCCAGACTTATCCCACAGCTTTTCAAGCACAGGAAAATCCCATGCTAGAAAAGCCATAGGACAAACATGGGTTACATACAGATTGCAGATGGAAGAATGTGGTAAGACTTATCCTTAAATTTAAACACACATTTATCCCATCAGAAAAAATGATGGGATAAAGCCTGTGCAATAATCTCCCTAGTCATTATCTCAACAACCTAACTAAAGTATAATAGGTTTTTCATTACTCTGTTCCCAATTCCATACTAGGAACACATAATTGTTTATTTACTCTGTCCATATCTTTCTTGACTCTCTGGAACAGGAGATGTTTAAAGAATGTAGTAAATTCTCTGGCACAAGTATAGTTTTAGCTAATACTTTGAACTTATATTGCCTAAATTATAGGACAAATCCACTCAAATATTTTTCACATCCTAGATAACACCCTTAATCCCAACATTACAGCTGAGATAAGGGATGGGATGCCTGCAGCAAGCTTTTGCTTCTGCACTGAAGCAAGCCATTTGACTCCTTCCCTCCTGAACAACTGTTTTCTACCTACCTCCAAAAGCATAATCTGCTGCAAATTATAAAAGACCAAGAGCAAAAAGGGGGAAAGTAGGGCTAGATGAGTATCCTGATGCATACCTCTTTTAATTTTTCAATTAAACATTTTGATGTGTCAAGTTTTCAAACCTTTCATTACATCTGTTCCCCCGTGGCAGGTCCAAAGGTCCAGAAATTAAACCATGAGAAAGCAGTGGCAGAGATAATTGTGCAAGTGATGGGCATCCTTCAGACATCTTTTTCTTACCAGCATGTGGGATTGCAGATCATCTTTTTACTGACAAGCACCATAAATCCCATAATCCTTATTTTATAGCCTTCCATATTTTGCATATATTCTGCAAAATTTAGTGTCCTGAAATCTGTATATTGGAAGAAAGAATGGCAATATGTACTGTGCGGCTAGTATGCTCATAGGGCCTAAGCAGACTGTCAGAAATAGTGCACATTAAATTGAGGCACTGCCCTGGCTCAGTGCTAGGGAATCATGGGAACTGTAATTTATTGTGGCACCAGAGCTCTCTCACAGAGAAGGCTCAATGTCCCAGAAAAAAATACAGTTCCCATGATTCCCTAGTACTGAGCCAGGGCAGTGCCTCAATTTAATGTGCACTATTTCTGGCAGTCTGCTTAGGCCCATAGAGGTAACAGCATATAGTGAAGCCAAATCTGTATGGCTGTCTCTTAGGGCTCATTCCCACTATGATTTAAAGTGATTTTCTTGATCACAACGGAAGCGGTTTCAGACCTGACTACATTCGATCTTAATCACGGTAAAGCGAAGCAAATGCAAATAAATAAATAAATAAATAAATAAATAAATAAATAAAAATCTGTTTTCAAAAACAGGTCTTTTTTTCTGGTTCTTTTGAAAAGATTTGCTTTGCAAGTATGTCCAAGCATTCCAACAAATGTGAATTATATTTGGATCTCAGTTGAGTTGCACTGTAGGGGAGAGACTAATGGCAGAGGGTTGGCAGAGGGGTGTTACCCATCCTGCCCCTGTTTTTTGGGAAATCTGCCATCTTTTCCCCCTCTCAGCATTGCCTTTGTGCCGTCTTTTTACTACCATGGTTGTTTTCTATTTTTTGTTTTTAAACATTTCCTAGTGGTCCCTGAGAATCACATTGGTCAGGACCTAGTTGTTTTTGCATTTTCCCCCTGTTCTGCCTTGAATATTTTCAAGAGGTACAACAATTATGTGGGTGCTTTCTTGGGGTGGGTGGTTTACCATGTTTGTTTGTTTGTTTAAAAAAATATTGACAGATTCTACAGTCTCTCACAATTCTCTCGGATCTGTAGAGTGAGTAATGGTATCCTGACCATTAAACCATGGGTGCCTGCCACAGATGTCAGGAGGGTGGGTGTGACCTATGGGAGCATTATATAAAAATTGACCGTATATGTGTTCCATTGTATTTGCATAGGGATTTGGGGGCCACAGAGAAGGAGAGCATGTGTGTGTGTTGGGGGGGGAGACTGGTTGCCTTGGATGCCAATCAGGGCTCTTCTCTGCCCCTCCCCACATAGGTAGTGGTGGAGGAGGGTGGCATTTTCTCCTGCATCACCTGCCTGCCTGGCTGTGGGGAGGTTTGGGGGCTTTTTTGGACTAGATCAGGACTGCGGGGGGTTGGGGTGCTATTTGGAAGGTGTGCGAAGAGGGCTTGAAAGGGGCCGGGGCCAGCTTGGCATGGGAGGGGAGAAGGCCAGACAATGTCGGGTGGCACCAGATGCCTTCTCCCTTTTGGAGTATCCTTTGCTTCTCTTTTGCCTTCCTCCCTATTGGCAGATGTAATCCCAAAGATCTCAGAGAGGAGGGAAAGCCTGGATCACAGCTGCCTTCCCAAAACAGGATCCAAACTCCTGGGGGATTTCTTTCTACACCTACAATGCCTCTTTCCCTCCCCCATCCATCTCTGGGTGCATCCGCACTGAAGAAATAATCTAGGTTGAGACTGCTTGAATGGCCCTGGCTCCATGCTCTTGAATTCTGTTGCCATTTGTCAGTTAGTCTCTCCTTGGTTGTGGCACCAGAGCAGATTATTTATCCCTTCCCCAGTCTGGTTTGCTTGCATCCCTTATTGTTTTCCTTCTGGCCTAATGTCCAGTATTCATGGGCTGCAACTGAAGTGAAGAGGGGTGGCAGCCCCACTGGGAACCCCTCCAAGAAAAGCCCCAGGAGGAGCAGACTCGAACCCAGGCCCAGTAGAGGGATCATGGGAATTGTAGTTTATTGTGGCACCAGAGGTACAGTTCCCAGGTTTCCCTACTACTGAGCCAGGGCAGTTAAAGTGGTCTCAGACTGGAGAAAAGGCTAACATGTAGGACACATCCTGGAAAATGAGGACCTCTGGTCGCTATGGATGATAGAGTGATTAAAAAAAGAGGGATTTTATAGCACCATCGAGACTAAGGAATGACATGTGGTTGCATCACCAATGATGCATAGATGTGCATCATATGATTGACATTTTTTAAAAAACCTTGGGACAGATTAATTGCAATCAATAACGAGTATGCATTTTGAGGAAAATTCACTCCTGTAATGGGAACTATACATCAGGCTGAATCGATTCAATGCGACTTGCACTGTGCAATGGATGCCCATACTTTGTAATGTCATGGAAGACCCTAGGTGAATACCAGTGTTGCAAAATATGGAGCCTAAAAGATTATAAAGCCACATGTCTATTTCCCCATGCCAAATATTCTGAAATTTCAGTTTTTTAGAAAAACGTAAAAGAAGTGTTGATATTATGTCCAGGATGAATAGGACTGAAACTATTGTTCCTGAAACTGGAAGCTTAGGTGACCAAGCCAGTGGACTCTGGGGAACTTCTAAGAAATACAGACTAACTGACAAATGGCAACAGACTTGAAAATCCCTCAAATAAAGAGATGAAGTGGAGAAATCATGCCTGTTTGACCTCACAGGAAATGTAAGGTTAAATTTCAATTACAATCCTAACTCCAGTAGTCCTGTTGAGTTGGTTGCTCAGTGGTAAGCCAACACTGATGTAGATTTCATTGTTTCAATGTGTTTGTTCTGGTTGGGACTAGCCCTACCTTCACTGCCACCTTCCATGCAAGGTATATTTCTAAGCCTTGATTGAGAGGAATGAGGAAGCAGTGGTGATAGCTCACTGGGCCAACAGGTTGTTCTTGTTACTTTAGTTCTGTTCACAAGCATTCAAAGGGGGGGGGAATTGGTCACATGAATGCCCCATCTTGAACAACTGCTTCACCTTTAGACAAAGGAAAGATCCACAATTCATGTTTTAGGAAACTGAACACTTAAAAGTTGTATCAATATTGATATTGAAAATTTAATACACCAGCCTTTTGTTCCACCACAAGCATGCTAGTTGAAGAATGGAAGCATATCCATTTGGCATCATTTCTTATCATGCTCCCCCATGATAGAGCTTTGGCCATCCATGGTTTCATAATCTGTTTTTTGCACTGCCAAATGCCACCTTCCAGGAAGAAAGGGGAAACTAGTGATTATGGATGCCAACCACCTGCCAAAGCCAGCTGCTGTGTGAATGTGCACATAGTAACTCGCTTCAGGAAGGTACAGTGGACCCTTTGTATACAGGGTGAATCTGTTCTGGACCCCCTTGCCTGTGGCAAAAACTGCAGGACCTCAAGTCCCATTGATTATAATGGTGCTGTGCTTCCATGTTGCCATTTTGTCTCCTCAGGCTTGCTGTCCATGTCACCTCAAGTCTGCATGTGGCAAGCCCACATTTGGGGTGGGTGGACTGTATTAGCAGCTGGGATCACACACAGCTTGGGGCAGTTGGCTGCCACAATTACTGCTCCTCCCAGAACACAGGACTGCTGTGTGCACATTTGCACAGCAAGCCATCATGCCTGTCAACCATCTCCTGAAGCTAGCTGCTGTGTGTAAGTACAATAAGTACTGTCTAAAAATGCTTTTATTCTGTTAAAATTCCACTTTTATTGCCTCATGTCTTAAAGTCACTGGGTGAGCTTTTTATTTGTTAAACAAATAACAATTGTGCTTTGCATACCAAGTCTTCTCTTCCTCCAAAAAGTTCAGAACAGCCAACATACAGGAAGTACTGAGAACAAGAACAACTTATTTTGAACAGTGTAGCAAATACTTTCCACAGGAATGGAGACTCAGAGTTCTCCCAGAAATGTTTAATTACCCCTTTTATTACAAAAAAAGAAAAGAAACTCCATATAAGAGTAATTTTTTAAAAGGGCGGATGCAGAAACATTAGGTGCATACTGTGTATGAGAACAACCATTGACACTACCTCCTGTCTCCAAGTCCAACAACAGTATATAAGAATAACCTTATTTATTGTATAGTAATGTGTAACCTCTTCATAAAATATATGAATCTTCTATTATTTTATTCTTGCCTGCAGGAATTGAGAATGTTCATGCTGCTAGCTGAGAGAACAAAACATTTACTGCATATACTCATGTATAAGTCTAGAAATTTTAGTCAAAAAATTGACCCACATAGCTTGGGTCTACTTATCCATGGCTTAATGTAAGTACTGTACTTTAATTCTTATTTTTTTTTTAAAAAAGGAACCATCTCTTTCTCTGAATAGGGTAGCAAAAGGCAAGAGCTTACTGGGAGAAGCACTAACCCCTTCTACTCTGTCTTCTGAGGCACTACTTTTGGCCTTTCTGGATGCCTAGGTGGGAAAATAACAGCATTCTTTGTCATAGCTTTTTTTTTTTTTTTTTTGCTTTGTCCTTTACATCCTTTGTTACATGTCCATATGTTTTACACTCAATTTATGCATAATTGTATCCCCAAAACCTGCCTTCAGCTTATACATGAAGTTTACATATAGTCCAATATATACATACCTTTTTGTGACTATGGGGGGATGCAGACCAAGGCGTCGGGGACGCCCTGGGACGGTGCGCCACGGGGTCATGGCAGCCGCACTGTGGCGCACCAATGGCGTCCCTGAAAGGAGCGCAAAAATAGCGCTCCTTTCGGAAGACAGGGAAAGTGTGCCCTAAACGCGTAGGGCGCACTTTCCCTGGCTTTTCCACCGCAGCGTGTGAGGATGCTGCGGTGGGAGGTTGCCCTGGGAGCGCCGGCCGTGAGGACGGCTGGCAGCTCCGAGGGCAACCTCGGGAGGAGGAAGGGGCGCCGCTCATGCGGCTGCCCCTCCTCTTCTAGGGCTCAAAGACGACCCTATTAGTCGTCTGCCGAGGCCCTATCTGTTCCCATTTTGAATAATAAAAAATCTTTTATATATAAAACATCTTTTTGCACAAAACTCTCAATGTTTGGGGGCACAAGATATTGTTCTTTCTGCAAAACAAAACAAAAAGTTTTTGTGGGGAAAAATAACAAAATGTCAGGATGCAAACATCTTGTGCTAATTGACAGTATTTTCATCACAGTGACTCTGTGCTGAGACTTCCTTTCTCATTGGGGATGCAAACATTTGTAACTATTCTTTAAATCTCTAGCACCAATAAAGCTAGACAACTTCCACATCCCACCAAGGTCTGAGTTTAATTTCAACATTCTCCCAAGCAAAGGTTGGCTCCATCTCTATTAAGCTTTTGATCAGCTAATTTGGTCTTCAGATTTTCAAAATTCATTTTAGGTCTGGCTTTTAACATTGTTTTTAATTGTTTTTAAAGAATATTTATATATCTGTTCTACATTGCTTTGTTAATCACCAAGGGAAAAATTAACAAATAGTGGAGGAAAAAGAAGAGAAGGGGGAGGGGGGATATGTTGATGTATAATCCCTTCTGGTTTTGGAAAAAAAGATTCTGCAGGCCAAAAACATCTTTCTCAGGGGGAAAGTGCCCTTTCCATCTGCCAAAAGGCATAAGGAAGCTTTTAAAGTCCCCCCAAAAATGTTGTTAGAGGGGTCATGGAGGGGAATAAGGTAGGTGTGGTCTAGGCATCTGCCACACTACAGAAATGAAACTGTTCACCACCACTTTAATTTAGCCATCTTGATTCCCATTTTGAAGAAAAGTGGGGTATAAATCCAATAAAGAAATAAAGAAATAAATTTAATCCCCATGGCCTAATGCTATGGAATTCTGGGATCAATAGGTTGGTGGTGCACCTGAGCTCTCTGACAGGGAATGCTAAATATCTCTCAAAACTACAAATATCAGAATTCCATAGCATTGAGCCATGGCAACTAAAGTGGTGTCAAACTGCTTTATTTTGGCAATGTAGCCACATGCTTTTTGAGGTCTGCAGGGAGCCCAATGTCTCTTCTTGACCTTTGGAAGTTGCTCACCCCTGCTCTAACTAAAACCAATAAACTGGATGAAATAACTCAAAAGCAGGTTGAAAATAAATTCCACTTTTTTATAGAAGACATGAGTTAAACAGTACACACTTGAGTTGGCTACTAGAAATCAACAAATTAATGCAAGTATATATTTATTTTGAGTTAAATTGCAATGACAAAAAAAATTCCCTGGATATGGCCTTCCACTGAAAGCAATTGGCTTAAACTCCTACGAGTCCCTTAAAAGTGAGACATATTCTTCAACCACATCTTTTTGAGGAGGATCCAGAATAACAGATGTTCCCAAGGCCAATTTTTAGGTTTTGTTCCTCCTTAGCATTCATGATTTATAGTTCAATCTGTTTTACATTATCCTTGCCAATATTGTTTTGTACATCTAATAAATATATTGGCTACTGGAAAGGAATAAGAGCATTTAACCCTTGCTTTTCCCTTGTCAATTATGCTTACCTTTTGCAATTTCAAAAAGCTCTAAGAAAATTCAACTGACATAAAGCAGCCTCTTTACACACACACTGGCTTTGTTATTCTGACTTTGCCATCATTCCATTTTGCCTTTTAGTGCTATGGATGTGATTATTGTTGAAATTGTTTAGACTATAATCTAAGGCTGCTGTCACATTGCAGAAACAAAGCAGTTTGACACCACTTTAACTTCCATTGCTCAATGCTATTACTCAATGCTATAGAATTCTGGAATTTATAGTTTTGTGACATATTTAGCCTTCCCTGTTATAAAGCTCTGGTTCCTCATCAAACTACAAATCCCAGAGATCCATTATATTGAGCCATGGAAGTTGAAATGGTGTCAAACTGGATTATTTCTGCAGTGTGGCAACAGCCTAATACATACAGGGAACAATTCCCAGTGAATTTCAGTATGACTTATCTCTGGATAGGTAAGCATAGGACAGTTCATCTCATAATAATAATAATAATAATAATAATAATAATAATAATAATAATAATAATAATAATAATAAACTTATATACCGCCCAATGGTAACCCAATCCGGGCGGTTTACAGCCTAAAACACAATTTACAATAAACAGAATACCCCCCCCCCTTAAAAAAAGAACAGACTGGATAGCATGGTGTCCATTGTCTACACATGTCTCTACTGCCCATTTTTTTTACCCTAATCTATATTTTTTCATAATGGTCACTACTCTAAAATCCTAATACTACAGCTGCCAACAGAAGCTAACAGAATTTCTGGCCATCCTTTTTGGAACATAAGAGCATTCACTACCCTGCCAGTGTATAGACTGCAGTTCACAGGGCTCTTGGGTGGGATGTTGTAATAGAGAGCCACCAGAGTCTCTGCCAGATTTCCCCAGCAATTGAAATTAAATATTAAAAAGACAAAAAAATTGGAAAGGAAAATACACAGAGACCAATGGGGAAACAAGGACCAAGAGATGATAGTCAGCAGCCACCAATACCCTCACCGCAACTCTTTCAATGATCTTCTACAAATACCAAATCTACCAGGACACCAAATTCAGAAATTCAGATTTCAGCAGTTAAAAGCCAGTAAACATTTATGCAGTAACTATAGGTCCAATCCAGAGATGTGCATTGTCATAACTAAACAGCAAGCATTAATATTGGAGATTATTGCACACACTTTAGCCCATAATTTTCCTGATGGGATACACGTGCATTTAACTTCAAAGATAGGGCTTAGCACATTCTCCCATATGCAACCCAGGCTTACCTGTGGCTTTTTAAGGATGGGATTTTCCTGTCCTTGAAAAGCTGTAGGATAAGCCTGGGTTGCATACGGGCTGCATATGGGAGAATGTGGTAAGACCTGTCTTTGAAGTTAAATGTGTGTTTATCCCATCAGGAAAATAACAGGATAAAGCATGTGCGATAATCTCCATTCTCTAATTAAACTATCCACAATTTCAAATTTATGTCAGGCTTCATTATCACTTGTTCTAATTAATAAACACATTTTCCCTTCTCTGCCCCTTTGGTGTTGTTGCAGTTAGATTCTTTAACAGGAATGCTCTTGAACAGGCTTGATTCATGCCTGCCTCCCTTCCAGTATCATTTCACTACCTGTGTGTGAGACCACCATGTCTCTGGAGTAGCTGTTTCTATTGCATAACCCATCACATCAATTTCCCAATATTTTATAGCAGGAAAGGTGCATATGAAATTCCAGACAACTAACACCTTAATCTAGCACCCGAATAAAAGAGAAGCAAGAATTAATTGACTTTAGAAGGACCAAACCAGCCCCCTGCACTAAACAGTAGCCATGTTGGCCATGCAGAAAGATACAGTAAAATCCAACAGCCACAAAATAGTGATACCTTGATTGGCCCAACAAAATGCAAAACATACATCATGCAAGCTTTCAAAGCATCACTGGTTTCTTCATCAGGTAAAGATGTAAAAAATCATTCAGAAGAAGAAAAGTGATGATTTTAGAGTCACAGGCCTACATTTTGTCTCAAATTTTTTTCTCTTGTCAGTTAATATATACTGGAGGGATCTCAATGTGGATAGAAGCAACTCCCCTTCTCGGCCATGCAGGGACTAGGGACAAAAGGCAATAAAAGACAAGTAATTTCAACTCCATCAGCAACAGAAAAGTAACTTCCCTTGAGATCCATACTGTTACTGTTTTGTGAGGATGTAACTGCTCCTTTCTTATGAAGAGAACATTAAATTTCTCAAGAAGTCTCTGGAAATGGTCCTGCCTTTTAATCTCTCCTGCTTTTTCAATATATACTGATAGAAGCAACAGAGATGGGTCACTTCAAAGGAGGATTCTTGTGCATTCTGATCTAACCAAAGTTGTGATCATGACTGATTCCAGAATATATGAATGACCATCCTGTATGTTCTCTTCTGGTCACCAAAGGATTTAGAACTCACTTATATTAAATTTTATGTTAGTGTTTTTTAAGTAGATTTCTTTCTTGGCCATGGTAGTCTATCCTGCCTTTCTTTGGGCCAAGCTAATTTACACATAACAAAGACTTCCTTGTATGTGTGCATCAGAGTGGCATATCACATTCTGTTAAGATACCAACTGCTGATTTTGCCTTATAGCAATCTGACATAATAAAATGTTCAGTTAGGCTCTTGCATTTTAGCAAACCAATAAAATGGGTGCCACAGTGGATCACAAAATGGAGTCATACTGTTCCCAATTTATGTCATAGCATGAAAGCTAAATTTTAAAAAGTAATGGAATTTCCTGAAGAGGAATCCTCTGTGATGTCACTCAGAAATAGGAACAAGGACAATTTGCCAGTCCCCTTTCTGCCATTGGAAACTAAAGGATCTTCCTGGAAAATGAGACATTGAAATCATGGCTGTGAACCCAACTAGCATATTGATGTTGAGATCTTGGTGATGTTTTATTACAGGGGTAGGCAACCTTTCCCCTTTAAGGGCCAAGGGACTTCAGCTCCCAGAATCCCAGGAGTTATAATCCAACATGGGACTATTGGCCAACATGGCTGAGGCTTCTGGGAGCTGAAGTCCCTCGGCCCTCAAAGGGGAATGGTTGCCTACCCCTGTTTTATTATCTGAGGCATTTCCATATATGCAATTAGGTATGCATCTGTTAGGTATGCAAAATGAGAATTTTCTACTCAGTTGTGGGGAAGGGGTAAAAATTACATTCAGGCAAGAAAGTAGAAAAGGTTTTTTTTTTTAAAAAAAAAACAAAAAACAAAAAAACAACAACCCTGCCTAATAATAGATATTAATTTTTCAAGCCTTAAACAATTAATGTTATGCATCAGCTATAAATTTATTTATTTTTAAGGGAGTTGCCAATGCTTGTTTTCATGACTATTCTAAGGTTCAGTTGTTTTCAAGAATGTTTTAACAGATTAATTATCAACAATGTAAAGGTGTGATCATATGTTTAGAAGGCTGTGTGATTATTATTGTAATTTTGTAACTTTAAGTCTATAGTTTTATGTGTCCTACCTGTAGGTTGAACACTGGGCTAAACGGTCTGATTGGATTCTCTTATTATCTTATGTTCTCACAACCACTTCAATTTGTTTAGTGCATGTTGTTCATTTTACCAGACTGTGCCTAAATACTCTGAAGCCACAGGTCCTATTTGATCACGGCAGCTGAACATGGTCAGACCTAGTCAGTGCTTGAATGGGGGACCATCAAAGAATACCAGGTTCTGTAGGCTATATTTCGAGAAAGGCAATGGCCACCACCTTTGGGCATCCCTTGCCTAATAAAACTCTAGGAAGTTCAGGAGCTTGCCATAAGTTGACAGGCAACTTAAAGGCACATTTGCATAGATACAAATACACACAGCACAAAACTGTGAAACTGATTGAAAAGTTATTGTGTAAGATAGGAAAAGTATTTCAATATTTCAATAAATTTCAACCCCTACTTAAAAAAAAAAACTTATTGAGTAAACCAGAAGCAATTTGGTATCAGTTATACCTCTCCGTACACACATTTTGCTGAGGTTTGGTTCCAGGATCCTCCATGGATAACAAAATCTGTGGATGCTCAAGTCCCATTAAATGGCATAGCAAAATGGTGTCGCTTATATAAAATGGAAAATCAAGTTTTGCTATGTGGAATATTTTAAAAATATTTTCAAGCTGTGGATCATTGAATCCATGTATAAAAAATTCAAGGATAAGGAGTGCTAACTGTATATAATTCCTCTCACTCTGCACATATACACAAGATAATTTTGAGTATAATTGTGAATGTATTGTTTGTTTTAGAAAGGCAGGAGTTTATAGTAGACTCATTGGCTATATTTCACAATCGTCTTTCTATTGAATTTATCAGCAGCAGCATGAGCTTCTCAGTCTTATATAAGAAGCTTCAGAAACCTCAGCTGTTATAGCTGAGGTACATATTATAAAGTCAGAGGGTCAGATTTAAAAGCAAAAAAGAAAAATCAATTTCTTGAAGGGGGTTTTCAGGAAGATTCTAGCAAAAGAGCTCCCTTCTAGCTTCATTGCCTCTGTAAGGAGTGAAGAAAATGTACTCCTCCTTCATTTTCTTAATGCCCTTAAATGTAACTTGATTAGGATGCAGCTTTTTTCATGTTTAAATATGAGTAAATTCCACTAAACACACCAAATTCACATTTAACACAAAGCACAGAATAATAGGGTCAATGTTGGACTGCACTTCTTAACATCTTCCACCATTATATATGCTAGCTATGGCAACAGGGTAATGCAATCCAACAATATCCCTTATTGTTGGATTCCCATCCCTAGCCTAAAATTCCCATCCCTAGCCTAAAAAGACAAAATCTAACAAATCCTAGTCTAAGGCATGGTCTAAACCAGTGATTCCCAAACTTTGGTCCTCCAAATGTTTTGGACTTCAGCTCCCAGAATTCCTGACAGTTGGCCAAAGCGGCTTTGGTTTCTGGGAGGTGAAGTCCAAAACAGCTGGAGGACCAAAGTTTGGGGATCATTGGTCTAAACCCTAGTTTAAACCTAATAAATCTGGGTCTTAAAATGAACAAGTCTTTTTTCTATATAGTGTATTTCTGCATGACAGAGGGTTGGACTTGATCGCCCTTGTGGTCTCTTCCAACTCTATGATTCTGTTCATTTCAGCATGATTACTCAAGGAAAGATGAATGCTGAGTTTAGCCCATTTCTAATGAGGTAACATGTTCAGGTTTTATTTTCTCTCATGGCAAGAAATTACATACAAAACATGCAACCCAGCTTGAGCTGACACATTAAAATATGCAAGTTATCAGTGACCCTATATCGTCAAGAACATAGTAATGAAAACTGGCTCTTCAGTGCTTTGTTGGAATCTTCAAGATAAAAGCATTCACACACCCTTAAAAATTATTTTTACTCTCTTCTAACAGCTTGGCCTTGTAAGTCTCTTACTAGACTCTGTCATTAAACTCTCTAGACTCTGTCATTAAACTCTCTGTGTTATCCTGACAGATTTGGCATGTTCCTTTCTGAGCAACAACATAAACATAAAGGTCATGTCGCTTGACCATCTCATCTGTCTATCTAGGCTTAAGGTTACGCTAATGGCAAAAGTGTGTGCTAAACAGTAAAAATGTAATTTGGAAGGATAGTCTCTATTGTTCACATGCACCCCACCCTTTCCTTATTTTCTTTACTGTGTCAGGGTAGGACCTGAGAAACATTGTTGCACAGTTTTGCATGCACTCACACACATGCATACAAAAAGACAATAAAACATTAAAAAGAGAAGACAACCTTTGACTACAGCATCTGACAAACCTTGGACAGCCACCAAATCCCCAGTGACTTAGCAGGGTTCACCAATGACACCTGCCAAGAGCTCCCCACATTTAATAAGAAATACCTGCCAATATTAGAGCAAAGGAGCATGGGTGGGTAGGAACACCCAGCTGTTTTCCTTGTGCAACATTTCTCAACCCAGAACCCTCTGGATGTGTTGGAATACAAAGCACATCATTCCCCGGCAAGTATGGTTATGGTAGTTAGATAGTATCGTGGTGTTATGGTCTCTGTAGTGTAGAGGTTTGAGTGTTGGATTACAACTCTGGAGACCAGGATTTGAATCCCCACTCAGCCAGGGAAACCTACTGGGAGATCTTGGGCAGGTCACACTCTCAGTCTCAGAGGAAGGCAATGGCAAACACCTTCAAAACAAATCTTGTCAAGAAAACCCCATGATAGGGTCACCTTAAGATTGTCATAAGTTGGAAACTACTTGAAGGGACACAACGATGACAACAACAAACCTGGCCCAGCCATTGAAGTAGTCCTGAAGCAGCAGGAAATGGAGGAAGATAGAGAAACTAGTTGCTGAAATAAGGCAGCTTCATAAATGAATTGTTGCTGTATAGATGACAAAAACTACTGGCTCCTAGAGATGGGGAAAAACCTCTGGATATAGGGCATAAGCAAACCTTCATGCATTGTTTGTGTCCAGTTGTTGATATTTTAAGAAGGGGCATTTATGAAGTTGTGAAATCATCTTTCTTTGGTGGTGGGGGAACTGATTAGGGTTTTCAAAGGTATTTGGATGGCTTATCTGAATGGCTGCTCAAATCTGTCCATTTGTGTACCATAACCAATAGTGCATTTATTTTCATATAGCCATGCTGACCTTTTCCTGGGACAGTGAGATAGAATCATACTGCACTGATATCTCTACATTGGCCACCAGTGTACTGGTAGGAATGACTATAGGTAAAGGTAAAGGTATTCCCCATTGACAAGGTTGTCAAGTCATGCCTGACTGCAGGGGGTCATCTCCGTTACTAAGGGCCTAAGCAGATGGCCCAAAGTGCTGTCTTCGAAGCCAGGAAGGGGAGGGGCAGCCTCACGCTGGGCACCCCAACCCCTTCCCGAAAATGTTGTCGGAGCAGCCAGCCCTCCGCACGGCCGGCGCTCCAACGATGCACTTCCGCTGCAGCGTCCACACATGCCTTTTGCAGCGCACCTTCAGTGACTTGCAGAGGGAGCGCTGTTTTAGCACTCTTTCCTGGGCCTGGGACACTGCACTGCAGGGCTGAGGTGTGCGGATACCTCGGCCCCGATCCACAGCTTCCCAGGGCGGCCCCGTGCCACCCATCTGCTTCCCCCCTAAGCCAAAGAGCTAGCGTTGTCAGGGACTACTCTGTGATCATGTGGCCAGTATGATTGCACAGAATGCTGTTTACCTTCCCACGGAAGTGGTACCTATTTATCTATTTGCATGTGCATGCTTTCAAACTGCTAAGTTGGCAGATTAGTGACAGAAGCTCACCCTATCATGCAGAACACAGGCCTCGCACTGCCAACCTGCTGCTTTTGCAATCAAGAAAGTCAGTGTCTTAACTTGAGCCACTGCATCCCTTCTAGGGATTACTATATATAAAGCCTAATGGCTCAAAGCCTCAGTACTCTAAAGACCATCTTCCCTAGTACTAAACAACTTGAAGGTGGGTCAAAATGGCCTTCTCAGTGAATATTCCCCAGTTGGAGTTCTCTCCCAGTAGAAATCCAGCTAGCCCCCACATTTGTTTGTTAACAGTTAAAAATCTGTCTGAACTGCAGGCATTTTGATAGTATTATTTAACTTTAAAAATATTTTAACTTTCTCTTTTTCTTTAAGAAACCTATTATTGATTGATCATATCTTATTTCATCATGTGTTTTCCTCACACTCTTTTCAGTGTTATTTTCTTGTCATCAGCAGTGGGCTCTTTCAAAGAGGAATGGGCTACAAGGAAACTACTGTATTTCTCGCCATATAAGACGCTCCCAATTTTAAAGGAGGAAAATCTAGGAAAAAAAGATTCTTAACCAAATACAGTGGTACCTCTACTTACGAAATTAATCTGTTCCACGGGTGGAAGGAGGCCTCCCTTTAGCCGTGTCCTTGGTGCTCCAATGGGCTTTTCTGTCCTGAATTCTGTCTTGAAAAGGGGGCCTCTTTCCACTCCCATCCTGGGTGGTTCAGTGGGCTCCTCCTGGGATGGGAGGATGTCTTCCAACCCCAGGAGGAGCCCATTGAAGCACCCAGG
>CM034703.1:234563909-234587741 GCA_020142125.1 Phrynosoma platyrhinos
AAGATTTTCAGGATCATTTCCTTATCACTTTTACATCAGTTTGTAACATTCATGGTAAAATCATGTTTCTTTGCTCTTCATATTAAAGGGGAGCATTGGGAATGGGCAGTGTGATGGGTTTCCACACACCTAAACTGAAAATCTTAGGTACAACCTGTGTCCTGTATTGTTGGTGAATAAGCAATAGGAAGCAAAAGAGTCACTGTTATTGCTGCTATATGTTTTCTTTTCCTCAAGAGTTTTTAAATTACCAATTTCCCATACTTTAATATTGTAATTAAGAATGGAATCTGTAGCTTACTCCCAAGAATAAAAATGAGAATGGGACAACAAACACTGGCAGTCAACACACTCTCCCACTGTGGAAGACTTCCTTGGGATTTTGAGGGTTAGTAGTTTTCCAGTTTTTTTCTCCTACAGCCATTAGGGACAAAAAGTAACATTTTAAACCAAAGCCAATCTCTAACAGAAGCTAGTTTGCAATATTCAGAGATTGTTGTTCTATGTAAAATTACTCAAATTCTTTTGGGAAATATATGGACTCCTTCTCTTTTCTTTAAGAAATATGTGTCTGCTACATTATTTTGATCAATGGCTGATTACTGTAGGGACTCAAAGAGGAGTTCAACCACTTTTATTTTAGCATTCAGCAGCTTCTGAGACATGATGTTTATAGCAGACAAAATCTGTTCCCTCAAGATTTGTTTCAAATTGTTCTGTTAAGGGAAGAATCCAGTAGTTCATTATATCTAAATGTAGAGCATTCTCCAAACATAATTGTATTAGTACTTAGTTACAGGGCATGAAATGTAGCATTCATGCACCGCTTTATTTATTTTTCTGTGATAATATGCAGGCTAGAGACAAACCTTGCTACTTATTTTCATAATTTAATACTTTAGATCCAACAACCAATTGTTCTCATTGCAGCAGGGAAGGCATTCTAGGCACATTTATTGGGAAGAAAATCTTCCAAAATTTTGACTTTTTTTTTAAAAAAATCTGTAAATATATATATATATATCTTTCCAGTATTAAAAAATAACAGCAACACAATTGCAAAAACAAATCTACATGGAGACAACATACTTATAGTACTCCAAAAAGATGGACAGCCATAAATATGTGCATCCAGTTTGACTATATTTTATATATAAGTACAAAAGAGTTTACATAAAATATAAAGTATATATTCCATATATATATATGTCAGACATATATCAATTAGAATTTATGTCTGTTATGTCATACATAACTTTCCCTTTCCTGCAAGAATGCAAATTTTCAAAAACTTTCTTCCCAGTGGGAAGGGATTACAAGAAATTTTGCACTTATTTGAAGGATACTTATCATTGCAGGACATTTTTGGGAGAAAGAAAAAAATGTATATGCAATTTTTTTCACCTAAAAATACATTTTTTGTTTAGAAAACTATCAATTTTGTACAAAATGCACTTTTTTGTATAAAGTGTCAGTTGCTTTCACAAAAAAAGGAACAAAAACATTAAAAAAATTTGCCCAGATCATTTCTCTCTATGTAAAACTGCTGAAATGTAAAATAAAATAAAATCTCCTGGAGGTTGGCTGTCATCTCAGCAGGTATCTCCATAAGTGATGACATCTTTCAAGTCCAGATATAAATACATAGGCTGAGATCCTGCATTGTCAGAAATAACTACAACAATGGAGCTTTGTCTGATGTTGCTATGCCCAATTTACCTACCCTTTCAGCCAAGAGTTTCCAAGGCACTGCAGATTAGGGTGCTGGACAATGACATCTGAGCCAATTTAGCATAGCGGTTTATCTGCTAGACTACAGTCTGGAGCCCAGGGTTCAAATCTTTGTTTGGCCATGGAAATCCACTGGGTGATCTTGGGTGAATCACATCTTTTCACTTCAGAGAACTATATGATAGATTCACCACACAACAACAACAACAACAACAACAACAACAACAAATTATTGCCCAAATTGTGATGGTGCATTAAGAACATGAAGCTGGAGAAACCCCTTGCAGTCCTGTCACAAACTCAAACATAATTGCAGGGTTTAATTGCAGGGCTTGAAATTCAGCTTTCATGAACTCTTAAATTTAGATTTCTGTGATGCCATTGAGACTAGTGATTAGGGATGCAGTGGATCAAGTGGTTAAGATAAATAGGTACCACTTCAGTGGGAAGGTAAACAGTTTTCTGTGCAATCATTCTGGCCATATGATCACAGAGTAGTCTCTGACAACGCTGGCTCTTCGGCTTAGTATCAGAGATGAGCACTGTCCTCTATGGTTGGACACAACTTGACAACCTTGTGAACGGGGAATACCTTTACCTTACCTTTATTGAGACTAGTGACAGACCCAGTTTGCCTAGATATATGATTTCTTGCATTAGATTCAACAGTCAGTTATTCCTACTGTAACAGGTAAGAGATTCTATGCACATTGATGTACATTCTTTGACCTTTGCTGGAGTTCTGCCAGGCTTAAGAGGTAGTTTTTTGAAGTCACATCTGTTCATTAATAACTGTAAATGTGAATCCCCAGTTTTATGAGATTGGAAGCCTAGCTAACTATCTCATAATTAGTTAACAAGATGACAGCTAGAAAGTAGTTTTATAAAAGTCCTACCTTTTAAAAATATATCCTTGCATATTGTCTCAACAAAAAATGTTTCTAGACTATAGTTAGACATTTGGCAACCAAAGGCCCTCTCAACTATCAATAGTTCTCAGGGTCTTGATTTTAAGGATTTCCTTTCGACCTATCTCAGCTACTATTGGAGCACAGAAAGTCATAGGACCTTATTGCATGGGGTAAAAAAGCCGTCTTACCCTTCCTGAATTGAATTTTATTTTAGGCTGCATTCAGGAACTATCATATGTAATTCACCACCAAATCTGCTGGCTGAATACAGCCCGGATGCAGCCTGGGTCTTTGGAGTGCTTTGGCAGCCATTTTTTAAAATGGTAAAACTCCCAACTTCAAAAAAGGGCTGAGTGCACTTGAGACCAGGGCTACCAGGCTGTATTCGGCCGGCAGATTTGGCAGTGATTTACATATGATGGTATCCAGATGCAGCCCGAATAAGAATTCAATTTGGGAAAGATAAGCCAGCTTTTTTATCCCATGCAATAAGGTCCACAATCAGAACTTTGGTTTATTCTACCTCATTATTGTCTATAATAGGACTAGGGAATTTGTGGCCCTTAAGATGTTGTGAGACTGCAGCTCTCTTCATCTCCTATACTGCCTAAGGTTGATGGAAGGTACATTCCAACTAGATTTGGAGGATAAAAAATTACCCATGCTTAGTATAAGTAGTACTGAGCTAGATAAACTGAAAGTCTAAAAGGATCAAATCTTTGATTATGTACAAAGAACTTACCTATATTCATAAAATGACTGATATATTTCTATGTAAATGGAAAGGGAGTAGTATACAGCCAATCTATAATGATTGGAAATAACACTATGATCCTAATCTAGCCCTAACTTGGGTGACAGAAACTCAATCTAGAGTCTTCATCATGCAAAGTATGTGCACTACTACTGAGCTCTGTTCTTTCCTCAGTTTTCACTGTGAAATAGGAAAATTAGTGATTAAAAAGATTCCTCAGCCAATGGGACTGAGTCAGTGGAAATTAAGCATTGGGCTGGCAACATGTTCAAAAAGATGTTAAAAATTAGTTGCCAGATTTTTAACATCTTTTTGAACATGTGGGTGGGTCTTAGTTTTTCACTTCTGATGTTTGTCTGAGAGATGGAATGCCGTACTCTTGGACAGCTGGGAAGAAAGTGGAACACATGCAAAGAAAAGGACATTCTGACCAATTCATCCAATTAGCATGCTTTTACCTAACCAAACAATACTGCTGAGACAGGAAATCAGATAAAGCATGGCCAAGGTTGTGATGCATGATTGATAATGTCCTTAAATTCCAGAGATCATCCCAAGGTTGACTTATTCTCATAACAGCTATACTGAACTCACCTTTCTTGATCCTATAAGCAAACATATTATTCCTGGATTCATGAACCATTGAACTGATTCTTTCTTGCCATATGAGGACTGGAGATAAACAAGCATATGTCACCATGATCATAAAAAACAAAATTCAAGTTAACTCAGAACACCACACTTTTCCAGGTGTGGTTTAGGGATAGCTTCCTTGTGCTGGTCTCATTTTTGTTTCTGAAGTACTTATTATTTTTATGATTAAGAAAAGTAGCATTTACTAGGAAGATATGGAATATTTAACTGTCCTTAGGGTGTTTTGGCTCCCCCCCCCCAGCATCAAAACATCTCTATCTATTGTGAAACAAAGCAGCCACTATGAAATTCTTGGCAATGGGAAAAACAACAACAACCCACTACCAATTCCATTATCTGTGGAGTGCCTTTTTTCTTTAGAAAAACTCATATCAATAAGAAGCATGAACACATGCTACAGTTGCAATGAATGAGTGGGTTCCGAGCTGACTGTATGGTCCCAAACCAGAGAACACGGCTGCATGACATGCATTGATGTGGGAAGGATTGGACATTGAAAGCAAGAAATTAAAATGAATGTACAATTGGCCAGAGTAGATGGAATTTGCAAAATTTGTACAAACAAGGTGTGCTGGACACTCTGAGCTGCATCAACTGATAAGAACTTGGCATGATGGTTCAGGATGTTTTAATATCAACAAAGATAAGACACTAGTATGTTTTGAAACTATGGAAGCCAAGGAAAAACATGTTTTCATCAAAAGAAGGATGAACAAGGTATAAAAGAAGTGATCTACCAGCCTCACTTTGTTGGCAGCTACCCAGGCAAGGTGTCATCCCAGCCTTCATGGATGCCTGGTCAACATTCAGTGGAGGACCTTTGTGAGTATGTCTGAGTGAATGTGTGAGTGAAAGAGCTCTTGATACTTAAAACGATTGTCTTATTTGTTATTTGTTATTGTCTTATTTCTTATTGTTTCATCCATATCTCTTAATAAATGTTACATGCATAGTGTCTAAACCCAGATCTGGTTTCCCATGTGTCTATATTGAAAATCCTATAGTCTAAGGTGGCTGAATTTCTCTCTGGATCAAAAGAACAACAGAGAACCTTGGTTCATGATACAGTCAGGGTCATTTGATCTGATTTCTCCATTATGTGAGAAATCAGCATGCTATCTCAATGCGTTCATTAGATTCCAGTGAACCTTTCCTTCACAGAAAAGCAAAGCAATCAATACACAATAATTAAAGGCTGGGATCTTTCCATATATCCATCTTTGAACAAGAACTAATTTTTGTGGGTTTTTCGGGCTGTGTGGCCATGTTCTAGAACAGGGGTAGGCAACCTTTCCCCTTTAAGGGCCGAGGGACTTCAGCTCCCAGAAGCCTCAGCCATGTTGGCCAATAGCTCCTGGGATTCTGGGAGCTGAAGTCCCTCAGCCCTTAAAGGGGAAAGGTTGCCTACCCCTGTTCTAGAACATGGCCACACAGCCCGAAAAAGCCACAAAAACTATGGATGCCGGCCATGAAAGCCTACGACTTCACATAAGAACTAAACTGATTCACATGTTTTAAAGAAGAGATGCCATTGTTCCATGGTGATAAATTTGAATGGAAGAATGTTTTTATTCCACATTTTGCACCATCTGTATTTGTCAGAATGCACTAAAAGAGGGATGGGTCTTTGCTTCATTATAGGGCAGAACAGACCACCCTTAAGGGGCAGCTTGAAGCTGCCCCTGAGAGCCAGGTTGGGGTTGCACAGTGCAGCCCCAATCAGGCTTATTGCCAGCCCAAAAAGAAGTAGCTAATTGCTGCTCCTTTTTTGAGCCAGCAAAAAGATGGCTTTTCCCTCTCTGCTGTGGCTTTATGGTACTCCTGCAGCATGTGGTGTGTAAACACCGCACCACTTCACCACTGTGAAGCTGACCCACATTGGTCAAAACACCACACTCTGAAGCCACCCGGAAGCCAGTGCAAAGGGGAGATCTGTTTTGCCCCTAAGTCTATGTTTGGAACAGGTGAATCTTTATCTTTCCTGTCCATGTCTCTTGCCCGTATGTTTACCTGCGATTCCATTCTTTCCCATATCAGATCAATCCTAAATACATGGTGGGTATGTGGTGGTGCTACAACAGCTACAGTGGAGTTGAGCTGGTTAGTTTTTATCTAATTCCGTCCACCATGGGAGGGAATTAATTATGGGGTGAAACAGACTGCCCCAAAGGGGTGGCATCATGCTGTCCCTGAAAAAGCCAGTTGGCACCATGGCAACCACACACTGTATGGCACAAAAAGAAGTGGCAAAATGCTGCTCCTTTTTGTGCCAGAAAAAAGCTGATTTTTCTGCCACTGCCATGGCTTGTGGTGCTCCTGTGGGATGCAACGTATAAGCGCTGCACTACTGGAGCACTGCAAAGCTGCTCACCATGTGGTCAGGTGGGTGGCATGATGCCAGCTTGGGGATGGCATCAGAGCGTGTGGCATCTAAACATCATGCTCAGACGCAGGCCCCAGCTGGTGCAAAGGGGCTATCTGCTTCACCCCTATATCAACTCCAAGGCTGGCACAGATTTTGGGCTTATTTGGGAGGGTGTCAAGTTAGTGTGATGTAATGGTGCCCGCAGGATGCATTGGTTTGTGTGCTGCAACTATTTATAGTAGCTAGTCATTAAGCAAACCCTGGTGGCGCAGTGGTTAAATGCCTGTACTGCAGCCACTCACTCATAGACCACAAGGTTGTGAGTTCAATACAAGCCAGGGCTCAGGCTAGACTCAGGCCTGCATCATTCCGAGGTCGCTAAAATGAGTACCCAACTGTTGAGCTTATAGTTGTAAAATGCTTAGACATCCCATAGCGCGATATGAAGAGGTATATAAATGAAGCTGCTTTGCTTTGCTTTGCAAATGTAACTTTCTTTAAAATATTTTAAAATTTCTTGCCTGGTGGCCCAGCAAGGAAATAAATTATGAGTATTTTTATTTTCACACACACAAATGAGATAAGAAGGAGATAAACCCCTAAGCAGAATACCTCAGTTACTGAAGTAGATGTGTTCCTTAACATCACCTCTTTAACTGAAAATTTAGTTCCAAGGTAGAAATAACATTGGAAGAATACAGATAGGTTCCTACATCACAAAAAGGCATAGCAGCTCAACATGCATCAGCAAATTTTTTATTTAAAAGAAATAGGGTGCACATGAAACAACTAGGTTAGGTAAGCTTTGCATAAGTAAACAAAAACATTTTGTACCTCCTAGAGCCTGCTTGAAGGCTTCTTCCAACATTCATCCAGGGATTTTTTTTTTCTTTCACAAGTTTCCACTTTTCTAATGATTTCCATTTTTTTGGCCCTACATAACAGATTTATGCTTTTTGACAACATGTTAGGATAACTGGTAAGGCAAACTAATTCTCTTTCCCCCTTTCTCTTTGTTTTGTTTTCCTATATGCTTAGTAATAGATTCCTGAGACAACTGCTGTTCACCTTGTCTCTTGTAGGCAGGTCCACACAGCTAGAGTAGGATTGGCTGAAGAGATCTCTATTCTTGCTGGCTCAAGTTTTATTGCACACTGTTGCAAGCCAGCAACTGAAAGGCTGTGTTTCTCCAGTCCTCTTTCACCACCCCACAAATGCTGTTTTTAAAATTCCAACAAGACAGAAGAGGAAAAGAAGAGGGGCTGAGTGGGTAGGGAAAAAAGACTTTGACAAATGAACTTCTTTGTCAGAGGCTTTGTTAATTGAGGTATGTCTATAAACATTTTTAAGCAACTTACTATATGGTTAGGACAAGAATAATCACATGAAGCATTGCCATGTCATGCCATTGGCAATGAGTACAAAATAGCTGTGGCACAGAAATTCTTGATGTGATAAATTCTAACCACATGGTTAAATGGCAGATTTGTGCAAGAAGTCCTGAAATGTGGGAAGCATTTTTCAGCATCTATACCATTCATTTGAAGTGAATCTTTGATTCACTCCTTAGGCTGCATCCTCCAGACACCAGCTTCCCACAGTGCAAGATTTTAACTGCAAGACAGTGAATATGCATAGAGAACAATTTGTAATTCCCAGTAAGGCTCATGCTCTAGCTAATTCCATTCTCATCATGCAGAAATAATATTGAACATAACTTCAACTATTTCACTCTATTCTCCTAGGTATGATTTTATCTTTTACAGTTTATTTTTGGAGTACAAAGATTAACAGGTAGCAAGAACTGAACAGAAACTGCATGCTTGCCTCATTGTTAACAGAAACTATAATCCCCACAGAGCATACCAAACATGAACTGTGAAGAATGATAACAGAAGAAGTGATTTTATGTTCGTTTTATCATTAGTACACTAGAAAACGTGGCAGCTTAAATGGGTGAAACTGTTGTTCTGGCATGTTCAGCATAGGCTTCTGCTCAATATCACAATGCTTGTGTTTTTCCATATACACAAAGAACTTCCTCTGCTGTAAATGAGGTACTGTGATGAGGATACCTGAACACAAAAAGCTTATGTTTCACATCAATTGAAAATGGAAAACACACATTCTAATGAAATGTTTTTCCCCACAACAAAGTGAGAGTTCAGTATTTTCCCTATTGCTCTTCTTCTTGAAGAAACACAGTGATTTAAAGATGTGTATTCCACTTCCAACAGATTTGATGTATGCTTACTTTATGCTTGTGTCAGCATACCTGACTATAAAAGCATAAAAAGAGATGTTACTAGTCAAGATATCTATATACCTAATCTAGTATGCCTCCGTATGTTAGAGTACAAAATGGAGGGTTCACTTGCACTCCTGTCCTACTGGGCTTCCCATCAGCCAATGGATAGCTAGAGTATGAACAGAATGCTGAAGTAAACAGGCCTCTGGTCTAACCCCAACATGGCTATTCTTCTTTCTTTATCCATATCTTTGGTCACCTAGAAAGTATTGTTGACATTTTCTTAGTTTAATCTTTCTGACTCTTCTCACCTTCACACCCCAAATGATTGAAACATTATGGAGAGCAACATTAAATAGAAGAGGTCCATGCACTCCTGTCCCTCTCACTCTTTAAGAAGCACCTCAAGATGTATTGATTTTTTTTACATGTTTTCCCTAATTAAATTTCTCCCTCCACTGCCTTCCTTTGTTCTGTTTTCTCTTGATTATTTTTATTTAGAATACACACCTCAAGGCAAAGTTTTATTATCCTTCTTAGTTCTTAACATTCTTATACTGAATAGTATCCTTTTTCTTTCTTTCTAGGCCCTTAAAATACTTTTGACTGTTATTAACATCCTGTGATCTGTTCAGATGGGGTGGACCTACAAAATAAATAGGTTAAAGACCATGACATCCCTCTCATGTGTTCACAGCACTGATGAAAGGTCTCTGCTTCATCACTGCCCCATTGTGTTCAAATAATGCACTGTCTTTCACTAGCTGCAATCATCTCTTCCTTAAGTGTCAATACAGAAGTCACTCTTCCAAAAATCCTATTTATATCCTGTCTTTCAAGATAGAAGTGATACAGCAAAGTAAATACCTGTAGAATTACATCAGTTGGGTTTGTATTCAGGCACGATGCCAATTCTTCCCATCAGAGACATGTGAGGAATCCTTTCTGGCATTCTTTGCATGTACATTTTCCAGACTTAGCTGTTGAATTGTAGATCAGGTCCAGTTTTGCATCCCAAAGGTCTGCAAACACCTCTTACCCCAGTTTATATAAGTATTTGAGAAAAATACTTATTTGTTGTTGCTGCTGTTGTGTGCCTTCAAGTCGCTTCCAACTTATGATGACTCTAAGGTGAACCTATCACAGAGTTTTCTTGGGCTGAGAGTATGTGATTTACCTGTCAGAGAGGTGTGTCACATACTCTCAGACATGCAAAAGCTTCCATAGGTGCTCTGAAGTCATGTCGGAACAGGCCTAGCATGTTGGGAGGAGTAAGCAGCTTCAGGAAGATGTTTGAGGCTGAAAGTGTGTGATTCACCTGTCAGAGAGGCCACCAGCTAAGGCCTCTCAGCCATACAAAAAGTTGCTTAGCTGCTTTGAAACCATGTTGGAATGGGCCTGATGTGTTGGGAGGGAGAAGCACCTTCAGGAAGATATCTGTGGGATCCAAGGTTGTATCGTTGGCTGGTACTGTGTAGGAAAGAATGAAGGCCTTTGGGAGGAAGAGTGCTTTGTGGGGAGTTCTTAAAAGTGAAACATATACTGTAGTCTTAGATCTGGCAATGAGCTTGCTACTGTGCTGGACCTAATCTTCAATAAAATCTTTCTGAATTCATCCATGAAGTCCATTCTTTGAGTTAGGCATCACATTTGAGTTAGTGGGTTTCCTTGGGTGAGCAGGAAACTGAAACCTTAGTCTCCAGCATCATAATCAAATGCTCAAACAACTACATCACACTGGCTCTCCTTATACACTGCTTATACACATGTCTTAATAAATGAATATGGAGTGGATGTGTTAAAATGAACTAGCATGGTGCAGTGGTTTGAGTGTTGGATTAGGAATACAGAAAACCAAAGCTGATATCCCTAGTAATTGTTAGAAACCTACTGGATGTACTCAACCATTTATAAATGAGCACAAGTATGATCTAATTGCCAAAGAAAGAAAGAAGGAAGGAAAGAAGGAGGAATTGTGCCAGATTTTGTCCTAAAACATCAGTAGCAGAAGAATAGGATGGGAAAGAGAGGAAGTGCCCATAGATGCAGGCTTTATAGATAGTTAAAACCCTACTCTCCAAGGGTTACAGCAGTGGTGACAATGAGGGCTAATATACATAATTCCACTAGTGCAGTGGTTCTCAACCTTTGGTCATCCAGATGTTTTGGATTTCGGCTCCCATAAGTCCTGGCTGTTGGCCAAGTTGGCCTGGGCTTCTGGGATCTGAAGTCCAAAACAATTTTTTTATTTTTATTTTTTATTTTTGGGATTTGTATTCCATCTTTCTCCCCAAATGGGATTCAAATGGAGAAATGAGAACTGCACTAGTGGCATCCTTTGAAAATAAAAGTTATCTATAGTAATGAAACTCTCTTAACATCATGAAATTTAAACAAAAAACAGTTTCATAAACCATTGATTTCTGAACTTTTCAGGCACAAACAGCAACAATAAATTTATGGTTTAAAGATTAGAGATTCAGCCTGGCTTGCAAAATCTGGATGACAAAATCTGTCCCTCAGTGAGAGTAAAAGTAGTTTAAAAACAACAAAAGCTGAAATAATCATAGTTTTATCAAACAATTCTAGTATAAGAAAAATGGATTTACACCTTGCAGGCAGCTTACAAGCTGTAGCTGCATTCAGGATAATAGCTCGGAAATTGAGCATAGGAGATCTGAATCTTCTTTGTACCATCTTTCAATAAAAATACCAATCAGTTCTTTTTCTCTCAGAGTAAGCAATGCATACCCAGAGGTCCATGTCACAGTCTTGAATATCATGTTTATGACATATTGTGTTTTTTTTCCTTTATCTTTGACTTAATGCTCCCTAGATCTTCCTTTTAGGGAAAACAATATATCCTCCATATAGTACAGTGCGGAGTTTTTGGACTACACTTCCTTGTTCTTTGAGTCATTCAATACTGTAGTACTACAGAGAGGAAGGGGAAAATGTGTCGTTGGGTAATGTGCATCTAAAGGATAATGCCAGCCTTGGGAAAATCTGAAGGAAGCAGATCATTATTTGTAGATCAGAATTAAGTAGAAGCAAGGACATGCCATCATCCAGAGAGAGAGAACTGCAGGTGTTCCCACAGGCAAAAGCCATTATCATTGTGCCACTGTCCAGCTAAACAAGCAGCTGCTCAGATGAATGTTAAATTACCAGAACTCTATGTGTAATTACACTTGACTTGCATCCCAAACAATACTCATAAATGAGCTTATAAATTTTTAAGGGATTGACCTTATTCTCCCCTCCCCCAAATGATAGCCTTATTAAATGCCATTGGGATCCAAGGATAGGTATGCAAATATTTTCTAGTATTTTTTTGTTCCTTGGGTAGGTATGTTTTTAGGTAGCACAGTGGTTCTCAAATGGCAGGGCAGGACTCCCAGGGAGGATGGAAGAGTTGTTCAAGGAGGACATGAGACCTGGATGCTCTGATTCCTCCTCCTCCTCCTCTTCCTCCTCCTCTTCCCAAACATTTTTATGTGTAAAATTTATACTTGTGTTGAGTTAAATATTGAATTTACTTAAATAAAACTATTCCAATTTGAATGATGTTATTTCCTTCTAAAATGTTAAAATATGAGTATACATGAATGTGCAAATGAAAATGTTATCGTTGTTGTGTGCCTTCAAGTCATTTCTGATTTAAGGTGATCCAAAGGTGACCCTGTCATGGAGTTTTCTTGGCAAGCTTTGTTCAGAGGAGGTTTGTCCTCCCCTGAGGCTGAGAGAGTGTATCTTGCCGAAGGTCACCCAGTGGGTTTCGTGGCTGAATGGGGAATCAAACCCTGGTCCCCAGAGTCATAGGTCAACACTCAAATTACTATATCACACTGGCTCTCATGAATGAAAATATGGACCCTAAATAAACAAAATATTTTATTCACATACTACACTGAGTGTGGGGGTGCCCTTTGTAATCTAATAGCACCAGATCCCATCTGATTTTGGATGATAAGCAGGGTCAACCCTAGTCAGTTGCTGAATGGGAGAACATCAAGGAATGCCAGATGTGGTGAGTTATTTTTCAGAGGAACAGGCAAAACCACCTGTATTTGTTCTGTATTTCATGTAAGACAGCAAATATGTGGGAATAAAGTACTGTATGAGGGATGAAAGAACAAAGAAACAAAAGGAGAGAGAGAGAGAGATATTAAACTTCTATGATCTTGTCTTCTGTCCTTCTTTATAGTTGTTCTATATTTCAGTGTGCACTTGTCACACTTTCCTCTTTTCCTTAGCTATAAAAAAATTCTTGGGAGTTCCCTTCTTTGTTGCTCTTAGTACCAGGCTGCTTCTTTTTCTTTCCCCCTCATTAGGTTCTTTAATGTTAGTTGATGAAAGTGCTTCATACACTCATGTAACACTCCTGACTAATTAGGAGACTGATCTCATGCTTGTTGTCATTCATGGAGTGACTAACCTCCTTTCAACAAATTAGTACTTGAGCTGGCAAGGCAAACTAAATGACAACCCAGAAAACAAGAAAAGGAAAGGTGTTCATCATCATCTGTGAACAATCCCTTTCAGACCTAAAGGTTGCTTTACTATGCCTCCCTCAAGCCCAAATAAAAAAGTATCCTCCCAATAATAATCTCATAATAATGTCACATGTAGGTGTCAATCCTTTTCACTGAAGCAAGAGGTACAAAATCAGGCTTTGGTTTAAAATACCAGTCTCTTTATAAATACATTTGTTAGGGTGCCTGAACAATAGAGATATACAATTCATACATTCAGATGGAAAATATGTTGGCTAGAATTGGTTCTGGAAACATGGCATCATATGAGAGAACAGATTGACAGGTGGTCATTTTCTCCCCATTGCATCCTTTTCCCCATTTAATGGTTAGCCAATAACATTTTATTCTCATTCTCAAAAGACAGACATTGGTTTAGAAACATTTCAGCAAATTCCACTCTTTCATTTACAAATTATCAGAATAAATACAAAATGGGGAACATGATCTGTATTTGGCCACCTTCTGTTGAGTTCCACAGTGTTTGCCCTCAAGAAATCCCAACCTGTCTACTACAGAACCCCATCTTCATCTATTATTGCTGATTTCCCAATTGGAACCTTTCAGATCTTTTTGACTGCAGTTCCTATCCTCCCTGAAATGATGAACAATGACTAGCAAAGGTGGTTTACACTCTCAATTTTCCTGTGGGTGCTGATTTCCAACCAAATGTAAAGTGGTCCTAGAATAGACTGAACATTCTTCTATGTGTGCATTTTGCAAAAGATGATTAGCAAGGGAAGACAAGTGGACTTTCTGCACTGGGAAGAGAAACTGGGACATTTTAAAAGCAGCTGAAAGAGTGGGATAACAAAGGGTTAACAGGGGCTATATGCTGCGCATATATTTTTCAGCATTTCTTGTTAGTGTTGCCTTATACCCTTTAGAACTACAACCAGTTGGAGCAAACAATTTTGAGCCACATGTCTGGTATAACATACTAATATTTTGCAGATGAAAACCTTGGCACATGTGGCCAAACAATATCAGGGTGTGGTCAAGATGGCAAACATTATTAATGAGGAAGAATATCCAAGATAGGAAAGGCTGTAGCAGTTTGATTTTTCCTGAGCCTACTGGAAAGCACAAGATCCTGGCCCATTCTCTCCCTTCCCCCAGAAGAAAATAAAGTGCAAACTACTTCTGCATTTTAATATGGATTGAATAATTTGTACTATGTACTGTGTTAAAAAAAATAAACTACTTTTGCACTTTGAACTCAGTTTGCAGCAACTGAAATAATCAATGGAAAAGGAAAAAAAGTGTGAGGAAGAAAGAAAGACATTTTTTAAAAAATCTGAACAAATGGGACAACAATAGATTAACTGGGATTGTCCCTGCCAAACTGGGACATTTGGAGGGTATGCTATAGTAATCTGGTATAAAACAGTTTCCTATAGCCTTTGAGGAACCTAAATAACCTCTTCTGAAATATAACAGTACCCTGGAAAATAGTTGGAGAATAATTTAGGTCATATGTCTATGTTTGTAATAAAGGAAAACTTTATTATAAATATATCAGGCATTTCTGTAGCCTTCAAAACAGGCTCATGTAGCCTCACTGCAGGTCTGTCATCTGAATTAGAATGCAGTGAAGTAGGAGTATCACACCCAAAAGAAAAACAATTTACCTATGCTGGGATAGAGTTGCTTATGGGATACAACTAGGAATTATTGCATTAAACATGTCACTGATACCACTGGGCGACTGCATCCTGGCTGAATCCCACCTCCCAGCTGTGCTCAGTCAGTAGATTTGCAATCATAGGAAACGCCTGAGTTTGCAAATCAGCCGCTGAGTGCAGCTGGGAGGTGGGGTGCAGCTGGGATGCAGTCGCCTGACAGCATGGAATTTTTAATGCGACAATTCCCAGTTGCATTCCATAAGTGACTCTATCTCAGCAGGGGGAAGTCACTTTTTTGGGGGGGAGGGGAGTGTGATAAACTCCGTAATTGCTTCAAAAAGTGAGAGCCCATGCAATGCAAGTGGATTCTTGTTCGACAGTTCCCTTGCCCACTCAATACTTCTAGAAACAGTTTTTCAACTCTTCAGAGAGATTTAGAGGGGTAATGCACAGCTGATGGAAGAGGGACAGGGGTGTTACTAGGTGGGGTGTGTGGCGTGGTGGTCCACACCAGCTGACATTCTAAGGGGAGGGTGACATTACTGTTCCCCAAACATCTGCCTTTTATTAGAAATGGGTTGTGGTGTTCACCTGCATCCCTTCAAAATGCTAAAGAGATGGTACAGTGGGGAGAGGCTCAGTGGGAAGGGAAAGTAGAGGCCCCAGGATTTAATTTTTTTAATAGTTTAATTTTAGATTTTACCTTTTAAAAACATTTCAATTTCTTAAAAATATTTTTAATTCTTTTAAAAAATTTCTTTAAAAAGATCACATCTTGCCAAATTTTCACATGTTTGCCACATGGAAGCAATTTTTGTTGCAATAGCTCTTTCTAAACATAGTATAGTCTTCCTTCAGAAAGCCAATGTGATGTAGACTGCAGCTACACTGCAGAAATAATGCAGTTTGACACCAAGGAGTTTATCATACTGTAAATAATGTGACTTATCCCCGACAGGATATAGCTGCTTTTTGGGTTCCCAGTGGGAATTATCACACATGAAATTGTTGCTGCCGCCATCAGCTGACTACAACCTGGGTCCCAGCTGCGCTCAGCTGACTGCTTTGCAAAAATGGCAAACTCCCATTTTTGCAAAGCAGCCAGCTGAGCGCAGCTGGGACCTGGGTTGCAACTAGGTTGTAGTTGTCTGGCAGCAGTGGCTGCAGCAGCAACAGTGATTTCATGTACAATAATACCTGCTAGGAAACCCAAAAGTGACTGTATCCTGTTGAGGATAAGTCAAATTATTTACAGTGTGATAAACTCCCAAGTCTGTCTGACAGAGAAGGCTAAATAAACTGCAAATTTCAGAATTCCATAGCATAGAGCCATGGCAGTTAAAGTGGTGTCAAACTGCATTATTTCTACAGAACATATCCAACCACAGTAGTTTGAATGCTGAATTAGGACTCTGGTAGACCAGTGTTCGAATCCCCTCAAGCATTCTACAAAAAAACTGGGACATGTGTGACCAAGCAATGAGGTCAAAACAGCAAAAGTTATTATTAAGGAAGAACACATAAGAGAGGAAGGGCTGTTGCAGTTTGCTTTTGCCTCTCCAGATGTTGCCCAGCTGCAACATCCAGCATTCCTTCCCATTGGCTATGCTAGCTGAGGTTGCTGTACTGAAGTTGAACAATATCTGCAATGCTGCATGATTCCCACCCTTGCGGTACAAGAATAAGGAGTAGATCAAAATATAACTTTGTTCTGAAGATCCTTCCAGATTCTCTTGTACAACACTGCATGGTGGCATGTGCCCACTAACTACATTCAGGGCAGGTCATGAAGTTGTTCTTCACTATTAAATGAGTGACACAAAATAGCAAGTTCTATCATTCATTGCACATGAATGCTATCTATGACATCTATGTTTTAATGTGCAGGGATGTGTGTGTGTGTAGCCAATCATACTATGGGAAAACAATGAGAATGATCAAAGTAGCATATAACCAATCTGCTGGGGGGGGGGGGGGATAGTCAATTTTTCATCACAACATTCCCTGATTACAAATTCCATTCTTGTAAAATTAAACACCCAAGATAAATCTGTTAAAACAATTATTTGATGAAACTCTTTCACTCTCTGGAATGCCACAAAGTTACAGCTAATCCCTGTAAGCTGCAATAATCTTTTAGTGTTTGCTCTTTTGCATGGCAGCTCTGTTTTCTGACGCTCAGTTCAATTTCATTTCTCTGATGTGATGGACTGGAGGTCTGTCGGACCGTTATATGTTGCAAATGTTTGGTACAGTGTTTAGATGCCATACAATGGCACAGAGTCACACTGGTAATCTAAACTCAGAACCTAGGAAAAATTACTTTTTGGGACTATAGCACCCAGAATCCCCCAGCCAGCATTGCCAGTGAAATGGGAGTGGAAGCCCCAAAAGGAAATTTCTGAAGCTTTCCCTATACTCAGTAAAACAGAGAATGGGCACAGGTGCATTGTCATTGTCAGGTGCACCTCTGGTGCAGATCTTCAGGTGGTACATATGTCTGCAAGGTAGAGAAAAGGAAGAGGAAACTCCATTTTGCTAGTACATGAGAGGGCAAAGAGAGCATCTGGGATCACACACTCAGACCCAACGCTGTTCTTATACCTTTAACCCTTCTAAATAGTCCAGACTGCCCCTTTTCTGGGTAAATTGCTTCTCTTCAGGTCATTTCGCACTACACAATTACAGTGCTATGATCTTACCTCAACTGCCATGGCAACATCCTATGAAATCCTATGAGTTGCACTTCAGGGAGGGGGTGCTTAGAATTCTTAGCCAAGGAGCTCTAGTGCCTCCCCAAACTAACCCCAGGGTTCAATAGGATGCAGTCACAGCAGTTAATGTGGAATCATAGTGCTATAATTATGTAGTGGGAAAGGCCCCCAGGAACTTAGACAATATGTTCATTTTTCTTTGCTTGCAGAAAGCACTGTGAGTTTAGTTTGGCTTTGAGGTTGCAGTATTTAAATATTTTTTTAAAATAATCTTTCCCACTCAGTGCAAAATAAGTTTCAGTTTGTCAGACACAGAAGAAACATCATTTTTTTTTTTTTTTGGTCTTCAAAACATAACAAAGTAACCGATAATGACAAATGCATTTCACAAAGTGCTGCAATTCCATAGGTACAGCACATTTCCTGTGTGCTGATTAATATTAGGTTTAGATGATAAATGAGATCTTCTGCAACTTCACAGTTGCTAGAGGAATGTAAGAAATTTCTATTCATGGATCAAAGCTGCAAAATTACAGAGCATGAAAGGACCTGGGTTAACTAATCCAGTCTCCTGGGCTGTTCAGATTCACTGGAACTAAATCATCTCAGACAGAAGTTCATCCTGCTTCAGCAGCCACCCCTCCTCCCGAGAAGATTCCCTTGTAACATCTTTATATAGCATAAATACATAATCCCCCCCTCCAATAATTAAGATAGTACCAGAATGCTTATCTACCATATTGCACACACTAATGGGAAACAAGTATCCTGTTCTGCAGTATAATCCAAAGGATCCTGAGCTGTGAAACCAGGCACATAGATAGGCCTTGAAGAATTGGGAGGCCCACCCATTGGTTTTATTCTGTTTTGTTCCTGATCTCTTACATTTTTATCTAACACATGCAAGCACATTTGGTCACTATGTGATGGCTGCTCTTATGCTTTCATGCTACATCAAGGATTATATATGGAGAATACAGTAAATTAACAAAAAATATTAAAGTATGGATTCAAATAGTGCAGAAGTCAAGCATATCAGCAGCAATTCACTGAACTCTCTTATGCTCAAGATTGTTGTTACTCCCCTGTTCCCAGCTTCCCCCACCAACAGAATATAGGGTTATCACACTGCATGGCTTATAATTCATTCTTCTTGGAGGCACTGCATAAACAGGCTGTTTAATAACACAGATGCAGAGTATATTTTTGAGGTAAACACAGCTCAAAGGCAATTGCTTCAATCACTTTGAAGGAAACTTCATTCCTTCCCCCAGGAGTCTTAAGTATGATCTTTCAACATTGCCTCAGTGTGATGTGATGGACGCAGGCTCTCTTGACTACTATGGCATCTTTGAAGTCCAGCTATAGCATACCTCACAGGGGAAACAAATCAATGTTGGTAAACTAATGAATTATTTCCTACTTTTGGCACCAAAACTGGGAGGAACATGAAAGAAACCCACATAATGAAATGGTAAAGCCTGATGGGCAAAGCATAGCATTCTGCTGAATGATACTTTAGCACAGGGGTAGGCAACCTTTCCCCTTTAAGGGCCGAGGGACTTCAGCTCCCAGAAGCCTCAGACATGTTGGGCAATAGTCCCATGTTGGCCAATAGCTCCTGGGATTCTGGGAGCTGAAGTCCCTCGGCCCTTAAAGGGGAAAGGTTGCCTACCCCTGCTTTAGCACCACAAGAGGACCATAACAAGCTGAAAATAATGACAGGCTTGCCAGGGAGCAAGTTGCATTGAACTCAATGCGACTTACTGCTGAATGGGCACATATAGGGGTTGTAGGTTTAGAAAAGCAGTGATCCTTAAGCACAATGCTTCCTCTTGGTTAGCAGTGAGAAATAGATGTGCCCAGTTAGTCCTTTGGTGGGTGAGAAGTTTTTAAAAATCTATAAAAAAGAATGAATTCCTATGGAAAAAAACAGGGAATGACTGTGAATGACTCGAATAAGCACACCAACTGCTCTATGTCAAAGTAAGAAGTTAAATCAAATAAGTTCCCCTAACATATTGTAGAAACTGATTTGAAAAGTAAGGATCTCTATACTTTTAATATGTGCATATGTGTTTTGGGGGGAAAAAAGTTTTACCTGGGGAAAGAAGGCATGCTAGTTGGTTATTATCCAAACATAAATAGCAAATGTCATGCTGAGTTTTATGTTTCAATGATAATCAAATAGTCTAGTGCTCAGGAAATGCCCAAGAGCTAGAAGTTCAATCATTCCGAGTTTAGAAACTTATTTTTAAACTCTTAAAAATTTTAGTTTCAAGGCCCCAAATGTAGTTATTACCTTTGACTGTATCTGGGACCCAAAGTACCTTCCTATCACTACTTAATATTCAAAAGGATCTTGCAGCACCTTTGAGACTTCTAAGTGGAAACTGCTTTATTTTGCCCATCTGTTTCGCCTCTAACTGAGCAAAAGATGTTGTAGCATCAGCTTTTGTAGACCTGGTTTAGATTCTCAAATGTATAGTGAACTGATGCCATGCATCTGAGGAAGTAGACCTAAGCCTATGAAAGCTGATGCTACAATGTCTTTTGCTCAGTTAGGGGTGAAACAGATGGACAAAATAAAGCTGTTTCCAGCCACTTTGAAGGTGGGGCATTTAGACAACACTGTCTCGAAAGTGGGTGGAAACCAGACTGAAGCCACACTCTGGTGCTAAAAACTGGAGTAAAAAGAAGCCGGGATAGTCCAACTCAAGGCAAAAAAATTGCATCTTTGCGCCTGCATATAATTGCCTTGATGTGAGTATGGATCTTTGGTAAAGCAAAGAAATGAATGTGAGGCAAATCCAATGGATGTAATCATACTATACACAAACCAGACAGTCCAACAGGGGGGCATGGGGTGAAGGGGAGTGAAGGGGGCATGTATGGAGGGCCTCCATGATTGTGTTTTGCCAGGGTTTAACAATGTGCACTGATGCCCTGTATGGACGAAGGATTGTAGTGTGATGGTGTGGCTGATCAAAAGGGCAGCCACACAATGGGATGGCATCTGGGTGGACATGGGAGGTACTTGGAGATCACAGGTGGTGCATTTGTGTGGGGAAGCACACACACACAAAAATTACCCGGCACTGTGCGGTTTGCTCATGAGTATTCAGCCTGCCTTAGGAGTGGGCCATGCAGGCAGCAGGGGTTCAACCTGGTTTTGAAAAAAGCAGGATCAAGCCACTTTTTTGCTGCCCATCTGCTCCAGCCCATAGTCTCAAGGGTGCTACAAGGTCCCTTTGCATACTGAATTTCCAAACTAATACTAACTATGACTCTGAATTCTGTCACTATGCAGTTATAGATGACTATGGCATGTCACTGTATTCATTCTTCCTTCCACTCATGGTGTTCTGTTGAAAATCTTCCTTCTCTTGGAAGCATAATTCCTGATGGTGAAAAGGGAAGTTTTAGGGCAGCATTTTTCTTTTTTCTTTTTTGCCAGAACATTGTTGGGAGGTGGGGTGTGTGGGTGGGAAAAGTTAAAGGTTAATTGCAGAACTTCTTTCAGACTGAATTCATTTTCAGGGACATTCTCAGGAGCCACCTTTTATTGGTGATTGGACTAGAAAAAGAGGGGACCAAAATGCTAAAAGGTTTTTGGTTAAATGTCTTATGACTACTAACAAAGCCTCGGGGAGTCATTTCATTCTTTTATGGATGGTGAAAGACCTGTACAAAAGCAGAGGAACCAGCACATGACAGTTTCATTAGCAAAGGGGAAGAAATCTTCTAGGAAACCCCAGAGCATAAGACTGGAACACTAGGCAGACCCAGAGATTTGTCCCCAGGGCTGCAGTTCCTGACATTCAGTACTCTCCAGAGTAAACTCCCCTTTCTGATCTGCTGTCCTGATGATTCTTAAGACCCTCTGAATTTATTTACTTTGGGGGGGGGGGAATGAGCATATTGATTATTCATGTAATTTATGTCATGCTTTGATCAGCTATTGATGTGTTCTTCTCCTTTAACTCATGCCTTCCCAGTTCATATTCAATGCAGTCTGACAACAGTCTGGCTTTCCAGCTCATGCACACTCAAGATCTGAAGCCTGTTCAAATAATAGTAAGTTCACACATTAATATCCTTTAGGGATATCATCATTAAATGACTATTTGCTCATGGAAAGCAACCATCACATTTCAAGCACCACAAAGCTTTCATCCCACTCCAGCATCACTTCAGACACAATGAAGGCAGTTCATGTGCTCAGCCACAAGCAATCAAGTGTTGAATCATGAATAATGATGCATAAAATAATGGCATATACATGTGAATCCTTCTCAAAATGTCACTACTAAAGAGAAAAAGCTGATAATTTCAACAAAGAACAAAAATATATTTTACAGCTTACTTCATTATTTCCCATTTTGACAGAAACAAAATGTGTTATTATAACCAGAGTTTGAAAGTCACTGTTAGTATTCACCCATGGTATTTAAATAGCCAGAAACTTCAAGCTCACATTGTTATATATGTGGATGGGTGGATGGGCGTTTCCCCCAAAGGAAATCCTATCTCTCATGTCCCATGAGACAGAGGTGGACAGAGGACAAGTGTCTTTGGCCTTGGAGGAAAATATTGGGTTCTAAAACATTAAAAAACAATATTGGAACTTCTCTATTTTATTTTATTTTATTTTCTCTCTTTTTTTGTATTTTTTCCACAAAGAAAATAAAATGTCATAACAAGGTCAATGTTCCACAAACCATGAACAGAGGGAAAGTTGCAGTGCAACATTTATATGCAAGTGTACTCTTTGTACAGAAAATAAGGAAGTAGCAAATGGAGAACAATTTCTGATGTATACTTTTTCTCAAATAAGCAATTGGCTCATATCCAGGCATATTGTTAAATTAGGTAAAAGGTAAAGGCATTCCCCATTGACAAGGTTGCCAATTCAGTTCGACCGTAGGGGGCAGTGCTCTTCTCCATTACTAAGCTGAAGAGCTAGTGTTGTCAGAGACTATATGTGGCCAGCATGACTGCACAGAATGCTGTTTACCTTCCCACTGAAGTGGTACATATTTAGCAATAGGAGCTTCATTTATATACCACTTCATACTATGCTATGAAGCCTCTAAGCAGTTTGCAACTGTAAGCTAATTGCCCCCAACAAGCTGGGTACTCATTTTAGTGACCTCGGAAGGATGCAAGCCTGAGTCAAGCCTGAGCCTTGGCTGGTATTGAACTCACAACCTTGTGGTTTGTGAATGAGTACAGTACAATACATCACTGTGTACTGCAGTACAGGCAGTACATCACTGTGCCACCAGGGCTCCTTTATCTACTTGCATTTGCTTGCTTCTGAACTGCTAGGTTGGCAGAAGCTGAGACAAGTGACAGGAGCTCACCCAATCAGGTGGCACTTGGGCTTTGAACTGCCAACCTGCCGATCTTGCAATCAACAGAGTCAGCCTCTTAACCACTTGAGATATATCAAATTGGTTGTGACAACACTGTTCCCAGAACTTTCCCCCTCTCCATATATAGTCCCACCAAAATTTGAACTGCTCTATTAGATTTCTCTCTGTGTATATACATGTGTGTGTGTGGCTGGCAGTTGGGTGAGTGGGAAATACTACAGAGGTCAGTAGTGAGAATGGGGTAGTGGGAGCCCAGTTCTGGTTGAGAACTTCAGCATGCATAATATCTCTTTGTCCTAAACCCATTTTATTTAATGGAAGGTAAAGCACTCCACAGAGGGAAGCCATCACAAGCATGGTTGGTGGGGACATGAGAGAGGACCCTCTCAGTGGCTGTTCCCTAGACTTTGGAACTCCCTTCCCAGGGAAGCCAAAATGGCCCCCTCTTTGTCCTTCTGTTGGCAGGCTAAGACATTTTTATTCAGACAGGCTTTTAAAATAAAAAGAACAGGTGGGTGGATCTTGTACTGTTTTAATTGTACTATTCCTAAGTGCTTTCATCTTTTAAATTACATTTTATTTTTTAATGATTGTTTTTAATAATGCAATAGTTTGATTCTATTTTAATGCACACTTTTGTATGCTTTAAATTGAATTGTTCTTTTAAACTGTAAACTGCTTTGAGTCCCAATTTTTGGGGAAAAGTGGGATATTAGTATTATAAATCAATCAATCAATGAGATCTTGCTGTTTTTGATTTCCCACTCTATTCTTATAACCTTTGCCTACCTTCTCTTTTTACCTTTTCCCACAGGACCTAATAATTAACATGGGAGACTCAAGATCTAAACTTGAGGACAGTTTGAGAACTGGGGCCTTTGCAGACTGCCAGAAATAGTGCAAATTGAGGCCACTTT
>CM034703.1:234591087-234601472 GCA_020142125.1 Phrynosoma platyrhinos
GGGGGCAGCGGTGGTGGCAGGACCGGCCTGGGGCTGGTCCAAAGGCCTTGAGGGGTTGCATCCAGCCCCCAGGCCTTAGGTTGCCTACCCCTGGTCTAAGATATGCAGATGACACCATACTACTAAGAGAAAATATCACGGATCAAACATTGACCAGGAAGGAGACTACAGTCAGAAAATTAGAAGACTAGATATGAACTATACAAGATCATAAAGAGCAAAGATAAACAACTGAGTGCTAAAGTTAGTTCATTCAAGCCATTGTATTGGCCCCCACCATGTAGGGCTGTGAGAGCTGGACAGTGAAGAAGGCAGATAAGAATAAAATCAACACATTTGAAATGTGGTGCTGGAGAAGAGTGCTGAGGATACCATGGACAACAAAAAAGACAAATAAATGGGTAGTTTAGCAGATAAAGCCAGAAATATCCCTGGAAATCTAGATGATCAAATTGAGGCTGTCATGTTTGACTACATCATGAGAAGGCATGATTCATTAGAAAAGACAATAATATTAGGAAAAGTGGAAGGCATTAGAAAGAGAGGAAGACCACCCAGCAGATGAATAGATTCAATCAGGGAGATCATGGGCATGAAATTACAATAACTATAAGGTGATGCAGATGGGCGGCCATGGGCCACCCTGGGAACCAGTGGATTGGGGCCGAGGCTGCCCCATGCCTTGGCCCCAATCCTCCCTTTTGCTGCCTGGGAAAGGAGTGCTAAAATAGCACTCCTTCCACAAGCTGTGAAAGGGGTACCCGAAGAGCTGCCATGTGGCTCTTCTGCACCTCTTCTGGCTCAGCGTGTCCAGACACTGAGCCAGAAGAATGTAATCAGAGTGCCCGTCATGTGGAAGGGCAGGTGCTCCAATGATGTCCTCAGGAAGGGGATGGGGTGCCCAGCGTCCGGCTGCCCCTCCCCTTCCTCGGCTTGAAGACAGCGCAAAGCACCGTCTGCAAAGCCCCTATGTAGAGCAGTAGAGGACAGCTGGTCTTGCAGATGTTTCATTCATAGAGTCACCAGGGGTCAGGGATGACTCAAGGGCAGATAACAACAAATAGTTTTCTTTGAGAAGTGCAACATCAGAACATGAAGGCACCAGAGACACATTGCATTAAATTTATGTGACAAATTTTTTTTAAAATTAAAACTCAGCTTTTTGCTAATGGATATTTAAAGAAGTCACCTGAAGAAGTCACCAGTAGATTGAGGGAATAAGGCCTAAATTAAGTTGCTAGTCCGTACTAAACCCATTAGATTTAGACTAGTGACTTCCCATTCAGCAAAAGATTCAATGAATATTCTCTACCTGGGAGTAGCAATTAGAATTTGGCTCAAAGTTCCACTCAGAAGGGTAAAAATGTACTATAGATTACAATATTTTCTTAAGCTTAGTACCGGTAATTTGAACAGTTTAAACTTTATTGTTGTGTACCTCCAGGTCGTTTTTTACTTATGGTGACCCTAAGGTGGGTCTATCATAGGTTTTTCTTGGCAAGTTTCTTCAGAGGAGGATTGCAATGGCCATCCTCTGAGGCTGAGAGAATGTGACTTCCCCAAGTTTATCCAGTGAGTTTTTATGCTCAAGCAGGAATCAAACCCTGATCTCCTAGAGTCATAGTCCAACACTCAAACCACTACACCATTCTGGCTCTCACAGTTTATACTGTTTATACTAGCCAGTGTATATTTGCCCTGCTTGCAAATGCCACTGCATGTATATATTTGTTTAACTCATATTTGGTATGATTGATTGATCTCTAGATTGAAGGATTTGGTGGCATCCACTTCTATAGCTTCCATGTTGCACAACTCCTCTGTCTACCTACTTTGAAGCAATATTTAGCTGTTATAGAAGTGAGTTGTGAAGGAGCTCTTTACCACTCTGTTTAAAAGAATGTGCTCTCAAAAAATTGCTCAGATTTCCATAGGACATTGCTGATTTCCTCAGGACAAGTTCTGTTTCTTTAAGAAACAGTTTTTCACAATGCATGGTGCACCTTAGTTTTATTCAGGGAGAGGCAACTCTCCTTGAATTCTGGGAACATTATCTTTTTTAAGATTAATATTTTAAGATTAAACAAAAGCCATCAAAGGGGCTCCCAAACCCCTACCATAATACGCTCATTACTTCCACCCTGCTGTGTGGGAAGAATCTAGCTTACTTGTAAATGACAAAGCTCAGAGAGAAATTCATATTTCTTCAGACTTTATAAAAGTATCATGCTGAGTCTACAATGGTGATCTCCATTTATGTTCAGTTGTCTCCATCTCTAGAACAGAATCTGGGCATTTGGGAAGGAAGAAAGAATGAGAGAATACCATGATATTTTTCTAAAGCTGAATATAATAAGAAATTCCTCAGCCGCATTTGCACACCTTGCCACCTTCTTCAAAAAATAAGCCAAACCACTTCACTTGATTAGCATTTTAGCACTGGTTCACACCATGTATATATTTTATAAGTCACCTAGCAGCCAGAACTGCAACTTTGCAGTGATTTGTACTAAAATAGGAATGGTAAAATGGTTTCACTGTGGGAAGAAAAGAAGTCTTGAGACACAGACAAACTTGCAATCACAATCATACGGAGAAAAACCATAGACGTTTAACACCTAAAGGTAGTCAGAAAATTGGAGAGTATAGCTTGTCAAATTCAGGAAATTTTCTTCATATAGCCTTCAGATTGGAACTGCATACAGCTGAAGCATTTGCTGAAATACATCTAACATAAGTATTTTGGAGATAGTGTCTTTGAGGCATGATGTCATTGAGTGATGGTATTAATTAGATTGCAAAAAATGTTGAGCTATTGAAAATGCCTACTGAACATTCTGAAACAAAGGCTAAATTAAGCCTATGCAGATCTAAAGAGTGATCAAGAAATCAAAGCTGAATTTTTTTTAGCATAAGCATTTATGGAAATTATATGAGCAAATAAAATACACAATTCAGTATTACTCATTGCATGCAACAATAAGCTTAAGGCAATCTAATTTTTGACCATTTCATGTGTCATGAACATTTTCCCCTAGACTAGTTTCCTTTTCATTCTTCATGATGCTAGTGAGTTTATTTAAGGGCTTGTAATTATGAATTGATTGCTGGCATGGTGTACAGGTTTGAGTGTTGGGCAACACAGGAATCCCCACTGGGCCATGGAAACCCACTAGGTGCTCTTGAGCAAGTCACATCCTTTCAGCCTAATAGGAAGTCAAAGGCAATGTGCTCCTAACAAATCATGACAAGAAAATCCTGTAATGAGTTTGCTTTAGAGTCACCTTAAATTGGAACTGACTTGAAGGCACACAACAACAAACTATCTTTGAACCTGATAATAATTCCTTTTTTAACCCCCTCTCATCAAACCTCTTTCCTAGCCATTCCCAACCAATATCCTGCCCCCACCATTGTTGCAGTTCTTTTGAAAACTACACATTCCTTAAAGGCTATTGTTCTGTTTAACATCTCAAGGAGTAGGAGAGATGAGAAGAAGGTGTGAGAGATTCCTTCCTCCTGATTGCTGACATTGAAATGTCAGCCCCTTAAGATAGTGTGGAAAAGAAAGAATTTATTTCTGTGGGTTTGTTGGCAGGATGAGTAGTGGAATCATGGGGGTAGGTGAAATTATTGGTGAAATCCAATAGTGTCCATTCATCCATGGAATGAAAAGGACTGGCAGTGGCATCACTAATACAATGCAGGGGTGGGGCACACACTGGGTGGCACCCCAGAAGAGGGTGACACCAAATTGGCTGCCACCAAGGTGAAGGAGATGGGCAAGTGTGCCTCTCATGGCTGTTTGTCAGTTTCTTCCTCAAGAGGAAGCTGCCATTTCAGTGAAGGAGAAGGGAAAATGCACCTTTTTGGCACCCCCATTGGTAACCCTCCAGGCAGTCCCACACACACCAGGTGACACCAGGCATCGGAACACCACTGAGCATTGACGGAGTATGCATGCATCTTCCTCCCGTCTCTTCATGCATCTTCCTCCCACCTACTATACCCTACCTGTGCTTCAGAGGCTTTAGGAAACATCTAGAACAGCTATGGCAGCTGCCAGACTCTAGAAGGAGAAGAGGCAAGGGGTGGTGATGGATTCTGTTGCATAAATGCTGGCTTGCAACATATAGCACTCCATGGGAGCCTTGTACTTAGATTGGCTCAGAAAAAAGAAACTTCTACAGTTTGTCCCAGCTTATCCAATTCAAGTTGAGGAAAGCTTACCCATCACTAATTCCAACCCAATCACAACATTTGTTAAACAGACATGAATAGCAATAGCTGATAACAAACAAATCCTGTTTGCTTTCTTGATGCACAAAACAGCTTCACTATATTGTGCCAATAAGGAAACAAGCCTTTTCTGCTCTGAGGCAGCCAAAGAAACGTTTTCCTGACTGACTGCACTCCACTCTTAATATAGAGTTAGGGTTGCCATACATCATGGAAAACTGGGATAATCCCAGATTGGAGGGTTTAAAAAATATCCCGTTCCGGCTGGGCATTTTTAACCCTCCAATCCCAGATTCCTGCTTTGTTCCAGGCCACATTTTGTGAATCTGCATTCAGACTGCAGATTGTCAAAATGTGTCCTGGTAAATTGGTGGGAAGAAGAAGAGGAAGAGGCGTCACCCACAGAGGAGGCCCACAGAGAGCCGGAGGCCCAGTCCACTGGCTGAGCTGGCATGGGTAGGCAGACAGGCAGGCAAGCAGGTAGGCCTGTCTGGGGCCACCCAGGGGCAGCCTGGTGTGGTCTTGGGGGCCGGGGGGTTGAAGACTGCCACCACCGCCTGCCACCTTTCTCATGCTTTTGCTGGGCAAAGGTGGGTGGGCAGGCTGGCTGGGGCTGCCTGATGGTGTTTGAAGGCCACTGTCTGCTGCCTCTCCACCTTTTACCAGTGTGGGTGGGCAGGCAGGCAGGCAGGCCTGGCTGGGGCCACCCGGGGGTGGCCTTGTTGTCTTGGAGGCTGGAGGGCTGACGCCTGCTGCCTTCTCTACGCTTTTGCCAGGAAGCTTCTCTACGCTTCCTTATAACTCTTTAGGGAACCTTTCCAACATTGCGACCTTCATTCACATTAACAGCTTCTCACATGCAGCATTTGAGACTGCCCACATACTACCTCCACCAAGAAATCCTCACCCCTTTTCCTAGTTTGGCATGCATATACACAGATACCCCTCCCCTCCAGAAATATTTTAATTTTAATTTTTAAGGCTGCCACACCTTTCCCACACTTTTGCTGGCTTTTAGTTGGTTGCATCCTCCATTTTCTTGAATGTCCTACATTTTCTCCTGGTTTTGTGGAAGAGAATTATGGCAACCCTATACAGAATGGGTTCCTTGCCATAGGAATGAGCCGCTTCAATGGCTGAGCAGCAGTTCAAAGGTGATCCTCTGATAGTTAAGCTGGGTTACAGCTCATTTTGCATTGATAATATTCTACAGGTTGTTATGGGTTTAATTACCCTATAATTTCAAACTCCTCTTACTAATATGGGTCTCTGTGTAATTTTTTGCACCTGTCTCAGACTTCATTGCCTATTTAAAAGTCAATGAACCACAAATACATTCAAAGGCTTGTGGAATTTATCTTATGTTTCCTATGACTTTGAAAAACCATTGATCCAAATACAGTTCCCAGTAAGTATATGTCAGGTTTTTATGGTAAGGTTAATTCACTTTATGGCCTACTTAACACATGAGGTTATATGTTTTATTACACATCTATTATTCCAGATAGGATGCAATGAATTAAGTGCAACTGCAGTGCAAAACAGATCCAGTGTGATAACTAAGCTCTATTTTTTTTTCTCCCAAGCCCTTTAAAAAATCATTATTTCAAATTGGTAAATAAAAACACAAGCCTTTAAAACTGATAATGAAAAAAATCCACATAAGATTTTCTTTATTTTTGTTTGAATTTAAGAAGAGCAAAAAGACATAAAAAGAAGAAGGTCCATTTCCATTTCAGAATAACTTTTTCATGCTTACATAACAAACACAGGACAAAAAAATATTCTTGAAGTAAAACCCCACTGCTCTTAGATCGCTGGTCTTGGAGAAAAAAAATAAAATAAAACGTTCATTTTATTCTCAAGTTTCAAACATCAGAGGGAGAGTAATTGCCCAAAATCTGTAACTTCAGAACTCCTAAAAGCAGATTATTGTTACAAAAATAGAATATGCAGGCTGTATGCTGAATTTATTCATAACTTCAAAATCCCATTGGAAATGGTTCTGGTACTGTTGACAATCTCCTCTAGAGGCTAATTCCAATTTAGGCAATATCTGTACTGGTGATGAATAAGTTCCTCGGTTTACTTCATAATTATTTTCTCTCCTTCCTCTCCACTTTTCTCTGTGAACTACCAGAAGAAAAGACCTTTCTAAGAGTTCTCCAAGCACATTTCAAAAGACAGGAGAAGTCAAAGGAAATCATCCAATTTACCACTACCATGGCAGAGAAAAGAAGTCAAAAGTGAGGCAGGCAGGCTGCCAACAGCAGATCATGTATACACCTTAACCCTTGTGACCATCACAAAGGCTGCATCTGCACTGCAGAACTAATCCAGTCTGACACCACTTTAACTGCCATGTCTCAATGCTATGGAATGTTGGTAATTGTAGTTTGTTGTGGCAGCAGAGCTCTTTGGCAAAGAAGGCTAAATGTCTCACAAAATGTCTACATTTCCCAGAATTTCACAGCATGGAGTGTGGCAGTTAAAATGGTATCAAACTGCATTATTTCTTCAGTGTGCATGCAGTACAAGAATATAATTCAGGATTTATTTAACTCAATATAAAGACTAGCTGTCTTTTGGACCTACCACTCCCTGGCCTGGACATGATATTTACAGAGGAAGGGACCTCAATTGGGGCTACAATTAGGATTGCACGAAATCCCAGGGAAGGTTTCAGGAGATATGGAAATATAAGGAAGGAAAAGAGATGAGAATCTATTACAGGATTCATTACAAAGAGCAAGTATTTGAATGACAATGGGTTTTGAACTGCATTGAATCCTCTAAAATTTTGTTTTCAAAAAACTGGACAAGCCATGCTTTCAACAACAGATCACCAGTGCAGTACCACACAAGAAGATATGGTCTTCAATAGTAGTCCTTTTATTTACTCCACGTACTGAAGATAGCAAGAAAACAGATAAATGACTGTAGCTTTTTATAACACATGGAATATATATCAGGTGAGGTGTTGTTCTTACTTTGATTGCTGTACACAACTAATAATAATAAAAATAATAATAATATTTATTTTATCCCGCCCCTCTGCAGCACAATCGGGGTGGCATACAACAGTTAAAAACAGCAATACATATATCAATTCCCTAACCCACCCTCCCCTTAAAACAATATTAAACTAGTAGAAATTTAAAACATAGAATAAAATAAAAATGAAAACAAAACCAAAACAAAACCGGTGTGCCATTAGCCACAACCTAGACAGAATGAAGTCCCTGTAGCCATTCTCTGGCATACATTAAAATAAAATACATAAGCCACAATGACAAAACCGCATTCTTCTCAATGTTCAAAGTGTCATCAAGATTCCTCAGATCAAGTCTCCATTAGTAGACAAAAGAGAGTTAAATATGTTCTCTGATAAAATCACTTCTTGTAAATAGAAGGAATGTCACATCACAGTAATGGAACAATCACAGCCACTATTAAAATAATCTTCCACTACATTTGTCCTACATATTCCTCTTAACAGCTGATTCACCAAATGTAAAGGAAGAAGCCCTACTTTCTTTCACCACTTACTCTTGGTGTTATTCCCATGTTGTCAGTGTAGGTGTAAGGAGATAGAAATTTGCCAGCTAAATAGCAAAACCATATAACAGCTCTCAAATACACAGAAAAGAGAGATTTCTCTTTTTTACCACATCCAACTCTTGAAAAGAAAATTTACTAACATGCAGAAAGGCTACACAAGTACACAAGATCCCACAAGTACTCCAACAATACAACAATAAATGATTAAATACTTTAAAAATTGTTGTCCTCTCATGACACTCAAAATCTGTTGTCCAACGATAAAGCTGACCCTGACAACAACTGGGGATTCTATTTATCATCCTCCTCATGGTATCCTAACATTATTTTTTTTATCCCTGAAGCAAGAGAGGAGGTGAATCCATATACTTCTTTGCTCTGGCCATGCTCACTTGCTTTTATCAGCACCACTGCAGATACTACTCACTACATAGACTTTACATTGCTTGATACCATCTACTACCAAATACATTCTATAGTGGCAGAAGGAAACATATACGTGTTCACCATTGCCTGGGGTCATTTTGAGGGTTTAAATGGGAGAGAGTCACTTAGGCTGCCTGCAAGAGGAGAGGTCCCTCTCTTACTCTGCCTTCATTTCATTACAGGTTGCCAACACTTATAATATACAAGCCACAGTTATAATATATAGTATCAACACTTACGAAATGCCGTATAGAGTTCTTGTAGAGTTAGATAGCCATCATTGTTGTAATCATCAAAACGGAGCAGATCTTCTGGTGTACAATCCAAGAAATCATCATCCAGATCTTCCCTTTTCATCTGCTATTGAGAAAGGGTAAGACATGGAATCATTAGCACTTATCAACAATTTTAATTGAATAAACTCTTCAATAGGAAAATGCAAGCAAAAATGAATACTGGACTCTTAGAAGGGGGAAATGGCCAAAGAAACTATGACAAGTATGTACAAACAAAAGCAATATTTTTATGGCAATGCCAGCTTTCACCCAATACATTTTCAAAGCACCAAGTACTTGTTAGGAATTCACTGGCTTAAAGGCAGAGATTTCATAGGTGACTGTTGATTTCATATATTATGAGACCACATCACATACAGCATGCTGTAGTAGATTTGGAAAATCATTGACTCAAATGACATTATTATTCTGGCCCTGGGTTGTTGTATTGGATAAAAGCACATTAGTGTTTTTTTTTTTAAGGGGAGGGAACTCATAACTGCAGTATTTAAAAATAATTTATCAATACAAAGCATCCAAGTTACCCAGAAATGAAAATTAAATACAATATACTGCACTGAAGCTCCAAATGAAAACTCTCTTACAAATGAAGCCATGAAATGAAATATATATTTTCCTCTCCAGGGCATTAACAACTTTCCTGATATATTATAAGTCCAGAACCCAAGAGTCCTTTGTTTTGTTTATAATTCCAAGCTTAGTCATTTCATTGTATGCAATTTCAAGAAATCATGCATTTAAAAAATGACCCTTCACCTATGGTAGAAAATGTTCAATAAAAGTGAGACCAACCATAAATTCCAGTATCAATCCTCTAAAAATGGAAATTTCCTTTTGTCTACTTTTGTATTGAAAATTGATTAACTTTTCATAATACTGACAAGGTCCTTTGATTTAATGCCAAGAAAGAAACCACTTTAGTGGCTATGTATTCTGTAGATTTATTAAAGTGACTCCACAAATGCATTAAAGTTTTAAATGAAAATAACATTTCAATTACTACAGCTGTTAATAGGCTTGTATACTCAGAACACAGACGTTTATCTGATATGTCATAATCTCAAGGGGGGCATGATTTCAATCAGGTTTTTTTTCAGTGACTAGACTGGATTTGGACCAAGAACTAAAAGGACAAATATTGACCTTCTGCTTGCTTATTGCAAAAGGCAGTTTTGTGTCAAAAGGAATTGTTTGACATTAATTGAATTAAATAAGTTGGCTACTCTCCCAGGTCTAAAATCCAGTTTTCTTTATCTTTTCTCTCACTTTTTTTCCTTTTCCACTTTGACATCGGGGAGTGGGAGGGAGACTTGGCAACTCTCTACAGATTTTCCAATGATGTCTAGATTGCTGCAACAAATATATATATATTTCTAGTACTTTAAATATGTTTTCTATCATTTTAACCACATTTTCTACATCAACAAAGTTTTCTACATCAACACTCAAGGACCAGGATCCAGTTATGTCAGTGGAGCTGGGAAGAATAACAACTCATTCCCTGTAATTCTCTGTGCTCTCCTGAAGCATCTTACAGATCACTGGGGCACTCTCCAGAGCAGGTTTTTCAAAAAGAACAGTGAGCTATGACAAAGAGAGGTGAGGAAGACAGTTCCAATGCCAGTTTAGCTGCAAGTTTAGTATTTTGTTTGCCATATTTCAGCCACTTTAAATACTGACAAGTTATTTTCTGTGTCATCTTTATGGTTTTCTACTTATTTTCATCGTGGAACTGCACTGATTGCACATAAAGGAAGTCTCATGGATGGGTTTTATAAGATATATATTTATATTTTGTATATACTTTTATATAAGTGAAAGAAGTATTTATACCTTGCTCTTCAGCCAAAAAGACTCTCAGAG
>CM034703.1:234608716-234622571 GCA_020142125.1 Phrynosoma platyrhinos
AATAATAAAATTGAAAAAATTGATAGGCTTAATCACCCTCAACATTAGATAACAGTAAAGAAGTCAGTGTCTAAACCTTCCCCCCCCCCAAAAAAAATATAGAGAGTTTTGATGTCCACAATATTTGCAGCCATATTTTAGAACTTTTGGATTATTTATCAAGGATCCATCCATTCTCAAATTATTATTCAGAATTCTATAGTCAGTGAAGATAGGCAACAACAAGTTTATAATTATCAGTACTATACTGAGAGTGGGTGCAGTGGCTAGATTCTTGAACACAGAGACATAGGAGATCTGGATTCTAGTCCTGACTGAGCCATGGAACTCACTGACCTTTGGCCAGTCACTCTTTCAGGCTCTCCTGCCTCATAGGTTGCTGTGAAGATAAAGTAAAGAGGGAAAGTATGTGGTAAGTTGCCCTGAACTCAGTAGAGGAAAGGTGGAATATAAATACAACAGCTACATGCCATTTCTGTCACTGATGTTACAAAGATGATGATGATGATGATGATGATGATATTTCTGGTGGCATTGCTTTTAAAACTTTTCTTTTAAAAATCCACTGATAATTAACTGATGATTAATACTTCTATGATTAGAAAGGAAATTGTGTGTAATAAGAAATAAAGTTGTTAACAATGGCCAGTAGTCTACATCAGCTATTTATCTAAATTCCAAAACACACTGCAGAAATAATCCAGTTTGGGACTGCTTTAATTTCCCTAGCCCAATGCTAGGAAATTCTGGGAACTGTAGTTTTGTGAGACATTTAGCTTTCTCTGACAGAGAGCTCTGGTGCCACAATAAATTACAATTCCCAGGATTCCCTAATATGAGCTCTGGTGCCACAATAAACTACAATTCCCAGGATTCCCTAATTCCCTAAAGTGGTCTCAAACTGGATTATTTCTGCAGTGTATTTTGTACTTAAATCATCTCTCCTGGTATAATCCCTTAAACATGAGAGAAAGATCATTCACTCATGCTAGGATTGCCAGCAAAAATTATCTCTTTCTCCCTATGCAGCTGATGACCAACAAAGGTAGTTTGGGGACATTGTTATTATTGTGACTACAGTCATAATCATGACCAAGGCCCTGTGTGCACAGGCCAGGATACTCTGGAATTATCCCAGAGTACCCTGGCCCCACAGCTGCCTAATCTCCCTTTGTTACCTGGTCCCTCTATTCTTGCATGGGAGTGGCTGTCTGCACAGGCAACTGAGCTGCCCATTGCATCCACCATCACCACTTGCTTCTGAGAATGCCAGAATGTGTGTGTGGGGGTATTCCTTTTGGCAAGTGCAGATACAGCTAAAGTAGTGATTGTGAATATTGAACAGTTACCTAGATTTACTCTTCTGTACTGTTCTGTGTTCATGATTGCTACTTAGTCACAGTTGTGATACTAGTGCCACAATCATAGCCCCTTCCCCCACCACACATACCAGGGATCAGCTGCATGGGGAGAAGGAAGTCTATTTTTCTGGTGATCAGAGCACAGGTGAATGTTTCCATCAGGTTTGAGGGGAAGGGTCAGATATATGCCTGTTTTCTAATTCAAGTGTGTGTGTGTGTGTGTGTGTGTGTGTGTGTGTGTTGCAGAGAAATAATCTTTCTTATTTATCAACAAACAGGACACATTTAATAAGAGATTGGCAAACACAGACCTATATATCCAGGGAAAGCAAATAGGATAAACAATGTGGCATGGCACATTCCGATTATGCAAAATATCCCTTAATTTTGATGAACAACATTTCTACTCTTAAGGCAGATGGAAAAAAGGTTTCACCTATAGTGGAAGATCTCATAGTTTAATTCTGGCCAGATTTTCCAAATGGCTATACTCATGAGAAATCCTCTGTACTTATACTCAGTTTACACTTTGAATGAAATTAAGCCCATTTTGTCAGTCAACTTTCACTGAAAGACAAACCTACCTGAGCCAATTCAGAACTGCTGAGGTGCCCATCACCATTTAGATCCAGGTAGTTAAACAGGTCTTCAACTAAGAGCCGCTTTTGGATTCTCTCCTCTGCTGGGTAGTTTTGTTGCCTCTGGTGATGAGACTGAAGGTCTAGAAGGATACCTTTCAACTGACTGTAGTCTGCCATTGTACATGCCTCCCCTAAAAGAAAAGACATAATTACCTGAGTATGTACATTTGTACAATATATTTAAGCATAGGGCCTTTACAGACTGCCAGAAATAATACAGCTTGAGGCCACTTTAATTGTCCTGGCTCAGTGCTAGGGAATCATGGGAATTGTATTTTTTTCTGGGACATTGAGCCTTCTCTGTCAGAGAGCTCTGGTGCCACAATAAACAACAGTTCCCATGATTGTTTAGCATTGAGCCAGGACAGTTAAAGTGACCTCAAGCTGCATTATTTTTGGAAGTCTGTAAAGGCCCATACTGTTTCTAAGTAGCAAGACAAGCAGATAACCTACATCACAAAATCTGATTTGCCCAAAGTGGGTTTTGCAAGGTTGAGCAAAGATTCAAAATCAGAAGATATACATTCATTTCACTAGCTAAGATTCAAATTTCTGAAGCAGAAAATCCACTACCTTTGTAGAGGTGTGTGTGATGTATAATTAGGCAAGACTGATTATACTTTAAAGTATAATGAGACAAGGTCAGGCAAGGCTGCATTCTATTACCCTACCTGTTCAGCTTGTATACAGAAGATATTACATAAAGAGAAGGTTTAGACTCAAAAGAAGAAAAAGTGAAGATAGGCGGAAAGAACATCAACAATCTATGATATGCAGATGACACCATACTACTAGTGTAAACCATCACAGACTTATTGGTAAATACTTAACAAAATCATAAATAAATAAAATACTTTCTCATTTCTAATCCACATGGATGCAGATATCCACCTGAGATTTCAACAGATTTTCAAATCCTGATAAATCTGCCACTGTGTAGCAGATCAGGAAGAAAGCCAACACAGTATAGTGGTATGAGCATTGGACTATAACTCCGGAGACCAGGGGTTGAATTCCCATGGGGCCATGGAAATCCACTGCATGACTCTAGGCATGTCACACACTCTCAACCTCTAAGGAAGGTGATTTCAAAGATCCTCTGTACAAATTTTACCAAGAAAAATCCTTGGAGTTGCCATAAATGACTTGAAGGCACATAACAACAACAGATCTGGAGGAAGATACTTCACCCACCAGTTGGCTCTCTGCATCCTTAAGTGCTTTCTCTGAGGATATACTGTTTCATAAAGAACTTTCTCTCACAAAAATTAGCTCATATCTATTGTATAATGTGATAGAACATCATGCTAGCAAAGAAGAGGAGAATGAGGCAAAGTCTAAACATTTTAAAATGTTTGACTTATAGCTCTGTGTGTGTCCCTTCAAGCTGACTGTTGACTTATGGTGACACCATGAATTTCATAGGGCTTTCTTAGGCAAGGATCCACAAAGGTGGTTTTGCCAGTCCCTTCCTCTGAAACATAGCCTACAGCATCTGGTATTCATTGGCTGTTGGGATTTGTAACCTGAGTGTAAGTGTCCAGATGTGGGAAAGTGGCGGAGGGTAGTGCAAGTCACTTTACAGCTTGCTAGCTGGGAAAGTTGTCTGCGGCTGGTACTCAAAACAAGTTAAATGTGTCCAAGGTCAGGATGTGTCTGAGAACATTTAGACAAGTTGTAAACACATTATGTCATTATGTTTGGGGAACATCAATCCATGTGACACAGGAAAAGTTACAGGAAGAGGCTGGACTTAGAGGCTACAAGGCAAGTGTTTATAAAACACTGAGATCACAGCATGTTGTGGTGTGCTCTGCTCTGTTGATGATTGCTTAAGATAGCTCAGGTCAGCTTAGCTGGCTGGTTAGCTCTTCTTATTGTTGTTGTTCCTGAACGGTGGTGATTGTATATAGTTTTCTTTGTACATATTGCAACTGAAGAATAAAGTGCCTCTTTGGAGTTAAACCTATGGTCAGTCTGTTTCGTGGGAGACTGGAAGAATACATTCCAGAGCAGCAGTGAGACAGCTCCAAGGTCTCCTAGTGTTCTTCGCAGCAAAGTGAAGTTAGCTTCCGAATTACTTTGTCTGCGTACTCAATTGCTACAACATTGGCAGTTTCCACTCCAAGTATTAATCAGGGATGCAAGCTGCAAGGAAAGAGATTCCACCTCAACATTAAGAGGAACTTCCTGACAGTAAGGGCGGTTCGACAGTGGAACACACTCCCTCGGAGAGTAGTGGAATCTCCTTCCTTGGAGGTCTTTAAGCAGAGGCTAGATGGCCATCTGTCGGGGATGCTTTGATTGGGAGTTCCTGCATGGTAGGGGGTTGGACTGGATGGCCCTTGTGGTCTCTTCCAACTCTATGATTGTATTGTATGTATGATTATAGGGCTGGCCTTGCTTCACTTCCAAAGTCAGACAGGATCTGATGCCTTTGACCAAGATAAATTTGATACATTTGATCAATGCCCTAGTAATAAGGACACACAAATAATATGCAAGTTTGTTTGTTTCTGTATTTATATTCTTTAGCCAAAACATCTCCCAGAGCAGTTTATAAATTGTTAATTTGACAATTCCTTTCTCAAACTTACAATTTAAATAAGGCCTGACACACAAGGAAAAGAGAATGAAGGATGGTGGTGGTGGACTGGACAGTTAAAAATATATTTCCGCCTTAGGAAAAATGCTGGCTTCATCTGTTTCACTTGTATCAGTGAATTCTGGAGTAGGAGCCCCTGAGGTTTGTAATGTTTGAGAAGAGGAAACCCCACTCTAGAAACAAATCTCTCTGACTGGGCAATAGTAACAGAGTACTGAAGTAGCACTGAAGCAGAGAAAAGTGTAAAGGAAGGAGCCAAAGCTGGTTATAAATCATATTCTCTATAGAATTTTCCTCAAGGAGCTTTTTCAGAAATGGAAAGATAAAAATAGTTTTATGTTTTTAAGTTAGAAATATGCAATTTCACAGCAACACTGAAAATCATCTCCAGTGAATATCCTTCCTATGGGCCTGGAAAGCAACTTACTCTGATTTAAGAGCCTTGTTCTTGAGCCTCTAATTCTATTTAATTCTTTGTAATAATAGTTTTAAGTCTGCATGTAAATTTAAGGTCTATTACTGCCACTAGTATTAAATATGAGAGGCATGGTCCTTATTTCCATACCAGAAGGAATTTAACACTGAGATTCAGGGGTGGAAACAGGCACAAAGATGATAAAAACATTTTATTTGCATATTCAAGTGGTGGGTGCATACACCTTGCATTAAAGAGAGAAAAGTGAGTTTCTCAGGTATACAATTTATTTGGTCTATTACTCATTCAGAGCAGTGCTTGTAAAACAAAATGCACTCTGTTTTTCATATGCTGTATTATTAACAGGAGGAAAGCCAGTGTGGTGTAGTGGTTTGAGCATTGAACTACAACTTTGGAGATGAGTGTTCAATTCCCCACTCAAACATAAAAACCCACTGGGTGACCTTGGGCAAGTCATACTCTCACAGCCTCAGAAGATGGCAATGACAAACTCCCTCTGAAGAAACTTGCCAAAAAAAATCCTATAACAGATTCACCTTAGGGTCACCATAAGTAAAAAAAAAAAAAATGACTTGGAGGCACACAACAACATTGTTAAGAGGAGCCAGCATAGAGTAGTGGCTTGAGCACTGGACTATGTCTCTGGAGATCAGAGTTGGATTCTCCCACTCAGCCATGGAAATTCATTGGATGACCTCAGGTATGTCACTCTCTCTCAGCTCCAGAAAAACCTGTTACAGGTTTGACTTAGGGTCATCATAAGTCAGAAATCATGTGAAGACACCACATAACATAGTTATTTAGAGGACAGCTTATAGGAGGCAAGAGGAGTGGCAAGTGGGACTCCCCATACCCCATCAGAATCTTCACTCTTCTCCCACCATGGCCATGCCTCCACTGCAGTCACTGTTCAAACTCAATAGCAATTGCAGTGGTTGTTCATTGTGAGAAGGTGACCAAGTATTCCCTTTCACCATAGAGCCTTGTGAGATATTGTAGCAACATGTCTCATGAGATTCAGGAAAGTAGCATGGAAAGAGATAAGAAACAGGGTTCCAGGAATAAGTAGGGAATGACAAGGAGTGAAGTTGGTTGGGGGAAACAGTACCAAGAGATCAGCAGCTTGGGGTACTTTGGGTTTTTTTTGTTTTGTTTTGTTTTTGTTTTTTGCAGAGTGAGGGGGATTTCTGACACTGGCATTTGCACCAATGCAATTTAAACAGTAGTAAGGAACATACAGGTCTGTATTACAAAAATGGCCTTCAAGGTAGCATGTTCTCCACCCGTGGTTTATAGTATTTTCTTCTTCCCACTAGAAGAAATGAAGTTGGAGTTCAGCCCAGTTTTGCAATGTGTTTATAGTCTACAGACAGCTGATCAGTGGGATAATGAATCAACTCCAAGTTTAAGCCTTAATTTGAAAGCAGCTGTCCAGTGTGCTGAACTCCATGCCCAAAATAGGCTCAGCATCTTGGATAATTCATTTAAGGTTTGGATCCCAACTCAGGACACCAACATGAAAGCCACCACTGTGATACTGTGACACATATGAGACTACTCATTGTATTCTCTTCCATCACATCCCAATTCTTTTCCACATGTAGAAAGTGGTTGACTGAAGCAGACTCTGGAGGGTCTCCTCAAGATTTAAAAATCTGATTTTCCAGGTTTCTAAATCACACAGAGACTTTTCACAAAGAGCTCTCTACTGAAGCCCAGAATTGCCTTCATCATGTGGATGACAATGAGAATGAGACAAGGGCAGACCGTCTGGTGATCCATGCTCTCTCTTTTCACATTTAGAGATTTGAGATTATATTAAATTCAAAGGACTTCCTCAATCTGAAATCTCAGTTCTTGGGCCAAGGGAAGACAATAATCACTTTTTCTTTAAGTCCAATTCCAACAATAAGGAGAGCTGTAAGTTGTAATTAATAGATTCATCCACTAACTGTTAGGCAATTAGTCAAAGGACACTGGGATTTATCATTAAGTGAAAATTTTCATCAGTGGAACAGCTGAGTTAACAGAATAATTCTGTGGCCATTTCAGCATTTTTTATGAGAACGATAGGGAGTGGAAAAGGGGTATATTAAAATACGTCCCTCCTTTTAACCATCAGAGGTATATTTCATTTATTAGACTATAGATTTCAATACTGTTTCCTTCAATGTATCTGTACATCAGAGGTAGCAATCTGAAAATATATTTTAATCTATTTAATTTTCATTAATTGATTACTTCCTTAATTGGTTACAAGTCACATGATCAATCAATCTAACATTATTTGGACTGCAGCCCTAAAAACACTTACGGAGGAGTAAACCTAAATACCACAAAGGCACCAGATCCCATCTAGTTCTGGATGCTAAGCAGGGGCAGCTCTGGTTATTACTTGGATGGAAGACTACCAATACACATGTGACTTGAATAGATGACTTGAAAGCCTATATACACACACAAACACACAGCCCCTTGAAGTAAATGAGGCTTACTTCTGAGCATATAGGGCAGGAGTAGGCAACCTTTCCCCTTTAAGGGCCGAGGGACTTCAGCTCCCAGAAGCCTCAGCCTTGTTGGCCAATAGTCCCATGTTGGCCAATAGCTCCTGGGATTCTGGGAGTTGAAGTCCCTTGGCCCTTAAAGGGGAAAGGTTGCCTACCCCTGATATAAAGTATATACTCTGAACCAGCCTATGTCAAATGCCCTATGAAACTGGATGATTTTACAGCTGGCCATTTGAAGAACCACTGATATGTGGTTATATGGGCAGGCAAAAAGAGCTTGAGAAAAGTTATCTTTTATTAAAAACTGCTGCTTCCTGAATTTCCCAGCCAGCATATCCACTTAGTATGATGCACAGAGTATTCTGAAAGTTGTAGGTTGTTTTTTTTAAAAAAAAACAAAACAAAAACCTTAACATTTCAAAACTCTGATAGGTACTGCTTTTGGAAATTTCTGAAAAGTCCTATCTCTGAGGTGGAGTGATGATATAATCTTGACACAGTTAGTTCCTCTTATCTCAATATGAAAAAAAAATACTTATAAACATCTTACACTAGAGATACAGGAACTTTAAAAAAAATCTTGATAGTTCAGAATTGTAATGTGAACATTAGACAATACAGGAAATATATATAAAGCCCCCTTGAATTCTTGTTCCATCTAGATCACTGCTGTCTCTTCCTTGGCTATCTGAGGGTCTCCAGGATCTTAAGTGGAAATGTTTCTGAGTCCTCTTCTCTAGGAACCTTTCAGTGATGATTGAAAATGTGACATATGCAATTATATTGATGCTGAAATGTTATTTATATATTGCCTTTCATTATAAAAGGTTTTACATGGCTTATAAGAGAGAGAAACTACAGACAAACTAAAATAAATAAACAACCAAATACACACATATGTACATACATACAGCCAAATGGCAGACAGAAACAACAGCTAATATCCAGAAATAGCTCCTCGTTATAAACTACATAAGCAGGAAGATAGATGGTACTGGAATGCTAAACTACAGCCTCCTGAAATAAACCCAGTGTTGCCCTATGGGATTTTCTCACATTCAAAGTCACTCTGAGGTATTGAGACTTTCTGCTTGCAATGCAATATGCATTATCAATGGACTGTATCCTTGGGTTACCATATTTTGAAAAGGAAAATAAGAGGACACAATTACTAAGTGACTACAACATGCCATCTATTTTTATGGTAACTCTCACTAAACACCCCTACTATATAAGCTACAATAACTGCTACTGGAAATCTTCCTAACATTAATTGTATTTAAATAACCACAACAGTGCCTTCCCTTTCACTCTTTCCTGCCTCTTCCAACAGCCACTTCACCTCCTCCACAAAGCCACCCTATTCCATTGTCTCTGCACAGCCAGAGGGCAGGAACTCAGACTAAATCCACCTTGCAGAAATAATCCAGTTTGACACCACTTTAACTGTCATGTCTCAATGCTATGGAATTCTGGGAACTGTACTTTTGTGAGATATTTAGCCTTCTCTGTCAGAGAGCTCTGGTGCCACAACAAACTACAAATCTCAGAATTCCATAGCATTGAGATATGACAGTTAATGTGGTGTCAAACCGGATTATTTCTGCAGTGCGGATGTAGCTTTTGTCATCCACCTCACTCAGCTAGCTTGCCTTCCCCCTCCAGGTCTGTCTCCCTTCTCCCCTATCCCCAAGTCTCACTTTATCTCTCTCTCTCTGGGTACTCTGATGTACTGGCCTCCATATCTTCTAGTGGAGCTCTTGATGAAGCTGGAGAGAAGATATTGAGGAATCAGCATCAATGGGCAGGAAGCAAAGTGGCACTCTACATTTTAAGAATCCCAGAAAAAGGAGGGCATATGGTAGCCTTGTAATATCCTTTTCTTTGAGAAACTGTCCCTGAGTTTTATAACATTATTAATAATAGGAGGTTTTTAAAAATATGCGAAATGCCATTAATAGATCCATTCACAGAGGACAGACTTCCCTGGTCCCAAGATGATAACAAACATTGAGTCAGAATCATACATCAAGGGAGAAACTTCCATAATTTGGATTCTTCTAAGCCATGTGTTCTGTAGGGCCTCAGTTCAAGACAGCTTTAAAAGAACAGCCTCCCTCGGTTCCTGAGCAGTGGTAAAGATGCTAGACTTGTACTGTTTTAGTTTAGTTTTGTTTGGAATTGTTGCATTTTATTTTATTTCATTTCAACCCCACCTTTCTCTCAATATAAGGACCTAGTATTTATGGTTTTACTGTAAACCTCCCCGAGCACTCATTGAGTAGAATAAGTAAGTAAATGAATGAAAGAAAGTTGCTTTTCTCTTTGGTTCCTTCCCCCTTTCCTGCTTTTCTTTTCCCCCTGTCACTTTGTTCTCCATACTAAGCAGATTCAGAGTTTCTTCATTTTTTCCTTCAAAGATATATTTACAGGCTGGGGGGGGCACTTGTCTTACTTAAGTCATCATAAAGCAAAAAGCAAAACGAACAACACACACACACACACAAATCCACCCACTAACTACTATGCTACAAGTATACCTAACCTCTCTCCCTTATCTGCACATTTACCTTTTGGTATGATTTATATGAGCACTTACAAGTCAGAAAGGGAACTTCCTGACTTGCTGATACACAAGTATTAAGTACTTGTGATATTCTTTTGGATATAGAAATGGTTTTTCTATCCAGAAACAAACAGACAGGAAAAATAAGAAGATACAAAATGCTTGCAGTATGCAGACTACAAACACTTTTTGGTGTTATGTTTGGGTTTTTGAATTTGGTGCACATGTGTATAGGTGGAGCAGGGGGTAAGTTTCAGCTTTTTGAAGAAAATGGAACCTGGTAAGATTTGTGCCATAGTGGTTTAAGTGTTGGACTGCAATTCTGGAGACTGGGGTTTGATTCCTGGCTTGGCCATGAAACCCACTGGGTGACCTTGGGTAAGTCACATGCTCTCAACCTCAGCAGAAGGCAATGGCAAACCACCTCTGAACAAAACTTGCCAAGAAAACCCTATGATGGGTTTGCCTTAGGGGTGCCATAAGTTGGAAACAACTTGAAGGCACACAATATGCACTCACAAGGTTTTGTAGGACAAAAGGTTGTGTCTGAGGAGTTTTGTTATATGAATGAGAAGTTTTGAAATCCTTCAGTTCAATATATCCAATTTATTAAACACAATATATCTAATACCAATGTGGAATCAAGAATATAACATGGGCAGAGGAAAAGACAATTTGGCAACTCCACTGTGAACTATTCCTACTGTGAATAGTTGTCTTTTATGCCTACCAGAAATCTGTTATTGATGCCAGATCAGCTAAGCATTGCCCAGGCATGCTAGAGTGTCAGATGGTAATTTTTTTTATGTAACCAACAGGGTTAACCCTGCATCTCACAAAGTAACATTAAAAGATAAAGTCAAATGAGTGAAAATGCTATCTGTGATTAGCAATTCATAAAGATGGAACACTCATTCATGAAAGACAAGCAGAAACATGATTAGCTTATCAAGCTTCATCTTCCCCCTGAACTGGTCATTTGTATACTCCTTCAAGGATAAGGGATGATCCCTTCAAGGTCATTTTTCATTTAAGGATAGAATATATCCTCATGAATCATTTTTGCTATCTGAATATCCATGCAGAATCAGGATAAAATTTCAACAGATGTCTTTTTTCATGAGAGAAGACACCGCTATCTTCATTGTGAACTTAGGATCCTATCTGATTGTGGAATACTCTCAATCTTGAAGGTTTGACTAGTGCCAATACTGGCTTTATTTAGGAACCAAGTAAATAACATGACTATTCACTGAAGCCTGGGGATCTAACTCATTCACTCTGAAATATTTATGCACATGGTTTTATATTCTTTTAACTTTTTAAAAAACCTTTTCTAAACTTCCCAGCTTGTTTCATATGTTTTCAGTCCATTTAAATTACTTTTACAGTTTTAAGTAATAATAATAATAATAACTTTATTGTTGTACCCCACCTTTTGCCTTTAGGCAATCAAGGCGGTTCACAACAGTTGCATATAAAATAAACAAATCCATAGCAAACAGTAATGACATTAAAACAATTTACCCCCCCTTAAAATTACATATAATAGTATGTCTGTTTAAAATAACTGGCAAATTCGCATGGCTGAGCAAGGACTCTAACCCTGATCTCCAGAGTCAGGGAGTCAAAGAGCTACGCCACGCTGCTGCCTCACCAAACTGTAAATTGCAGGACTCTGTAGGATGGAGCCAGGGGAGTTAGAGTGTTGTCAAACTGCATTACTTCTGTGGTTTAGATGCACCCATAGAGACAGCCCTACTAGGGGCAAGGAGAAAGGGAAGCCAATGCGAGAGGAGGAGGAGGAAAGGAATCCCCCCACAGCCATTCCTGTACTCTGTCTACACTTTGCTGGGTCCCTTCTCCTTTCCTTTTCCTTCCCACTTTGGGCTTGGCTGTCTTACCTGTTAATCTATTAATATTTATTTTAATTGTCTTCTGCCCTGAGATCTCATGATACACAGTGGGAAGTAAAGAAAGAAAGAATAGACTGAATCTCTATTTGGATTGAACTAGCCTTGACACAGGTATTCTTAATCTGGCTCTCTGATTATTGCAATATCTTGTACATGGTGCTACATTTGAAAATAGTTTAACTTCAATTGCACCAAATAGGAGAAAGCAAGATTGTTAACCAGGGCTAGACAATGTGATCACATCTCTGCCATAAGATGTAGTGATGGCCGCCAACCTGGAAAGCTTTAATGAGGGATTGGATAAATTGATACAAGCTAGTGCTACAAATGGCTACTAATCACAATGGCTGTATGGCACCCTTCAATGTCATATGTGGGGTGCCTAGATAAATCATATTCTGGAAAAGACAAGATGGTGAGTACAGTTGCATTTAAATCCTGTTTACATACTTGCACTGAGAACTGGTTGGCCACTGTAAGAACTAGGGTTGCTACTTCATAATCTCCCCAACTCTGATGTTTCTGGGCCAAAATGTGAGATCTAGGGAGGGCCCTTGGTGATGTCATTAAATGTTGTCCATTAAACACTAACTACAGTGGCTCACAGCTCATCAGAGAGAGAGAAAACATGAATATGTATATTCCTGTTTGGAAATTTAAACAGAAATCTTAAGGAGAAAAGAAGGGATTAATCTTTCTCACCTACTTAGGGAGAGGGATAATATAGGCTTTAATATAGCCCACTGGCTTTTAGCCAGAAAGTGGATGTAGAACAGAGGGGAGGGTGAGTTCTGATGTCACAACAACTGAGGGAAGGAAGAAGCTAACTAAATAAATACACAGACCCTCTGGAGGCTCTATTGCAGAAAAGAATCAATTAAGCTTTACAAATTGTTGTATGCTGCTACACTGCTAGTTGAGGTGGAGATCTGCACACTCTCCTTTCCTCTTGCCCAGAAATGAGCCCACAAAACTGGAGAATCTGCACCCTTGTTTCTCATCTGGAGATGAGCCATGGCAATGGAAGACTCAGGGCCTAGCAATCTGGCAACCCTAGAAGGAACAAAGTGTTGGAGTAGGGAGAATTTTACACTATACAATTAAAGAGCTATGATCCCACTTCAACTGCCAGGAATCTATCCTATAGAATCCTGGGATTTGCAGTTTAGGGAAGTGCTTTTAGAGTACTCAGCAAGAGAGCTCTAGTGCCTCACAAACCCAGGATTCCACAGAATGGAACCATTGCAATCCATGGGATCATGATCTGTACGGTATGCAAAGTGATCCTGTAGCACCTTTGAGACTAACTAAAAGAAGGAAGCTGGTAGCATGAACTTTCCTAGACTTGAGTCTGTTTCTTCATATGCATGGAGTGGAGGGTCCAGGGGCAGACCTATGAAGCAGGCTGTGCATAAGAAATAGCAGTAGAAATGTAAAGCATGTGGGTATGGAGATGAGGTGACAAGTTCAGTTTTAACAATGAACAAAGGGGACAAAGGCAAGTGGAAAGATGTTTCTTAAAGCCAGGGTGAATAGATGGATGGTAGTATTAGAATGTAGTATGGGAACCAGAAAGGGGAAGTGATGAACTGATCAAGAGAGCCTCATGAGTCTGGGGATTAGCTAGTGTTATAATTTATGTTGTGTGCTGGGAAACCAATGCCTCTGTTCAAACCCACTGTTGATTAGGCTCAATCAAGTTAGTCTCAAAGGTGTCACAAGATCCCTTTGCATACTGATTTTTCAGATTAACCTGGCTATGGACCTTATCACATGTGGGCCACAAAGAGATAATAAAGTGAAATAAGAATAAATCCAGTAAT
>CM034703.1:234627491-234642183 GCA_020142125.1 Phrynosoma platyrhinos
CAATGCTAGGGAATCATGGGAACTGTAGTTTTTTCTGAGACATTGAGCATTCTGTCAGAAAGCTCAGTGCTAGGGAATACTACAATTCCCAGTATTCCCTAGCACTGAGCCAGGGCAATTGAAATGGTCTCAAGCTGCATTATTTCTGGCAGTCTGTAAAGGCCCATTATTTCAGAAAAAGAAACTGGCAAAACTACCTCTGAGAATTCCTTGCCTAAGAAAATCCTGTGAAATTCATGAGGTCATCATAAGTCAGACACGTGACGAGAAGGCACATACACACTCAATTGGAGAATGTCTTGATAATATCAGTATTCTAATATGACTATTTTAAAAAAGTAGGTTTCCAGCCCTCTGTATTGAAAATATAGCCTATATCACGGCTCCTAAGAGGCTCCATTTCCATATACAACCACCTCATTTGATTTCTCGACATCTGATTCAATGACTGGCAGAATGAAAGGAAAGGCTGAAGACACGAAGGCTATGAAGAGCATGACATCAGTTTTGCCCAAATTGTTTTTGCCCTGTGCCTTCAAATCATTTCTGACTTATGGTGACCCTGAAGACACAAAGGCACAAGAGAAATAGGCTGCCTGGAGCTGGCACATTTTGCCTGCCTTCTGTTACTGCCACTGCAACCCTGGCAAAGGTGTGACCTCTAGTGTAATACTAAGGATAGAAAGAATGTTGAAAAATCTTTGAAAAATGGTAGAAAAACAGAATTACTGTGTATCAGAAAACCCTGAAAAGGAGAATCCTGCACATGTGAGAATATTTATAGTTTACGCAATAAAAAAAAGCAAGTAGGGTCCACCCTTCTTCTTCTTCTTCTTCTTCTTCTTCTTCTTCTTCTTCTTCTTCTTCTTCTTTGCACATTACTAATATGCCAGTATGCTTCCAATCTGAAGTTAAGGTGCTGGTGATAACATTTAAAGCCCTAAAGCAGGGGTAGGCAACCTTTCCCCTTTAAGGGCCGAGGGACTTCAGCTCCCAGAAGCCTCAGCCATGTTGGCCAATAGTCCCATGTTTGCCAATAGCTCCTGGGATTCTGGGAACTGAAGTCCCTCAGGCCTTAAAGGAGAAAGGTTGCCTACCCCTGCCCTAAAGGTATGAAAGTTTGAGGGAATACTGCTCTCTCCATAAGCCTGCCTGAAAATTGAGATCTTTTGGAGGAACCCTCCTCCAACACTAGGGGAAATATGTTGTGGGAGGACATGGGTCAGGGCCTTCTCTGCAGTGGCACCCCAGTTGTGGAATTCCTTCCCTTTGGAAGCCTGGTTGGTGCCAATATTGGAATCGAGTCAAGGTCTAGCTTTTTTATTAAAGCCTTTGAACAGTGTAGGTTAGTGGTGTGAGAGTTGGACTATGACTCTGGACACTAGGGTTCAAATCTCCACTCAGCCATCAAAACCACTGGGTAACCTTGGGAAAGTCACACTCTCTCGACCTCATTGGGTGGCAATGGCTCTGAAGAAATTTGCCAAGAAAAACTCATACAGTGTGCCCATGCCATGCGTGGGTTTGCCTTACACAGCTTTGATCTTCTGTGGACGGCAAGCCTGGGAGCGCACACCCATAAGAAAACACAGGTCTTAAGGTCCTGTGTTTTTTTCTATACGTGGGGGGATCCAGAACAGATCTCCCACATATAACAAGGGTTCAGTGTAATAGATTTGCCTTAGGATTATCATAAGTCAGAAATGATTTGATGGCAATAATAACAATTTGGGAATAACTGATTTCATCCAGGCTGCACATGTCCTATGATTACATTGTTTAAATGGTTTTTACCAGCTTCAAACGGTCTGTTTTTAAACTGATAATTTGTTTAATATAGTTCACTCATTTACAATCACTGTTATTATTTATTGTTTTAAATTGACATTATTGTAAGCCACTATGAAATCTTTGGGTACAGGGTGGAACATTCATTTGTTTGTTGCATAGAATAAGTTTTGAACTGGATAGAGCCTTCAGAAATTGTGCAATTTTCAACAATCTTCCAGTGAAAAGAAAAATGTTTAAAATATTTGTTGTTGTATGCAAAAATTAATTATGAAAATTTACATTCCTATTTAATGGACTCAGAAGACAGTGGCTCTAGTTTACATTTTCAAATCTGATTTTCTTTTCTTTTCTTTTCTGTTTTCTTTTCTTTCTTTTTTTTAGTTTTGAGCTTATTTGTACATGAAAACCTAAATATACTCATCTTGATTAATTTTCAGAGGAGCTAAGGTATGCAAAGGAACATTTGGACTACTATATTATAACAAAACCTTATACTGTATAATAAGTTTATGATATTCATAATATTGTTCAGGAATTCCTGATAACACACCAGGAAATCAGAACTGCCACATCTTGGACATGCTAAACTTGCAATATACATGAGTCCATTAGGACATATGTTGAGATCAAGGGAGAAAGATGAGACTAGAAGGAGGCTTATCCAGATCCATAATTCCAGTTACACAATGGCCAACCAGTTATCTAGTCCATAAGCAGGATGCAAAGCAACAGTGCTTCCCAGCAACAGATGAGCAAAAGCATTCTGCCTTGGGATGGGGAATGTGGTGGAGGTTGATACATACTCATGTTGGACTTGCCTTCTGTAGAGGTGCTCATGATGAGGAGTTTTAATTTAGCACTAACATGGCTGAATATGGGCCCTGTGTTTTCACCATAGCTCATCTGAACTCTTTCTATAGCATTTGCAACACATATATTCACATTTATGTGATTGTATTTGCAGGCTTTTATATGGCAGTGCAATAAGCATGAGACTGGGAGCAACATTTAACAAATGTTAACAAAACACAGGAACAGGTACTCATCTTTTAATATGTGAAATACCAGTTATGCTTCCCTTCTGAGGAGCATATGAGATGGAGAAGCTGGATGGCACTCACTGGCCCCACCTCAAAATTCATATTTCAGGCATTGAAAAGGTACACTTATCCACCTATACTGACATTCATGAAGATCCCTGAAGATATCAAGAATGTGACAATGTTAAGGGTGAAGTTTCTGGGCAAAATCCCTCTGAGTATTTATGCATGGAGGAACCAATTAAAAGTTTGACTTGTGATCCTATATTAAAGAACTGGCAAAAGACCTATAAAAGGCCAATTACAGAATGGCTATACCAGTTGCAGAAAAGCTGCTGTATGGGTGACAATACCCATTTACAGAATCTGTTGGGAACAAGGACTCCAACTGTTTTTGAATTATTCCCTTGCCCAACATTTTCCTATTCATAACAAACTGGGGGAAGATTTTCTTAATTCTGTGGTCATTCCAAATCTCATTTCCTGACCTGTAATTTAGAAACTGCTTAAAGTTTCATTTGATTTGTATGGAAATGAAGTCGAAAAATCAATTTCTGATTTCTCAGGTTTCTTTATAATGTGATTTAAAAAAAAAAAAGACCTTTAACACAACCTCATTGTGTGTGTTTGATTTTAGTTATCTATCTCAATTCTAACAATCACAAAATCCACATGTCATGCAATCACTCCATGTTACAAAACTCTGGAGCTTGCTTTAACAAAATGTCCCCCTTCCCTCCTTACAGATCATGGCAAATGCTATGGAATGAGAACATTTTCTGTTTGTTTAATACTGTTGAGAGTCAACACGTCTCCTGGTGAGAAGTGCCACTCATGTTTGTATAGACACTAAAAGAAAAATATTTTTGATCCTGTAAAATATTATTTTACATCCTCCCTGGTGATTTACTCAACTAAAACCTCTATACATTTTCCTTATTCAGAAGATGGGTTTTCCACTGAGGGAAGAGAAAGTAATTGCAGCATCGTGTGTGTACAGTCATCCCTCCTATTTCACAGACTTCCTGTTTGAATTTCCATGGATGGGAAGCCAGGAGGGAAATAATGGTGTGCATGGGAGCGTGTGCCCATTCAAGCCAATGGGCTTTCAATATCTGTGTTTTTTCATTTTTGCGGGGTGGTGGTGGTGGTGGTGGTCCAGAACAGATTCCCTGTGAAAATGGAGGGGTGAATATATTCTGCTGCTATGTTCTAACGTCTCACTCCCATCTAGGCCTCAACTCTTTGCTTGTGGTGCATTCTGATGTGGTTTTCCCTTACATGCAGCTAGGAAATAACAGGTTTTCCTTATTTTGTACTTTTCTTGGTTCCTGGTTCAGTCCACTCTGCTTCCACTACTCTGCTTTCCAGATTAAATAGACAGGTTTCTAACTCTAACTCTAGAATTAAGAATAGCAACAGGCATTTTGAATAAATACTAGTAGCCACCAGGAAGGCCTTCTCTTGTGTCTCAACCACCCATGCCTCTCTGATGGAAGCAGGCTAAGACAAAGACTTAGATTTGTCTAATAACTTAAGGTATTAGAACCAGAGCAAGTTTGTAAGAGAGAATTCAATCTGTCAAATAATGGTGTTTGGTGGTTTTCATTTCAGTAGGGTGGTGAATCTGTTCCTGAATTAGGTCCAGACTTTAAAACAACTACTGAATCTTCAGCCCTTCTTGTACACTGGACAACTAATTTGAAGTTCAAATTAAAACCCAGAAAAGTTTCACATCACCATGAACATGGAAGCCAACAGGCATCACTACTGTGTAAGAACTTGGTCCTAAGTCAGAGCACTGCTTAACCTGGGGGAAATGGAGCAGATAGTGCAGCTGAGGAAATGCAGCACAGAATAAGTAAATGCAAGAATACCTGGCTATTCAAGTCTCCAGGGTCAGATGAACTACATCCAAGGACATCAAAAGAACTGGCTGAAGTAATCTCAGAACCACTGTCAATAATCTTTGAGAATTCCTGGAGAAGGGAAAAAGTCCTAGCAGACTAGAGGAGGACAAATATTGTCCCTATCTTCAAAAAGGGGAAAAAGAGGACCCAAATAATTGCTGCTCATTCAGGTTTACATCAATACCAATAAAGATTCTAGAGAAGATAATTCAACATACAATCTGTAAGCACTTCAAAATGCTGGGATTATGTGAAGTTGAATGCTTTCACAGCTGGCATCTATATCTCTGAAGATGCCAGCCACAGATGCAGGCGAAACGTCAGGAATACATTCTTCCAGAACATGGCCTCACAGTCTGAAAAACCCACAAAAACCTATGAATGCTGTGATTACTAAAAGTCAGCATGGGTTTCTCAAAAACAAGTCATGCCAGATGAATCCTACCTCTTTTTCTGATAGAGTCACAAGCTCTAGTAAGATGAAGGTAATGCTGTGGATGTAGCATATCCTAATTTCAATGAGGCTTTTGGCAAAGTCCCCCCATGATATTCTTGCAAAAAAGCAAATAAAATGTCAGCTAGACAATGCAACTGTTAGGTGGATTTCTAGTTAGTTGACAGACCAAACCCAAACGGTACTCAACAATGGCTACTCCTCATCCTGGACATAAGTGACCAGCATGGTGCCACAGGATTCTGTGCTATTCAACATCTTTATCAATGACTTGGATAATGGAATAGAGAGCAAGCTTATCAAATCTGCAGATGACCTCAAGTTAGGAGGGGTTACTAATACCCCAGAGGATAGGATCAGTATTCAAAATGGTCTTAACAGATTAGAAAATTGGACCAAAACTAATAAAATGAATTTCAACAGGGAGAAATGTAGGATACTACACTAGGGCAGTAAAAATGAAATGAACAGATATTGGTTGGGTGTCAACTGTCTTGATAACAGTACATGCAAAAGGGATATAGGAGTCTTAGTGGACTACAAGTTGAACATGATTCAGCAATGTGATGTGGCAATGCAATTCTATATGATTCAGCAATGTGATGAGGCAATGCTGCATCAATAGCAGAATAGTGTTTAGATTCAGAGAAGTAATAGTACCACTCTATTCTGCTTTCACCAGATCTCATGTGGAATATTGTGCTCGTTTCTGGTTATCACAGTTCAAGAAGAATGTTGACAAACTGGAGCATGTCCAGAGGACGGCAACCAAAATGATGAAAGATATGAAAACCATGCCCTATGATGAGCAGCTTTGGTATCTGGGTATGTTTAGCCTGGAGAAGAGAAGGTTAAGGGTGACATGATAGCCATGTTTAAATATTTCAAGGTTTGTCATATTGGATATGGAGCAAGCTTATTTTCTGCTGCTCAAGAGACTAGGAATAGAGCAATGTATTTGGGCTACAGGAAAAGAGATTCCACCTAAACATTAGGAAACTCTACCAAGCCTAGCCCAGAGACAGAAGAAGGGCCCTCCCTCCATTCTAATTACCATCACCATGGGCTCAAAGGGACTTGATCCCCTTCCCCACTGCCATTCCCTTCTTCTTTTGTATCATGTCTTTTTAGTTTGTAAGCCTAAGGGCAGGGAACTGTCTAACAATTTGTGGTACAAAGTGGTACAAAACCTGGGATTTTTTGTGTAGAAGCAGTTTGATTTACATGAAAACAATGTTTTAGTAGAAAAATAGAATACTTGGCAAAACAGGTATTTATACACATGAAAATTTTGCAAGCAAGTCTTGAAATGATATTTTTTAAAAAACAAATTCTCATAAACTCACACAGTAGGCAGGAAAAGGGGGTTGATTTTCTTTTCTTGCATGCAAGAAGAAAATACATTAATATTTCACCCCCTGCCTCCCCTTTCCCCCCACACAAAAAAATTGCAGGACGATTCCAAATGCATTGGTTAAACTTTAGAAACAAGAAGAGGTACTTTGCACCCTGAGAGGCAGCATGGTGTAGTAGCTTGAGAGGACTGGGTTTGAATCTGCACTCACATGTAAAATTACTTTGTGACCTTGGGCATGCCACACTCTTAGCCATAGAGGAAGGCACTACCAAACATCCTCTGAATAAATCTTGCCAAGAAAACTCAATAGGGTCACCATATGTCCAAGATGACTTGAAAGCACATAACAACAACAAATTTTGGTAATGGTATAACAGGGTCACAGAGAATCTGGAAATTTGGGGTTAAATAGTAAACCAGGAAATTGAAAATTTGACTTTTACTCAAGCTTTATTCAAAATATTTTTTCTTGCCCTTTATTCTCTTTTCCTGATCTTTAGTTTACCCTTGCCAATGTTCTGCTACAGATTATATCAGTATATCAGTTGAAAAGGCAGTAGAGGTGGATGGCTCTTTTAAAGACAACAGTAAAGCTAGAGTGTGGCTCAGAGTGTGGTGGAGTCTTCTTTGTTGGAAGTCTTTAAACAGAGGCTGGGTGGCCATCTGTCAGGGATGCTTTGATTTTGAGTTCCTGCATGGCAGGGGGTTGGACTGGACCTTGTGGTCTCTTCCAATTCTATGATTACATGATTCCATGATATGCAAAAGGTGTTCAGCTGGAGTTCATTGGGAGTCTCTAAAAAGCCTATTATTCATCTCCCAAGAAGGAAATGAGACTGCTAATACCAATTTCACTATTCCAGCTTTATATAGCAGAAGTTATCTGCTTATATTACAGGTAAGGGTAAATTTAGTGTTAGAACAACTTTTATTGATATGAGTACAATCTTGCATTCATGCATTTTGCAAATAAATCCAATCAATTATAGCACAGTGTGTGACATTCTGTTTTTATCCCGTACCCCTCCTACTTGGTAAACTACTTGCCTGAAGCCTATTGTTAGTCCCAACTAGAATAGAATCTGTAGGACATTTACCTATGTGTCAACTCACCATTTTAAAAACTTAATCTACAGGCCTACTCTAGTTAGGTCTAACTAACAGGATCCAGGGTGGAGGGCCCTACTATTCATTATTCAGCAGGTGGCAGCAGCTATATTATTCACTGGCTTAATTTATCGCAGTAACAGAAGTGGGGCACTTGGATGCCCAGTTAAGGTTGAATTTCCTTGCAATCCCTGAGAGTTAAAAAAGTACAAAGGGACCCTGGTGTATGCTACAAGGAGAATTTCAAAAGCATCCAGGATGGAGACAAGAAACTGATACCTATCCAAGATGTGTGCATAGGTCTACAGCAGTGGCAGTCAATAGGTGGTCCATGACCATGATGCAGCTGTGCTTCAGTATTTCTATTAACATCAACACCCCACTGCCTTACACTACAGTCACCAGAAGTGCACTGTTGTAATTTCATGCCCCTCAAAGAAATATAAAATACTTCTTTTTCTTTTCTTTTTGAGGAGAAACTCAGCCCTGTTAAACTGCAATACTCTATGGTGCACAGAAGAACATTCTAGCACTACAGTCGGTGGCATATTTTAGCAGCAAATGAAAAGACAGCAGGAACATCAGCAGTGACTCATAATTTGCAAAAACAGTGCATATTCTAGTCAGTTATCTCTCATGTAGGTTCTGTATCTCATGAAATTGCCCCTGGTCAAGTAGAATCATGTAAATATATTCCGTACTTTTGCAGACAACATAATTTTTTCAGGGGGCATATGGTACCTAGGGTGCAGGGCTGTTCCATGCACTCACTGTGTTAGTAATACAACTTTTTTTTTTTTAAATTATTCTCTATGTAAGCAACAACGGATTTTACCAATTTTCTTCCTACAGAAAGAAAGTCTTTGAAAATTGTGCATTTTTCAAATACTATTATCAGTTTGGAACTTATTCTGCACAAAGTTCACACTTGCATATTTTTTTAAAAAAATGCACAGGAATCAACATTTTCTGCATGGAAAATAATATTTTGTGCAAAAAATGCTGCTTTCTGTGCAAAGCACTGTGTAAATTTTACACAGAATAAGTTGAACAGTGATGATTCTTGTCATTCTAGAATTCTCCTTGTCAGTGTTTCCTGAAAGCCAAAAACAAGATTTTTGACCATTATTTTTTTTTAAAAATCCCACCCTCCCCTACTCTGGATATTTCCATTTTATTAGCATTTTCTGGGTGAGTACCAAGAGGCTGAACAGGGGTCTTGGTGAGCACAAAATAACACTACCTGTAGGAGCACAAATACAGCATGTATCTCTTTTGTGTTGAAAGTGGTTTCTGATAACATAAAACTATTGCTGACTCTGTTAACAGAATTTCTGATGGTGTCTCTCTTACAACCACAGAATATTATGCTATGATTGTTAAAGTATTGTAAACAATGTCTTTCCAATTTATATGCTCTCTTTCCTAGAAATGTATAGTGCTTTTTGTTTCTTTCTGTAGCCACACAATTCAGTTCATTCTGTTTAGCACTTTTGCATGCTTTGGGAGATAAAATATTGATCAGCCTGCCAAGAAACATAGAGTGTGATTCTACTTTTATGTCAGGACTTAGCAATAAACTGCATTTATCAAGCCCTCCCTCCCAGATAATGGTAAGTAGTAACTGGTGACATCTCATTAATCTAGCTCCCTCAGTAATTGGCCCACTTCTGAAAATTCTACTCTCTAAATTGTTCATAAGTATTACTGTGGGACCTACAGACAACCCACAGTTCACTCTTGAGTAAAGACATTTTAAAGAAAACAACAACATCAATACTAAGAGTAGCAATTTGAGGTCAGGAATAGAGTTATTGAACATTCTTTAAAGGGGTGAAATCGAGGAGAGGTGGACAAATGGAAAACAATTGTTAACAATGCAGCAACCTTAACCTCTTGTAGATAAGCAGGAGTGACTGAGGAGGGAAGCAGACGGGCGGCACGGGGCTGCCCCGGGAAGCTGCGGATTGGGGCCGAGGTATCCGCACTCCTTGGCCCCAAGCTGCAGTGTCCCAGGCCCAGGAAGGAGTGATAAAATAGCGCTCCTTCCACAAGACGCTGAAGGTGCGCTGCAAAAGGCCTCCGGCGCACCTTTGGCGCCTCTTCTGCTGCAGCATGTGCAGATGCTGCAGCGGAAGTGCGTCGTCAGAGCGCTGGCCATGCAGAGCGATGGGCACTCCGATGATGTAATAGCCCAGCGTGAGGCTGCCCCTCCCCTTCCTGGCCTCGAAAATGGCGCTTTGAGCCATCTGCTTAGGCAATGACTGACGGAATGTGAAAGCAGTTTAAGGGTATGAGTTTCCACGACCTTAGCAGTACTTGTGGAGGCCTAGAGGATTTCAAAATTCGAAAGGATGCACAGGGAATTGAGATGAGTTCATGAACTGCTATCCCCACATTTGAGGAATCTCAAAAAACTGAAAGGCTGTACATACACACTGCCTGCAGAGGAGTCTCATGTTCAATCATTGACATGTTTTGATAATTCTGGGAGAGATCCTTGCCTGAAATGCTGGACAGCTAGTTTGACCTGAGGTGTATCTACAACATAGAAATAGTGCAGTTTGACACCACTTTAAGTGTTATAGCTCCATCCTATGGCATTTGTAGTTTTACAAGGTCTTTAGGTCTACTCTACAGAGTGCTGGTGCCTCACAAAACTACAAGTTACAGTAACTCCCAGGATTCTATAGGATGTCACCATAGCAGTTAAAGTATCAAATTGCAATTTTTCTATAGTAGATGCACTCTAATGTACAGAATCGTTCTATGTCTCATGTCACCATGTTTTTTGGCACAGTATCTACTGCTCAAATTAAAACCTGGGAAAATTACTTTTTGACCTACTGTGGAGAACAAGCAGAATTATTCCAAGCTAACAACAGCCAATCAGGTGTAAGCTGGCAATAGCCAATAGAATTTTGGACTGTAGTTGATAAAGAATTCTGTTGCTGACAGTTGGAGTTAGACCGGGTCTGGATGTGTAACAGCCCAGAAGTGAGGGACTGTGAGGGGAAAGTGCAGTTGGGTACACACCAGCCCAAAGGGCCGGCCTGGAGGCAAAGATGGAGCATGGCAGCCGGCCATCCCAATCCCATGCTGCCAGCATCCTGACACCCTCATGGAGCACTGTTCTGATGTGCTGTGCCAGAAAGGGCACCGAAGAACCATGTACCAGCTCTTAAGCCACCCTTTTCCTGCCCCTGAAAGGAGTGGCATTTTGCTGTTCTTTTCAGGGCGGCAAAAGAGAGGATCAGGGCTGTGGCATGGGTTAGTCATGGCCCCAACCTGCTGCTTCCCGGAGCAGCCCAGAGCCACCTGTCTGCACCTCACCTTAGTTTGAATGTTGAACTCCAAGTGAGGGAATTTCTGGGATTAGATTAGCATGAGGGCTATTACAGAAATAAGGTTAAAAGGATAACCATAAATAAGGATAGTATGAGGGTCCTAAAGAATAGTAACTGTTGTTCTCTAGAGTGTATAAGAAAGTATAACAAAAACAAATAAATACATCATAACAAATGAAACATTGTTAACCATCATTTAAATAAAGTTTTATTGTTTTAATACAAGCATGTTTGAACATGGAATCCTTATTCATGCTACTATTAGGAGTGCGGCAACTAGCCTGATTTACCAAAACTGTGCATGCTGCCCATAATTTTTTTGTCTTGTTTTTATAGTGTTCTCGCATAATGTATTTTAATGTAATTGTCAGTTTAATCTAGTTTTAAGGGGTGGAAGGGTTAGGGTACAGGGATTGGTTGTTTTAACTTGTTCATGTTTTAATCATGCTGTAACCCACCCCAATTGCCTAACAGAGAGGCGGGCTATAAATAATAATAATAATAATAATAATAATAACAACAACAACAACAACAACAACAACAACTAACAAATACAAAATGAAGTTTGGGGAGTAAGCCCACAGATATAAATAAGAGTGGTCTGGTACATCACATATTGGGGCAGTGGTGGGATAACAAAACCCATAGGGCTGCCATCTGAGTGAAAAGCATTAAGCGAAGGAGTGAATCTTTACACCTACAATTATCCCCCTGGAGGCTTCTGAAAGTTGTCCAGAAAGTTGTCCAAACTATGCCTAGAAATCATTCAGCACACTGTTGCCCAGATCCTGTTATGGGCTATACTAGAGGCTGATAGTGAAGAGTCATATAAATTAAAACTCTTATTTAAAAACTTTATTTATTTATTTATTTATTTATTTATTTATGGGATGTAGATCCCACCTTTCTCCATGTGTGTGTGTAGATGTCACAGAAAAAGAGATATAAATTGACCTCCTCCAGTTTTTTATGTGGATGATATTAAAGAAAAGAAAAGAACAGGCAGAAAAAGTGTGGCCTACGGGCAGTATGTGACCCAACTTTTTTGTGTCCTCTAAATCTACAGAACACAGAATTTAATATTTAACAGGGGAAAAGGCTAAATCCTAAGTGAAGCTGTGTGCCATAAGGAGTGAGTAGAAGGGTGCTTTCATTCCTAACATTCCCTGTTTTTTCAAACACTGATTCTGAGCCAAAAACAAACAAACCTGGAACTAAAAATCAGAATTAAATTTGTGGTCATGTCTAGACTATTTTTTAGTCAACTTTCACAGGTATAAAGAAAATGTTCTGGCTCAGTTACCTAGCCTACTTGAAATGAATGTAGCCCCCATCAGCACTCTGAAGTAACATAACACAGACATATGTTTCTGCTAGGAAGGAGAAGGAGGCTTTCCAGGTCAGTTTCTGCCAGGAAGGGAGAAGGAAAACAGTTTCCAAGCAGCCGTATTGAGTGGGTGAGTGTTTAAATTCTTTTTAAAAACATTTCTGGAGAGTGTGACTATTGCTGAGCAGGTGGGGCTTTGGTGAGTCACATTTGTGAGCTAGCTAATTAGCTCTATACAACTCCTCCCAGAGGCGCGAGCCTAATGGAGCGTGAATTTTTTCATAGGACAAGGAAAAGCATAGTACAGGTAGAAGGGAGGCTTTGACCTTTATTTTTTTTGAGGTTCTCCTATTAATAATAATAATAATAATAATAATAATAATAATTTAAAGGCTTTTGAGGTTGTTGTTTTTTGCTCAGAGGAAGAGAGACAGGGACTTGCCTCCAGAATAAGGTAGCATCCAGGAGCTCTCTTTAGAGTTAGAAACCCAGTTGATTGAGCTCACTGACAGAGCCTGGTGAAAAGACCAAGAGAACAGGGGCCTTTTACGTGGGTCTTTACCAGAGACATTTTGACGGAGAAGCCCACAGTTCTGTTTCAGTGCTTACTTAAGATTTCTCAATATGGACACCGAGGGAGTTGCTGCAGTCACCTGCAACACTTGTGGGATGTTTGTCTTCTTGGCAAGAGTGTGGGGAACTTCACCTGCACCAAGTGCAAGTTTGTAGCCCTTCTGGAAGAGAAAGTCCATCAGCTGGATGCCCGGGTAGCTACACTTCAGCATATTAGGAAGCAAGAGGTTTTCCTGGACAGAGCAGAATGAATGGTCTTGGACAGGGACTGCACAGAGGAAGTTGTTCAAGAGGAGGTAATTTCATGCACACAGGAGGTGGACACCTGGAGGAACGTCACACATTGAAGTACTGAAACCAGGGATCATTCTGGGAGCTAGCAGCTACAGAATCAATTTGAAATGATCTCCCTTATAAAGGATGAAGAGGAAGAGCAGCAGGGACAGTCCTCAAGGACAGTGCAGGGGACCCTAAGAGTACCACAGTCTTCAGAATATCAGAAGGGATAATGAGGTTTTGGGTAGGAAGCTGAAAGAGCTGGATGCACAAGTTGTTATCTCATCTCTTCTCCCAGTTGAAAGGCATGGTCCAGAAAGGGAGAGGAAGATAGCAGATGTGAATAACCACATGGTGCCGCCAAGAATGATTTGGATTCTTAGATCGTGGGCTGTGGTTTCATGAAGGTGGACTTCTAGCAAGAGATGGGCTGCATCTCACACCAGTTGGAAGAAGCATTTTTGCCAATAGTCTCAAACAACTGATCAGGAGGGCTTTAAACTGAGTCATCTGGGGGAGTGAGACAGTATCTTCGAAGGTATCTTGGAAGGCAGGAGTACATCATGGGCTGGAGATAATAGTCAAAGTGTTATAGAGGGATCAAGTCAAATGATGCAAAGACCCTACAGTGGGAGGCAAAAAAACTCACACGGGCAACAAGTGGGGCGGACACATGCTCTTAGATGTCTCTACACTAATGCACAGAGCATGGGAAATAAACAAGATGAACTTGAACTCCTAGCACAACAAAGCAAATATGATATAATAGGCATCACTGAAACCTGGTGGGATGAGTCTCATGATTGGAATGTAGGAATAGTGGGGTATGACCTTTTTAAGAGAAATAGGCCAAACAGGAAAGGAGGAGGAATAGCATTATATATCAGGGATGTTTACACCTGTGAAGAGATCCAGGACTTAAATCCTGGAAATCAGGTGGAGAATATCTGGATAAAAATTAAAGGGGAAGGAAACAACAGGGATGTTATAGTGGGAATCTACTACAGACACCCAAGTCAGACTGAGGAATTGGATGATGCCTTTCTATACCAGATGACCACACACTCGGAAAGGAGAGATGTAGTAGTGATAGGTGACTTCAACTATCCTGATATTTTCTGGAAGTCAAACTCAGCCAATACTTTAAGGTCTAGAAAATTCCTCACTTGCCTCCAAGAAAATTTCATTATCCAAAAGGTGGAAGATCCGCTATTTTAGATCTGACCCTAACCAACAGGGATGACCTGGAAAATGGGGTGCAAGTGGTGGGATCCTTAGGTGGGAGTGATCATGTTCTCCTTGAGTTTCTTAGACAGTGGAAAGGAGAAGCTAGGCATAGTCAAACACTCATTCTAGACTTTAGGAGAGCTGATTTCAATAAACTTAGAAAAACACTGAGAGTGATCACGTGGTCAGAAATACTAAAGGAGAAAGAAGTTGAGGGTGGATGGGAGTTTCTCAGAAGAGAGATACTGAAGGCACAATCTCAAACTATTCCAATGAGAAGGAA
>CM034703.1:234642283-234664361 GCA_020142125.1 Phrynosoma platyrhinos
TGTGGGCTAGACAATACGACTGTTAGGTGGATTAGTAACTGGTTGACTAACCAAACTCATAGGGTGCTCAGCAATGGCTCTTCATCCTGGAGGGAAGAGACCAGTGCGCTGCCACAGGGTTCTGTCCTAGGCCCAGTGCTATTCAACATCTTTATTAATGATTTGAATGAAGGAATAGCGGGCATGCTTCTCAATTAGAAGGCATAGCTAATACCCAGAAGACAGGATGAAAATTCAAAATGACCTGAATAGATTAGAAAGCTAGGTCAAATCTAACAAAATGAATTTCAACACAGAGAAATGTAAGGTACTGCACTTAGGGGGAAAAATGAAATGCATGGATATAAGATGGGAGACACTTGTCTTTCAATGATACTATGTGTGAAAGGGATCTAGGAGTCCTAGTAGACCATAAGTTGAACATGAGTCAACAACGTGATGCCGCAGCTAAAAAGGCCAATGCAATTTTAGGCTGCATTAATAGAAGTATAGTATCTAGATCAAGAGAAGTAATAGTACCACTGTATTCTGCTTTGATCAGCCCCCACCTGGAATACTGTGTCCAGTTCTAGGCACCACAATTCAAAAAGGATGTTGAAAAACTGGAGTGTGTCTAGAGGAGGGTGACTAAAATGGTGAAGGGTCTGGAAACCATGCCCTATGAGGAACGACTTAGGGAACTGGGTATGTTTAGCCTGGAGAAGAGATGGCTAAGAGGGGATATGATAGCCCTGTTTAAATATTTGAAGGGATGTCATATTGAGGAGGGTGCTAGCCTATTTTCTGCTGCTCCAGAGAATAGGACTCAGAAAAAGAATGCAAGATATAGGAAAAGAGATTCCACCTCAACATTAGAAGGCACTTCCCATCAGTGAGAGCTGTTTGACAGTGGGACACATTCCCTCAGAGTGTGGTGGAGTCTCCTTCTTTGGAGGTCTTTAAACAGAGACTGGATGGCCATCTGTTGGGGATGGTTTGATTTTGACTTCTTGCATGGCAAGGGGTTGGACTGGATGGCCCTTGTGGTCTCTTCCAACTCTATGTTTCTATGATTCTATGTTGAGCATGTCAGTGAGAATCTGACCAGTTAATTCTCAGAGCTAAACATCTAGAACATAGTTTTAATTTGTTCAATAAAGTAAATTATCGGTCATATTGGAGACAGGCATACTGCTGATATGCAGCTCTAAGCAGCCCTAGCCAGTATAGCCAATGATAGGGAATGCTGGGAGTAGCAAACCAACATAATTACCACCCCAGGGGTATAGGAGTATATTTTAACACAGTCTACACTAGAGGTGTAATTCCTCATTAAGTTTACTCATGAAGGAAACTGTGAGTATTTTACCAGTTTTTTTCCCTCTGGGACAAGAAAGTCTAAAAGCTGTTTCCATTTCAGGACTTATTCTGGGCAAAAGTCTTATTCTTATTCACAGAAAAAACACTATTTCCTCTTTCTGCTTTGGCTGGGGGCTTATTCTGTACATATTTTTTTTTTTTGCCAGAAACCAGCATCTTCTGTACATGTAATACCATCTTGTGCTGGAAATGATATTTCTACACAGAAAAATGATGTTTCTGCACATAATATTTTCTGTGCAGAAAATGCTGTCTTGTGTGTGAAAATGTGTGAATTTTCTGCTGAATAAGTCCCAAACTGCAAAGATTTTTGTCAGTCCAGACTTCTCCTCAGCATTTTGTGAAACTTGAGAAATATATTTTTGATGATTTTTGAATATTTTTTTCCATCCCTACATGCACATTATGCTGGTGGCAATGAAACAAACCTTTGTCTTTCCATAAATCCCAGCTTAATGTGCTAGTGGCAGCAGCTCCCATCTTTAGCTACCTTGGCAATCAGTTTTCATACTGAATTAGATTTAGAAGTAAATGTTGCAAGACAGAAACATATTTTATGGTATTTGTTTCAAAATGCTCCTCCACATTCCGAGACAATTTCAGAATTCTTTGCTGGAATGTAGGTTGAATGATTTGTCAGTGACAAAAATCACACATTTTTCAGGTGTAATTTCATTTACCACATCATTGCCTCTCATGTTTTAAAAACAACAGAAAGCAAAGTGATTTCCCTCGCCATTTCAGCCTTCTAATTGGCAAAAAATAAACCCTTGTGGAGCAGCAAGCTTGGTTTGATCTACAGCGGTAACTGACAAAGAAATGACTACTCCAGTGCCACCTGAGTTAAAAATAACATTCTCCAGACTGTTCCTAATCACCCTTTGACGCCACATTTGACATGTTTAAAAAGTTGCTCTGGGAATTAGGACCACTTGGTTTCACATTTATTCAGGTGTCTGTTTATTGTGGCGCAATGCTTACTCATACACTGGAATAGCTGAAGCTAGGACGTTTTCTTACAATGACAACCCCATAGTGAAAGGGCAATTTCTCACTGTGCTGGTGCTATATACAACGTTCTCAATTGCTTTACAGCTGAGCATGCGGATAGATAATCATGTGTAGTTCAGCATGCAGCCTGGAATTTGACAGTTCCTAATGCAATTCCCAATCATGACATCCTAACTCTCCATTTTCAGGCAGCAAGGGGGGGGGGGGGTTGCTGAGTTTTCGAACTGCAAGTATGTATGGGAAATTGTTGCATTGCTCAAGGGAAGAAGGATGTAAGCTGTGCAATGCCATTTTGTGGTATGCAGCAATCAGATTCTGTAAAGAAGATACATTTGTTTGTTTTAAAAATAGATAATGGTGTATAATGTTTCTAAATGGAACTGATGTTCATTATGAATCACATTTTGCTAGGATTTAAATTAGTTTACATGTAATGTGTGTATGTGGCTTCAGGTTATCTGTTCCAGCATTATGAATTTTATAGGGTTTTCTTTGGTAAGGAATATTCAAAGGTAGTTTTGTCAACCACTTCCTCTGAAATATAGCCTGCAGCACCTGATATTTGTTGGCGGTCTCCCATCCAAATACTAACTAGGCCTGATTCTGCTTAGCTTTCTAGATCAGACAGGATGCCATGCCCTCAGGGTATTATTGGTTCACCTGGGTGTGGAAATTGTGTTTCTTTTTGCAGTTATAAGACACAACAACACAGCTGGTTGTATAGATGCATTTTCTGCAGCAGGCCTTATATAGGCCCACTCAAAGCCTTGCAAGAATTGAAGAGTCTCTCTGCCCTTTTCAATATGCCCATGACTGGGAGACTGTTGTAGTTATCACTTCCCAGCATCTGGATATGCAGAACCTCAGAAATTAGTTTGGTGGACTCTGCCTGAATTAAGGGATGGTAACATTGGCAGAAGTAGCTATGACAGCTACATCTGACAATGCAGGAACTTGGCCATCATTTTTAACTGAATGCAATATAAGGTACTCACTAAATAATTGGAACCTACTTGTGGAAAGCAACTGGAATGCTTTTCCTAGTTGTTAGGTTGATTTTCTGTCCAGAAACCCTGAAAGTCCTCATGCTTACCAACATATGAAAGATCAGAAATTAGGTTTGGATTACCACTTAGGTGGCCAGTATAATTAAGTATAGTTTGGCAAAGCAGTGTTTCTATGATAAAGGAGTGTTTCTATTCTTCTAAGACCATTTTGCTATCAACTATAAAAGAAAAAGAAGAAGAAAGACATACATAGTCACTGCTTTAAAACAGTAAAGGGTAACTTAGGCCAGATCTAGACTGTTAAGTGTAGTGGAAATTTCTGAGATAGATATAGTTATATTTACTCAGGTGGTAGATACTCCTTGGAATTCTTGGGAAATGCCCAAGAATCTGGGAGATGTTGTTTGATTCTCAGATATATTGAGGGGTATGTACAGGTACAGAAATTATGGTGTTCCAATATAAATAGTCCTTCTGGATCCATCCTTGTGATATTTTTATAAGGTTACTTTAAGTTATCCTGTATTTCATCCTTTATTACTAAGCACCCAGTAATAGCACCCTGAATACTGTAAGCATGAAAAAAAAATCTAACCTTAGTCAGATAAAATAACCTTCTGAAGGTTTTTGTTGTGATTACACCCTCTGTAATGTTTTGAAAAGATACTGATCATAAATTGTCCCTATTCTTCTATTAAAAAGCTGTCTGGCAGGAAAGGTGGGGACAACACCCATTTGTCTCATCCAAACTAGAGATCTCCGCATGGGCTCTGGGACTCCTGTCATCATCAGACACCACAAAAAAGGGGGAAAAAAAACCAAGGTGGGAAAGAGGATCCTGGCTAAGCCCATAAGTAGTAGTAGCAGCAGGAGGAGGGATTGTGCCTGTTGCACCCCCAGCATTGCCCATGTACTTTAAGGAATGTGCTTTACGATAAAGAAGCGGGATGTTTTCAATACTAAATACACTTGTATAGGGTGTCATACATACACAAGTACAGAAGATGGCCAACACCCAGAGTTTCTGGCCAACACCCAGAGTCACCCTGCCAGTGCCAGGAGGTACTAATATGACTATTCTGGAAGATGTGTTCAAAAATGTAATTTTCCAAGTTCAGCATGCAAACATTCCTAAATGAAATTTTAGTCTAGTCAGCTGTAGCAGGCTATTTAAAATTTACATTTAAATGACTAAGCAATATATTAAGAAAAGTTTATAATAATACTCTTTTTTTCTTATTCACAATTCCTGCATTAAGGGCTGTGTGAATGCTACCACATTAGTATCACCTCACCCCTTGTTTTTGTAAAAAGAAGTTATTGTAAAAAGTAGTCCTCAAATGAGAGCAACAGTGCTGAAGAGTGAATCATTTTTGCCACTTCTTGTTCAACGCATGTTTTAATACCTATATGAAATGAGAAACTCATATAAACAAGCTAATATGTGCATTTTATATCTGTATGGAAAATAATTTAATACAGATACAGTCACAGAAAGTAGTTCTGAACTTTAAAATAGAATGGATCTCTCTTGAAATCTAAGCTAAAATAAAATTGGGCTGATTTTAAATAGTCTCAGCACAGCATATCATTGTCTATCCCATTTTTCAGAACATTAATCCCCTTGAGATCCAATAACCTTCTTTTTACTCTTAGTTTAAATTTACAAGCCAACTGTAACTTTAACAGAATTATACTGAAGAGAAGCAGATGTTTCAAATGATGTAAAATCATGAGCATTAGAAATACTTTAACTGCTACTTGCGGAAAATTTCATTTAACAATAAATGCCAAAACTAACTTGCTTCACTCCACGAAAAGCATCTGAGGAAGTAGACTGAAGTCTATGAAAGCTCATACTGCCAACTTCTTAGGGCCTCGGCAGACGACTAATAGAGTCGTCTCCGAGGCAGGGAAGAGGAGGGGCAGCCGCACGATCGGCGCCCCTTCCTCCTCCTGAGGTTGCCCTCGGAGCAGCCGGCCCTCCGCACGGCCGGCGCACTGAGAGCAACCTCCTGCCGCAGCGTCCGGACACGCTGCGGCGGAAAAGTCAGGGAAAGTGCACCCTACGCTTTTAGGGCGCACTTTCCCTGACTTCTGAAAGGAGCGCTGATTTAGCGCTCCTTTCAGAGGCACCGACGGTGCGCCTCAGTGCGGATGCTGCGGTTCCGCGGTGCACCGTCGCAGGGCGTCCTGGACGCCCTCGTCTGCTACCCCCCTTACTTTCTTTCAGTTAGTCACTGAGGTGCTACAAAATCTTTCTCATACTGATTCTACAGATTAACATGGCTATATCTTTGAATTTGCTTTTCTTTAGAATATTTCAGTTAGTGTGATATATAGTTTTCAAATTGTTATATTCCATAAAGCAGACAACATAGAAGTGTGTATTGTTTAGCAGTGAAATACAACAGAATATGCAAGTACCATTTAAAACTAGATATTTGTAATCTGCAAAAATTAACTGTTAGATCAGAAAATATTTATTTTAATGTTATGGTGAAATTTTTTAAAATACAACTAGCTCTGGGAGTTTTGCCAATACATTAAAATGCACAATGTAAAAACATAAACTTATTCCAACAACGAATAACTATAAAAATATATTTTTTTTTTTAAAAAAAAATCATTTCAAGAGCTTAGGAAATTGTTTGTAAAAAATAACTGGTTGCAGTTATGGCCCCAACTATCACAGTAGTATGTTACAGTTATTGTTACTTTTAAACATTAACATTATTTTCTATTTCTCAGATATAACCAATATGGTTCCATTTGAGATACATACAATGTGAATGCTACGAGCTGTTGTCCTCTGGTTAGAGAACCGTGTCTTGCCAGGGAGGTAGAAGTATCTGTGGTGCAAAACATACTTCTCCCTCTTTCTCCCATTGTTTTCTCAAATATACAACAGAACACAATGCAACATAATGAACCAGTACCCTCAATCAGACTGAGGATATGGATGAGACTTTCCTAGAATAGATGACCAAAAATTCAGTAAGGAGAGATATGGTGATAATGGCGGGTTTCAACTAGCCTGATATTTGTTGAAAATCAAACTCGGCAAAAAACCTAAGCTCCCACAAATTCCTCACTTACAATGCAGATAACATCATTGATGAAGAGGCAACAAGATCCTAACCAACAGATAACTTGGTTAAAGAGGTAGAAAAGGGATGATCATGGTATCCTGGAATTTGTTATACAGTGGAAAGGGAGAGCCAAGCATAGTTAGACATACATTCTATACTTTAGGCAAACTAATTTCACTAAACTTAGGGAAATACTGGGTTAGGAACACTAAAAGAGAAGGGACTTCAGGAAGGATGGGAGTTCCTTAAAGGGAGATATTGAAGGCACAACTTCAAACAGTTCAAATCAGGAGGAAAAATGGGAGGTATCTCAACAAGCCAGGAGATGAATGGCTAAAGAACTTTCAGCTGAGCTAGGGTTTAAAAGGGACATGTATAAGAAACAGGAAAAGGGAGAAATCACTAAAGAGGAATTCCAACAAATAGTTAGCACATGTAGGATGTGAATAAGGGAAGTTAAAGTACAGAATGATCTCAGATTTGAAAGAGAATTTAATAATAATAATAATAATAATAATAATAATAATTTATACCCCACACCTCTGTAAAAACAATTGGGGTGGCTTACAACAGTTAAAATTACATCGAGAATACAATTTAAAAACAAATAGAATTTAAAAATAAAAGAATGGGCTTTTTTGCTAATGTCTTCTCACAAAAAACAGTGATCAAATTGATGAAAATGGAGCAGATGACATAATAGGGGGAATGCAGCATAGAATAAATAAAGAGATAGCAAAGAGTGCCAGCACATCTGATAGTCCTGATGAGGAATCTGTACTCAGCACAAGAGGCTACTGTCAGAACAGAACACAGAGAAACAGAATGGTTCCCAATTGGCAAAGGAGTCAGACAAGGCTGTATCCTTTCACCCTATCTGTTCATCTTGTATGCAGAACATATTATTTTTTTAAAAAACAGGCTTGGACACAGAAAAAGGAGGAGTGAAAATAGGAGGAAGGAACATCAACAATCTGAGATATGCAGATGACACCATAATACTAGCAGAAAACCTCACAGACCTGGAACATCTACTAAGCAAGATCAAAGAAGAAAGTGCAAAGGCAGGCTTAATGCTGAACATAAAGAAAACAAAAATAATGACCACCGAGGACTTTCACAATTTCAAAATAGAAATAGAATTCCCATACCCAGAATCAAACATTGATAGAAATGGGGACTGCGGTCAGGAAATAACAAAAAGGCTAAGAATGGGGAGGGTGGCTATGAAAGAACCAGAAAATATTCTAAAATGCAAAGATATACAACTCAGCACAAAAGTCAGAATCATACAAGCCATTGTATTCCCTATTACCATGTATGGATGTGAGAGTTGGACAGTTAAGAAAGAAGATAGGGGGAAAATCAACTCATTTGAGATGTGGTGCTGGAGGAGAGTGCTGAGGATCCCATGGACAGCTAAAAGGTCAAACAAGTGAGTCCTAGAGCAGATCAAACCAGAAACCTCCCTGGAAACCAAGATGACTAAATTGAGACTGTTGTACTTTGGACACATTATGAGAAAATAGGACTTTTGGGGAAAAAATAATGCTGGGAAAGGTGGCGGGAAGTAGGAAGAGAGGAAGGACACATGCTAGATGGATGGACTCTATTAAGGAGGTCATGGGTATGGGTTTGCAGGATTTAAGCAGAACAGTGGAGGACAGAGGGTCTTGGAGATGTCTCAACCATAGGGTCGCCATGAGTTGAGATCAACTCAAGGGCAGTTAACAACAACAAAACAAGAATACCTGATCAGTCTAAAGAATTCAAGTCTCCCTGGCCAGATGAACTACATTCAAGTGTATTAAAAGAACCTGCAAATGTAATCTCAACAATCTTTGAGAATTCCTGGAGGAAAAGTCCCATCAGACTGGAGGAGGGAAAATGTTGTCCCCATTTTCAAAGAGGGGGGAAAAGAGGACCCAAACAGTTACTGCACTGTCAATCTGACATCATTACCAAGAAAGTTTCTAGAGCAGATCATTAAACAGATAATTGGTAATCATTTAGAAAGGAATGCCATGATCACAAAAAGTCAACATGGTTTTCTCAAAAACAAGTCATTCTAGACTGAGGGATGAAACAGACAGCCCCTTTGTGCACGCTGCAAGAGCGCCAAAAAGCTGCTGCTGCAGCAGAAAATCTGGCTTTTTGTCAGCACAAAAGGGAGTGGCTTTTTGCCACTCCTTTTTGTGGTGGCAAAATGCTAGGTTGGGGATGTGGTTTGCTTTGGTCTGTTTCATTCCTAAGTAATGCCTTTGACAAGATTCCTCCATGATATTCTTGCAAACAAGTTAAATGTAGGATAGATATTGCTACTGTTAGGTGGATGTGTAATTGTTTGATCAACCAGACCAAAAGGGTGCTCAACAATGGCTCCTCCTCATCCTGGAGAGAAATGACCAGTGAGGTTCCACAGGGTTCTGTCTTGGATCCAGTGCTAGTCAACATTTTTATCAATGACTTGAATGATGGAGTAGAGGGCATGCTTTTCAAATTTGCAGATAACATCAAATTAGAAGGGGTTGCTAATACCCCGGAAAACAGGATCAAAACTCAAAATGACTTTAATAGATTAGAAAGCTGGGTCAAAACTAAGAAAATGAATTTCAACAGGGAGAAATACACTTAGGTAGAAAAAAAATGAAATGCATAGATATAGAATTGGGGAACACCTGGCTTGACAACAATACATATGAAAGGGATCTAGGACTCCTAGAAGACCACAGGTTAAAAATGAGTAAAGTGTTATGGCAGCTAAAAAAGCCAATGCATTTCTAATGTAATAATAATAATAATAATAATAATAATAATAATAATATTTTTTTTATTTTTAACCCGCCCCTCTGCTTAGCAACCGGGGTGGCATACAGCAAGTTAAAACAACAATGGTTAAAACAATCCTTCAGCCCAATCCCTAACCCTCCCACCCCTTAAAAATAAATTAAACTAGAGCAATATTAAAATAACAATTCAAATGACATACATACATACAATACAATAACAAGCAGCTGTTAGAGAAAGCAGACAATGGAGGCAGAGAAATAGGGAGCAATCCAGACTCTTAATTTGGTCAGGAAATTATTCTGGGAAGGCCTGCCGGAAGAGATCCGTCTTTACTGCTTTTTTGAAGCAGTCAAGGGTGGTGATAAGACGGATCTCATCCAGCAAGCCATTCCATAGTCTGGGAGCGGTGGCAGAAAAAGCCCTCTGGGAGGTCTGTGACAGCCTAGTTTTCATAGGCTGCAGCAGGTTCCTCCCAGAGGACAGAAGTGTGTGGGGGGAATCATACGGGGAAAGGCGGTCCTGGAGATAAGATGGATCCAAGCCATGTAGGGCTTTAAAGGTTAAAACCAACACCTTGTACTGTGCCCGAAAACTAATCAGCAGCCAGTGGAGAGATTTAAGCACAGGTGTTATATGCTCCCTCCTGGATGTTCTGGTAATTAACCTGGCTGCCATGTTTTGTACCAGTTGAAGTTTCCGGGTTAGGCACAAGGATAGCCCCATGTAGAGTGCGTTATAGTAATCCAGATGTAAGGTTACCAGAGCATGTACCACAGTTTCCAAATCCTTCATGTCCAGATAAGGGCGCAGTTGGCGTATCAGCTGAAGCTGATAACAGGCGCTCCTGACCGCCGCATTCACCTGACTAGTCATGTGAAGCGACGAATCTAGGAGTAACCCCAAGCTGCAAACACAGTCCTTGGAGGAGAGTGTGACTCCATCCAGGACTGGAGATTGTATTTGCAAATCTGGTTTCAGGCCCATAACTGTCAATTCCTCCATTATGTCTGGATTCAGTTTTAATCTGTTTTTCCTCATCCAATCCATTACCACTCTGAAACAGTCATTAAGAGGAGAGATGCCATCTGAAGTCTGAACCGATGATCTGGTCATGGAGAAATATATCTGGGTGTCATCAGCATACTGAAGGCACCGCGCTCCATGCCTCCGAATGATCTCACCCAGCGGCTTCATATAAATGTTAAATAGCATTTCTAGACTGCATCAATAGAAGTATAGTATCTAGATTGTGGCAAGTAACAGTACCTTCCCTGATTGCATCATTCCACCTCTTTTATAGCACAGTCTTCTCTTTTTCAACTGCCTTCCACTTTCCTACTTTCACTAATTATTTCAGTAGACATAAAAATTCAGGACTTTGATCCACCACTCTGTGATCCATCAGCTCCAAAGTTGCAGTCAATCTGAAACTAGCTCTAGCATAAGATATCATTCTATATCATCTAAGGGGTGAACAATTGTGGCCTTCCAGATAGTTTTTGCACACCTCTTTCATCACCCTTAGCCAACCTGGGCAATGGTGGGGAATTATAAGAACTGAAATCCAAAACTGTTTGGATAGCCAAAGTTGCCTTGCCCAAATGAGTGTGGCCTTTCAGAACTACAGTGAATGAACATGTAAGGTTCTTAACACAACATGTGAACTGAAAGTTTTTTATGTTCGTTGGTATCATTAAAAGCTGTGTATGAGCAACTCCACTAATGCAAGTTAGAACTGTGTGGAAGGAGGCAAAGGTGAACTACCTTGTGATAATCTCTCACCAACAAAATCCCAGGATGAGACAATCCAAAACAGAACAAGAGGCAAGGGCAGGACACAGAAGATGGAGAAGTTCCAGTCTGGCAGTGAAAATGAAACCAGGCACAGACCATGAACTGCTAATGTCCGACATTAGAATAAATTTGAAGAAGAATACCACATTAATCACCCTGACAAAATATGATCTAAAGAACATCCAAACAGAATTTAAAGAAAGTGTGAGAAACAGGTTTGCACTACTAAGCCTAGTTGATCAGGAATCAGGAGAACTATAGACAGAGGTCAAGGACATAGTAAAAGATGAATGTGGGAAAATTATATTTGTGGCAAAAAAGGAGTAGAAGCAATGGATGCCAAATAAAATACTTCAAATAGTTAAAAAAAGAGATGAGAAGCAAAAGAAAAGGGAGGCAGAAACACAGTTAGAACCATGAATGCTACAGTCCAACAGTTAGTGTGCAAGGATAAAGAGAATTACTACAATAATCAGTGCACAGAAATAGATGTTGAAAACAAAAAAGAAGGACAAGAGACATCTTCCCCAAGATCCAAGAAATAAAAAAGATATTTAAACCAAAGGTGAAGATGCTCTATGACCAGAAGGGAAACATAATACATGACCACATTGAAATAAAAACAAACAAACAATGGAGACAAGAGCCATACAAAAAATGTGAAAGATTGATTGACACACAGGAAGAAGAAATTTATGATGAACCCCAAATTATGGAAAGCAAAGTGAAAGCTGCACTCAAAGCAATTTGGAAGAATAAATCACCAAGAACAGACGACATACCAATAAAACTGCTACAATCCACAGGAACAGACTCAAGTATAGTTCTAAGTAAAATCTGGCAACAAACATGGGGACCAAAGCAGTGGCCCACAGATTGGAAGTGATCAATATACATTCCTATCCACAAACAAGGACACAAAAGATTGCAGTAATTACAGAAGCACTGCAGTAATTTCCCATGCAAGCAAGGTCATGCCAAATCCCGCAGCAAAAACTATATGGAGCAAACAATCCCAGATGTACAAGCTGGAGTCAGGAGTGGAAGAGGCACTAGGGATCAGATTGCAAAAATATGATGGCTAATGGAGCACACAAGGGAAAATGTGCATGTGCTTTATTGCCTACACAAAGCCTTTGACTACATACATCATGAAAAGCTATGGCTTGCTCATAGTGCCACAAGATCTGATTATCCTGATGTGTAACTTGGAGTCAGGACAAGAGGCTGAAATAAAAACAAACAAACAATGGAGGAATCAAAAAAGGCTATTCCCATCAGACAATGAAAAACCAGTAGAACAACACAGATGTAGGCCTGTGTTGCACTAAAAGGCCCATCCCACTCCCCTTCTGGCATTGTCCAGCTAGCAAAAGCAGCTTCACTTATATACCTCTTCATACCACGCTATGCAGTGTCTAAGCGGTTTACAATTATAAGATCATTGCCCCCCAACATCTGGGTACTCATTTTAGTGACCTTGGAAGGATGCAGGCCTGAGTCAAGCCTGAGCCCTGGCTAGTATTGAACTTGCAACCTTGTGGTTTATGAGTGAGTGGCTGCAGTACAGGCATCTAATCACTGCACCATCAGGGCTCCTGATACCGATATCCCATTTCTGGTGTGAACAGTCCAGACATCATTCAAGTCATTCCACACCAGAACTGGGGGATAACAGCTAAGCAGTTTAGAACAGTTTTTAAAAAGGTACCTGTTACTCTAGTTTCTCTAGTTTTTTTTCTGAGAAGATCTGGAGCTCTCAGTTTCTGCAGTGCAGTGGCTGTCTGCATGGGCATCCTGCTGAGCTGTCTGGCACATCCACTGCTGCTGTAGATCACCACTCTAACATTAGAACAAGGTGCTCATCCATTTGATTGTCACTGGGTGCCTCATTCTGACTTCAGAATCAAGTGACCTATGGTGGTAGCGAGCATGTTGGATGACTCAGTGGGATGCCCATGCAGACAGCTACTGGGGTGTAGGAATGGAGGGCCAGGTAAGAGGGGTAGGTCAGGGCAGCTCCAGGGTCAGGACAGTCTGGGTTGCCCTCGAAGTATCCTGGCTAATGCAGACAGTGCTATGGTAACCTTAGAATCTGTGATTTAATGTGGCAATGCTCTAGCTCTTAACCTAGTAGGAGACTGAAACATTTCACATCCCTTAACAGATAAATTATCATTTGTTGTGAATTGTAGTGGCCAATTTTGCATCATATCTTGCTTAAGGGCATCTATCCTGATGTCCCCCATTGACTAAAGTAGGCTAAAGTGGAGTTTTGTGGATGTTTTTCTATTCACACTGTTCAAATGTACACATCTTTCCCTCAATCTTTATGTAGCCACATGACAATGTGATGGTTTCAAAATGTAAATTCTACCTAGAGTACATTTCAGACCAAGACAAGCCCACTGAACCTTGATGGATACCTCATACTTCCCTATCCTGAATCAAGTTTCTTCTCAGATTGTTTTTTAATGTGGCTTCCATGGGGAATCTGACTCTTTCTAGAGAAAGATACTTCAATGGGGTATCTGAGATCTGTAAGTAAGGCATTCTACACAGATTGAGAGTCAGAATAATATCTCATCTTTGTACACAGTGGCAGACTGTACACTAGCCTATGATAGGTCCTGTGCAGGTGTGCAGGGATGTTTTCCTGCACAAATGTGCAGGTATGGAGAGATGTTCCTGTGCATGTGCACATGCATTTGAGAAAAAAAAATTAAAGCAGCCACTGCAGTTGTTCCATCTTCCTTTGCGGCATCCTTAAGGCTGGTGGTGCAGTTGTGGGGGCTTCAATACAGCCTTGGAAAAACTGCATAGACTCCCCCCAGTGCTGTTGCTCCATCTCCATTTAGGTCAACCTCAGGACAGGCAGTGCAATGCATGTCTTCAAATCCAGCAATAGAGAGAGATTGGGAGCCAGGATGGAGACATCCCTGTTATTCAACCCATACTGAGTCATTTGCAAAGCCACACAATTTTTCATTTGTGCTCCAGGCAAATGGATGGCTATGTAACACAAACAGGGATGCTAGAAAACTCCAGGAGAAAATATTATTGCAAGGTAATTCTATTCACAATGTGCTACGAGTTACCGAACCACAAAGGTGGTCATGGTGTATTTACAGAAAATGTTTCTGCTAATTGAAATAATTGCAAGAATAATACATAAGGAGCCTTGGGAGAGCATATTTAGTCCTTCTTTCTTCTGTTCAATTGATGACTGATTACTATTGATTGCTGTACAATGAGCAGAAAACACAGGCTCAGGGTAGGTGTGCACTTAGCAGATGGGCTCAAAGGAAAAGAAAACCTGCTGGGTTTGGTGCAAAGATCTTTTAAAACTCAAGGACAAAAAAACCTCTAGAAACAAAATTAAAAGGAAATGTAAATCAACAAAACAGTTTGTAATTGTAATGCTTCTCAAAGCCATCCTCCTGGCATCTGCTGCTCTTTAACAGCTGTTGTCCAAGCACCTGTTCTAGCTCTCTAATTTTAAGAGGAGCCACTCCAAAAAAACAAAACTCTGTAAGTTTATACCAGAATGGTTCACACAATTATCACAAGACAAGACCTAGCAGAATCCCAGAGATGTTCTTTGTACTTTAAAACACGTTATACTCAGGGGGTACACATTCAATTGTACTAGGTTAGTGTGGAGAAGACTTATGTTTACTGGTTATTGTCTTTTAAATTACTGATATCAAGTGTAATGTAGCAGCCAGAGTTTAGATCCAAGACTTAGGAGCCCTGGAGCCCATTCACATAATAATAATAATAATAATAATAATAATAATAATAATAATAATAATAATAATTTTTATTTAATACCCCGCCCCTCTGAGCACAATCGCACATCACACATATATAGTGCTACAGTATAATTTACTTGCCATGGAAACCTCCAAAGGAATCATGGGATTAGCAGTTTAACGAAGGGCATTTAGGATTTTCAGCCAGAGGGTTCCAGTGCCTCATTGTTGTTGTGATCCTTCAAGTCATTTCCAACCTATGGTGACCCTATGGAAAACCTATCATGGGTTTTTCTGGAGCTGAGAATGTATGATTTGCCCAAGGTCCCCCAGTAGGTTTCCATGGCTGAGCAGGGAATCAAGCCCTGATCTCCAAAGTCATAGTTCAAAACCACTACACTATGCAGGTTAGTACCTCACCAAATTACAAATGCCAGGGCAGTTAAAGTGGAATCACAGCACTTTGCATGTGTAGACTGAATGGGCCTTTGTTCCACCCCTTTAAATTCCTTCTTACAGTGAGCCCTTGGTATCTGCTGGGGTTTGGTTCCAGGACCCTCCGTGGATACCACAAATCTGTGGATGATCAAGTCCCTTGAAATACAATGACATAGAAAAATGTGTCCCATATATAAAATGACAAAATCAAGTTTTGCTTTTTGGAATTAATTTTTTTTTAATTTTTTTTTAAATCATGGGTGTTTTACTGAATCTATGGATAAAGAATCTATGAAAATGGAGGGTTGATTGTACTTCAAAGCATCTTGACAGTTGAGATACCACTTGACTATCATGGCAAGAGTCTTCAATTTGAGCTTCTCCCAGCTGATATGTACTGGTGAAGAAGGCAGGGGCAGGGACAAGGTATTTACCTCTGTCCTTCCTGACCTACCTTTCCCTTACTGGTACTGCCAGAGGCATGACACTCCAGCATCAACCTGTTAGGTTGTAAGTGTGGCACTGTAGATGAACCATTTTGCTATTCATCTGGTTCTCTGGATTGAGGCCAATTGCTTCTGTCATTGCTATCTACTCAGTTTGAGGGATTACTTTAAAAGAAAAGAAAAGAAAGAAACCACCTGGCCTGTCGAGTGAAACATCAATCAAGACAACAGAGTGAACTAGAAAAGATAACCTTTATACAGGATTCAGCGAAACATTCAATCATGCAATTGAAAACCATTCATTATACCAGCCTGTCGGTCAAACAGCAGACAAGTGTTAAGCAAATAGGTCAGTTCACAGGCAATTCAGTGGTTCCAGTTTGTTATTGTTTTCAACAGGCATTTTTTGATATTCTAATATGTGTTCTGAGTGCTAAAAGTGACATTTTGGGCAAATGCTAAATATTTAAAGGAATACAACTACAGAGTAAATAAGAAAACCTCCCACAGTGGATTCTCTCTCCCCTGTTCCTCAGAGAAATAAAAAGTAGCATGTTTAAATCCCATTCATTTCAGCAGGAATTAAATATAGGCTTAATTCTCCCCCCTTGAAATCAATGGGACTGAACTGTGTTTAATTTTTACTGTCTTACTACCATATTTCTCAAATATTGACTAAAAAATAGGACAATTTGTTTCCATGAAAGGATATAGTTCCTGCAAGGGCTACCTTTACATGACCATTTGAAAGCCATTTCCCCCCCAGTGAAACTCAATGATTCTGTTAGTTTACCAATGAAATAGATAAGAATGTCTCAGGTCCATCCTATCTTCGAGACTGCCTCCTTCCATACAATCCGCCCCGCGGAGGAATCTGCTACAGCTGATAAAAACAAGGGTGTCTGAAACCTCCCAGAGGGCCTTCTCATCGACCGCTCCCAGATTATGGAATGGCCTGCCGGATGAGATCCATCATATTATGACCTTAGACAGCTTTAAAAGAGCTGTCAAGATGGATCTCTTCTGGCAGGCCTTTCCTGACTAGATTTCCTGGTCACAGGAGTTAGCCCATCCTCTCATCTATCACCCCCTCCTGAAGCCACTTCTGTTGTTGCTTAATGTTGTAGACCATTTGTTCTTGTGTGTACTCATTTTAAATATGTTTTAATTTATGATTGTTTAATAATTTTTAAGGGGTGGGTGGGTTTGAGATTTTGGGTTGTGATTTTATTGTATTGTTTGTAAGCCTTTGCTTACAAACAATAGTAATGTTGTAAGCCACCCCGATTGCTTGCAGAGGGGTGGGATATAAATAAATTTAATAAATATAAATATAAATAAATTTATTATTATTATTACAAAAACCTAATAATTACTCAAAAGCAGACCTAAATATTTAAAAGGCACCCCATACCATATTTGGGAGAGGGGAGGGAGAAGAAAATCAAAGAGCATATGTGCACTACAGGTTTGACAGTCTGATATCACATTCACTGCTATGGAATTAACAGCACCCTGGAATTAGTAGTTCAGTGTGGAATTTGGAATCCCTGCTAGAAAGATTTAATTCATTCTCTTAAACTACAGCACATCCTATGCATTTTAATCAGAAGCAAGTCCTTTGCCCCTTTTGCCCTTTATGCTTGGAATTATCTCTCAAAATATCTGTGTGATGCACCTCTCTTCCTTTCTTCAAAGAGCTCTGACATGTTTATAGACAGTCTTCAGAAATCCTCCCCTCCCCCCAGTCCTCCTGCTCCTGCAGATTTCCTCTAACCTGGTGTCTTTCAAATTTGTGGAACTATACATTACATTATTCCCAACTACTGGGACAAATCCAAGTTGTAGTCCCAACTAGCTGAGATCCTCTGAATCAATGTGATTTATGTGCACATTGATTTACCATTCAGCAATTGATAGAAGTGATTGCTAGTCCTACAAACAGGACTAGTAACTAGACATATGAACATAATAAGATCCATGTTGGATCAGACCAATTGACTATCTAGTCCAATGTTTTGTTCCCACAGTGTCCAGTTTGCTCACTATTGGAAATTACTTTATTTGGCACAATGAGTTAGTTTTTTCCAAGATTACTTTTTAAAAGCATTTTTAGACATTTTGAAAACAATTTTAATACCTTTTATAATGTTCTCTTATAAGTCCTGAGGATTTTTCTCTCCCTCAAAACATAATGGAAAGCAACAGAAAAGCAACAAACACTGCCAAAAGTAATGTAACAGACTCGACATGATGTAGTTCAACATTTTCATATCTACAGCACTGTGCAATATGCAAACAGTTCACCCATTAATCCCTCACTCTCTCACATTGGGAAGGCTAGCAGTATGGGTAGGGGAGTGAACCTGCACCATGGGAATTGAGGGACTGACTTCTCTAGGAACCTGAGCAAACTAGATTGAGACCATCCACCTGCTGGAATATACTTCAAGAGGTCACAGGTTTCCATCTCCCTGTGTATATCCATACATCACAACTGAAATGTGGATCCATATGAAGAAAAAAGTATTCTAGGCAATTGTTTTGTCTGTGTGGAGTAAAACAAATCCATCAGTGATTTTTACATGACCATTGGTAGTGCAAGCAAAAAAATACAAGAAACTTGTACTAAAATGGAAGACTCTGTTAGCAAATATAAGAGAAGATGAACTGAAATGTGAAAGGAAAACAAAATTATTCTGAGTGATTAATACCATTTTATACTAACTGGTTTCTACTGAAAATGAACATATTAGGAGATGCCAACAAGATTATACATTAAGTAGCCTTTAGAGAAAAACTTTATTTCCCTTTTTAGCAATTGTTGCTCATATGTTCTGTGATGAGAATTGATGCTACAGTCAACACGGTATGGGGCATTTTTACAGGGAGGGTTTTGTTTTTTTAGTTGACAAGGCAAATAACTTTTTAGTAAACCAGGACACCAAATCCAGGGTTGACTGGCAAGAATGCTGTCAAGACAACAGTGTTCTCAACTTAAGAAGTGGGCCCCCCTCCTTAATGTCATTAAATTATAAAACATAACTTCTTTTGGAAGATATAAGAGAATGAGAACAGATGATAGTTTTTCTTATGTGTTTCTATATAAAGACTGGCAGTTAGGTGGGAGTGAAATTTGAAAGAAAATGCAATGCTGCAAATATTATTCATATGTGAGTGTAGGAGTCACCTGTTCAGAAGGCATGACTTATAAGCCTCTGCAGCTGTTTAGATCCACCAGGACCTGCTGGACATTAAATTTAAAGAAAGAAATGGTCCTCTTTAATTAGAGATGGATTTAACAAGGGAGAGGTCTGAAATTCAATTTACACCACTGTGTGAGTGGAATCTACCAAGTTTGGAGTCTTTGAAGTGACAATGGCAAGTTGTCAATAATATGTCATTTAAAAAAAATAAAAAATAGAAAAGATCAACAACAGAATGGTTTTGATATATAGAATTATCAAATGTCAAATGTCTCTCTGTATAGGAAAAATAATCAATCAAAATTTTTATAGAATCCAAAGGTTGAGGGTGAAATAGGTTAGTATTAATGATTAACATGTGATTCAACATGGTGGTGGTGGTGGTGGCAAAAAACAGTCTGCTGCCAACCAAGGGTCAACTTTTAGCATATTACCACAGGCATTTTTTTTTCTACAGTATTTCTTGGCAACTCATGCTGTAATCTGAATTCCACATAAGGGGATGGATGTATGCAATTAAAATTTCCAGATGGGTTTCCCAAGACAAAGGTCAGCATCTGAAGCTTGGGGCAGCTGTCAGGGTGCCATAGCCCTGGCCAAACCCCACCAACGATGAGACCCACTGGACTAGAACTGTCTACCAGAAAATTCATATGTACTTCACCAAACTAAAAATCCTAGAATTACTTGTGGTGGAATCAAAACAATCACAGTGACACTTACAGTTACTATTCTCCCCAGTTGCTTTGTAAGATATGAGCCAGTGTGTGCTTTTCAGTGTGTTGTTTAGCCAATGAGTGAAGCCACAGCTGTCACCAATAGCATCACTAGGGTTGACATCACCTGGTGCAGTAACTCATGGTGTCACCCCCCCTTGACCTCTTCCCTTGCCACACCACACAGACTCTTTAGTAATGGTTGTTATACTACTGTTGCTTATTAATCATAATTCCTGCATGTCACCGAATATTATAGTAATAATTGTGACATAAAAAACCTAGAAAATTAAAACTATACCTTTAAATTACAATATCACACATAGTCTCAGTGCATTTACACATGCATAGTTCATGAGGACAACATGAAAATTTGGTAAAAAGTGATGTTTTTAAAGAAAATGTAAAAATAATATTAAATACTTGTTTTAAAAAATAAAAAAATCTTTTTTTAAAAAAGTCTGAGGCTTCTCCTTTCTCTTCACACTAAGCCTAACCCTATCTTTTCAGCATTTTAAAGGAATGAAGGCAAATGGCACAGCCGATTTCTACCAAAAGGTAGATGTTTGAGGAGCAATGATATCACTCCCCACTTAAGGTGTCACCTTGTGTGGTTCATAACCCCCATTTCCCCCTAGTGACACCATTGGCTGTCACATCACTCTTTTTGGATCACTGTTAGAGATTTAAAATTGTATAATGAACTGCTGATCTCTGCACTACAGTAACCATGCAGAGCTGTGGAGCAAACAGAGTGAAAGAGAAAACACATAATCTTTGCTCTCTTTCTGCAAGCCAATGTTAAAACCTTCTCTCTCTCCCCATCCCCATCCTCCTTTTTCTCTATTTGGATTTTTCCTGCCCATGAAACACCTCATTCCCCTCCAGTGCCTTCCCTTCTCAATCCGATGTTAAAACCTCCTCCTTCAGCACCAGGGAAGTGGTGTTAGGTGCTCAGGAGAGATCCAGAGAAGAAGAAAGAGGGAGGGAAGTTGTTTTCCTCTTGACTTCATTTGTTACATGCTCCTAAGTTTTTCACTTGACTTATCCATGGGTCATATCAAAATCCCTGATTTTGGCCCCAAAACCTTCCTTCAATTTATACATGAAGTCAACTTATACACGAGTATATCCAGTATATGTTGTACATTTTCTGAGTACTGTATATAAGATGGTGTGCTCCCCTCATTAATGTTAAGCATCTATGTGGTGGTATAATATTTAGGATTGGACTCTTGGTCCCATTTATAATCTAGGTAGATGTCTATCATTTATAATCAAGATAGTTATATATCAAGACTATAAAAGAGAAAGCATTCAAGGGTGGGGAGCTTGGCATTTTATAACACTTATGAGATTAGAATTTAGTCTTGCACAAAGAAATGATTTTAAAATTCTGTACTGATTTCATTGTGGCTCACTCAAGTAGAAGGCTTTGTGCTGGCAACTCAGGTGAAACACATTTTATGTGAGTACAATGTATTTTTTATTAACTTGTAAGAAAGGAAGCTACACCAAATTGTTTCACAATGAAGTCAGTTTCCTTCACCCTTTGTGACCCTGCTACAGCCACAGAAAAGAAAGAAGCATATGTGCATTTAATAGCAATCTTCTGCTTATTAAAATTCACATTTTAATATAGCAAGCTATATAGATTTGATACAATCCCACTTTACAGAGGTGTAGAAAGCAATTTTGATATGATAGCACAATGGCATTAAGATTCATTTTTGAATCACTCAATTGAAGATGTGTTCTTGAAAAGTGGCAAATGATGCCTACACCACCTCCAAGAATATTTGTGGGAATCTGAATTGAACCAGAAGTGACAAAACAGATTATCAGGCAAAATGAGCAATAAAGAATACAGTGGAATTGAAAGACATAGTAAAGGGCCTTTATGGCTAAACTAGATACTTGCTTTGTTCAACGTATGCATGTGCTCCATCCATTTCTGCATATTCAATTCCTTCTCCTCCTGCCTTCCCTACCAAATCTGATGCCAGAATTGAGTGATGGTACAGTACACAGAAACACTATACAAAATAGATGACAAAATAAAGGACATATGGAGCGAAGAACCATATGAAGATGAACCCTAAATTCTAAAAACTGAGGTGGTAGCTGCAATAAAAGAAATGGCAATAAACAAGACTCCAGAAACAGATGATATACAAATAGAACTGTTGCAGTCCACACTGGCAGAGTCAACTCTATTCTATATGTCAACAGATATGGAAAACAAACAATGGACAACAGACTGGAAGCAATCAATGTACATGCCCATCCACAAAAAAGGAGACACAAGAGACTGCAGCAACTATAAAACCATAGCACTCATCTCCCATTCAAGCAAAATTATGCTCACAATACTGCAACATAGACTCCAACCACACATGGAGGGAGAAATCACAAGGGTCCAATCAGGGTTCAGGAAAGGAAGAGGCACCAGGGATCACATTGC
>CM034703.1:234668961-234679257 GCA_020142125.1 Phrynosoma platyrhinos
GTAGTGCAGCAGCTAAAAGGGCCAATATGATTCCAGGCTGCATCAGTAGAAGTAGTTTCTAGATCAAGAGTAATAATAGTGTCACTCTATTCTGTTTTGGTCAGACCTCACCTGGAATACTATTTCCTGTTCTGGGCACCACAATTAAAAAAGGATGTTGACAAGCTGGAGCAAGACCAGAGGAGGGCAACCAAAATGGTGAAGGGTCTGGAAGCCATGACTTATGAGGAGAGACTTAGGGAACTGGGTATGTTTAGCCTGGAGAAGAGAAGATAATCATATCATACCATGTGTGTGATATGATAGCTTTGTATAAGTATTTGAAAGGGTATCATATTGAGGATGATGCAAGCTTGTTTTCTGCTGCTCCAGATAATAGGACCTGTAACAATGGATGTGAGCTACAAGAAAGAAATTCCACTTCAACATTAGGAAGAAATTCCTGTTAGTAAGAGCTGCATGACTGTGTTCAAAGCTAATCTTAAACATAGTAGTTGATGGGCCACAAGTTGTCAAAAGATGTGAGGACAGAGTATTTCTTCCCTAAAAGGGTAATGGGGAATGTGTGGTCCTCAAGATGTTTTGGGGTTGCAACTCCCATCTTTCCACACCATTCTGTTGCTTGCTAGGGCTGAAGAAATTCCACTGTAACATATTGAGAGCAGTGTGCTTCTTTTTCTCAGACTAAACACAAGTTTTCAAAACTGTCACGCAATAGGAGGACAGGTTGATAATCCCTTGCAAATATTAACAACTAGCTGCAGTTTCTTCAGAAGACACATGGTGAATCATAGCATTTTGATATGGGAAAAGAGTTAAGGTTATAAAATGTCTCACATGAAGGACAAGTGATGCTTGTAAGCCTAGTTCAACAATGCATGCTGATGCGTCTTTAAACAGAGCCTTGCTCCTTTGAAATGACATACAACAGCATAGGTCAGAAAGATGAACTGTGCACATAGGCAATGATGGTCTCTGAGGAAGCAATAAAACCCTTAATGGAAATCCCTTTGCAGCATTTCCTACCAAATTCCATTTCTTTTTCTTTTTAATAATACAAATTCAGAAATTCTCTCAGCTCTGTCAAGTGGTGCTCATCTGTAACTAGTTCATTTGAGACAGAGAAAAAGGTATGATTTCTGATTTGAATACTGAGAAGATCAGCAGATTCAGATTTCAGTGATGGTCCATCAGGGTTTCAAGGCTACAGAATATTACAAAGAAGAAAATAATAGCAAAAAAAAAATCCACTGCTTTCCCACATATAGGGGTTAAGCAGACGGCGCTTTGCGTCATCTTCAGAGCAAGGAAGGGGAGGGGCAGCCACACGCTGGGTGCCCCAACCCCTTCCCCAAAACGTCCTTGGAGCTGTAGCGGAAGAGTCGCCGAAAGTGCGCCGCCAGCCTTTTGCAGCGCACCTTTGGCAATTTGTGGAAGGAACGCTATTTTAGCACTCCTTCCAGGGGCAGCGAAGCTGTGCTGCGGGGCCGAGGTGTGCGGATACCTCGGCCCCACGGTGCAGTTTCCTGGGGCGGCCCCATGCTGCCTGTCTGCATCCCCCATAGTTAAGAACCTGTTGAAGAGCAGTGAATTCTTGAAGAACATTTCTTGGAATTACTTTTATCTTTTAAAATATTAAAGTAAATTAATTAATTAATATTATATTAATATAGCTATATTATCAGATCATGATGAGTCATTTATTGTACAATATCTGATCAGAGTAAGAAAGTTCAATCATAATGTTTTTGCCATGACTATTTCATTATTATTGCCTTAATCATTAGACTGGAAAAGGTTACACAGGTTAAAAACTCACTCTAGGATTCTAATATCCTAGCTATGTGGAAACACAGTAATTGAAGTTCATGAACTCTGTGTTTTTTTATTATAATTCATTTTATTATAACTGGGATAACCTCAAATTAGAGTACAATCAATAGGAACATCACATAAATACAAATACCTTCTATCTTTCAGGGCACCATCAGAGTCAAGCAGCCAATGAGGTCACCTTAAAAACAGTCCAGTTTAATAGTCTTGGCAAGAACTATGGTCCAATAATGAAGTGTTTTCATTTCCAGAGAATTTGTGCAAGTTAAGGCACTACCTGAGTTCTCCTCATGGTCTCTTTTGTTCTGACAACCCTACCTGTTTGTCCCATGGAAGTCTGATTCTATTATGCTGAATCTGTCATGCAAACCTTAGTTAAGCAACTAGTCAGCTCAAGACGGTTCTTACCCATTCTAGGATTTAAGCTATCACACATTTTGTTTAGATAGGGCTCTAGCTAGCCACATCCTGGTACTCCTCCAAGCTCATTTTGAAGTGACTGTGACCAAATAGGAAATGAAGCTGTATGTATTTCTCTTTCTATGATCTTATTTCCCTTTATTTTGCCTATTCCTGTAACAGGTTACCAAAAGGCTACCATCTTAAGACTTAACTTTTATTTCACAGGGAAGGTCAGAAGTAACTAGAGCCCACCTACTTGGCCTCCTGTTCCCCAGATTAAATGGTTTCCATTGAGGGTTTTTGTGGGGGGAAGGAGAATGTAAAGGCCTTCCTAGAGACTTCCAAGAATATCTGTTTGCATTAACAAAATCCCTAGAAACTAGGATACAAAAGACCAGAAATGAAGGGGCAGCTCACAGAACCTTCACTCTGGGTCAAATCAGAGATAGCAAAAGAAAATGAGGATGTCTGTGAACTTTTCAAAGAGTATGTCACTCTAGAAAAAGAATCTACCCAAGTACATGAAGTCAGTTATCCACCCACAGTCAAACCTGGCAACCTTCCACCTCTACTTCTGTTCCCAACCTTACCGTGAAGAACTCACCAGGACCATCAACTACTTTAAGCTATTGATGGAAGGAGAAGAACCAGTGAGGAGAGGCCAACATAGAGTCCCAGATGGAACCTTACCAGAAAGAACATCCAGGGGAGGAGCCAACAGAACTGATGCAGGAAGTATCCAAGAGTCTATACCTGCAGAGCACCTGAATCAAAACCAGCATTTCCAGTAAAGCATGCACTGCAGGCAGTGTACCTGACAAGCACAACAGCTATAAGAACTTGACCTAAAACCTCCAGAAGGAGTAGCTGATATCAGTATCAATGGAACAATTCCCTTGATGGTAAAGCAAACAAAGAACATCCGTTCAGCTTGGATGAAGAAAAGGGGTGACATCAATCTTTCATTTCTTCTAAGTCAAGTTTTATGAGCCTGTTACATGGAGATGTTTTACCCATGGGTCACAAAGAGAGCTGGCATTGCAGAGATATTGGCTTATGAGACAAACTGAGGCTCACTCATGCTTGTCATGGTGTACATGCTGGGGTGAACAGAAGCAAAGATTGTTGGAAATCCGTTCCACCTCTAGGTAATAGTCAAAGATACATTCATGTCCAGTCTTGGCAGGTCTGCCAGAAGTTGGGAAAGCCTCAAGACATGCTCCAAGCCCCTATATGTTGACTCCCCATCATAGGAGTTTATTCCGTTCTGTAACTGGATATAATCACAGTCCTCCTATCTGAGAATCTTATGGGTAGGAAATGAACTCACAAATAAACCAACAGCTCTCTAATTTGTACAAAATGAGTTGCCTTTATAGATTTTTAATTAAAATTTGATGCAGTGTCCTAAATTGCTAGGTTAAGACACTTAAATGAGACAGAAATTAATGGCAAATATGTGTTTTTATTGTAGGTTGGTTATATTTATGTCACACTTATGGAAAGTCAGGCATGCCTACCAAAATGACTGTGATTATGACTCTGTACTGACTTAATAATGCTAATGGATCACAAAGGCTGTAATAAAATAAAAATTAAATATACATTTTAGTGCTTTATTGACTAGACAAGCAGCCTGCCAGATGGTGACATTGGAGATAGATGTATATGCAATGTCATCCACTTTCATTTCTTGGAAACCAGCAACAACCCCAGCCAAAAGAAATGGAAAATTACTCCTATTAAGCTTTAGAGTAGGTGAAGACATATTTTTTTTTAAATTTAAAAAAGTTTATTAAGTTTCATTTAAAAAACCCCACATAACACATATTAATACACACTACCCATATCACATTACACATACTTCTATATAAAAGGAAAAAGAAAAATTAACTATCTATCTTAACCAAAAAAAAAAGAAAACTAAAAAAGGAAAAATGAAAAACAAAACAGCAAAACAAAACAAAACAAAACACACAATTTAACTCACAATCATGTCGTTACAAACCTTCCCTAAAACAATAAACTCAGATGTAAATTATTCACAAACATATTCATTCCAAAAGAAAGAACTCTCTCACACCCATTTATCTGAATTGATTCCTTGTTGCCACTTCGTACTGAAGGGGGTTTTTCCTTTCCTATTTCCCAGCCATATCTTAGGTGGTGGTTCAAATAACTTGTCTTAATTAGCTCTCCAGTCTATGGCATTTTAAAACTACTGTATATCTCAGTAGTTCTTTCCTTGATACTGAAGTCTATTTACACAGCCTATAAAATTAAAACCCTGTTCTGGGAGCTTTTGCTAGTGTTCTCTTATCAGATACTGGAAGGTATTTACATAGCCTTCAGTATTCACAAGAGAAGAGCTGTTCCTAAACCAAAGATTGAAAATGAGTTTAACATTTCATTTTGAACTATGTGTGTGTGTGTGCTTGGAAAGGAAGTACTAAAATATAATCCCATTAAATCCTCCTTAAGGAAAACCTGAAAGGCATTCCTTGAAAAATCTTAATTATTAGGAAAAGCTTAAGACCAGAAAGAATCTATAAAGCCAAGCACAAGCTGCAGAGATTTCTGATTAAGGTTTCCTCACCATATTCCCCAGTAGATTGAAGATGCTTATTATCTGCAGATACATTCATAACACAGCTTTGCTATTGGAATACAATGCAGATAATAATTCAATTTTACAGCTAAATGGGAGGCACAGCATCTACCCTAAGGGTGACTTACATGACAGAAATGAATGCAACTTAATGCTGTTAAAGCTACAGTTTCAAACTCTAGTGAACAAAGCTGTAGTCTGTAAGCTTCTCACAATCCATTACAAGCCTGTTAGCAAGCCCTGGCTGATAAACAGGCTTAGTAAGGAGATCTTCACTTCATTTCTGATTAGTTCTTCTCCTTTAAAATGAACATTCTTGTTTCAACCATTCTTATTTCAACTCCTCCCTGTAATAGGTGCTTTTAATTGGCAATCTTGTTTGGCTGCAGAGGAAAGTAAACTTTAAAATGAAAAGAACAAAACAATCAGGACTTGTGAGTTGCTAAAGAACTACAAATAACTAGTTATTTGTAATTAATTCCTTCCTTCAGTAATAGGAATAACAATAACAATAGTTGATATCCCGGCTCTTTCCAAATGAAAGATATAACAGCTAAACAAAATGCAAGTATCTTACTTTGCAATTATAATTCAGCAAAGAGTAACTTCTCTCCTTTTGTGATTGAACTAACTCCCAGTTACTTTTATGTTTATGGGGATGTGACCTCACCAAATGGTGGAGGAAGAATTGCACATGGTTTGAGTATTGGCTTGTTCTGTGACTTGTGTTCTGCTGAGAATACTGAAGCAATGAGAAGGTGGGCAGGAAGAGTGTGTGTTTTTATTCTAGAGGCCAGAAACATGTAGGTTTATATTTGTTTTTAAGACTGATGAAAAAATAACCATTTCAGTTACTCTTGAGATGCAGGATAGTAAAGAGGTTTATTAAAAAACAAACAAACAAACAAAAAACAACAACAACCCTGGAACTATACCTATGACAAATGGAGTGAGGGCACACTTGTAACTATAATAGTAATTCTTCAGCAATTTCTAGCAGAGTTGCAACAAAAATTGGTATTTGTTGAACAGATGTTCAGCTGCTGCTGTTTTTCAAGAGATACCAGGGTTTTCCATAGATGTGGCCATTCATTAAAAATCATTGATGTTTCTAATTATCTCTGCTCTTTATGGGGACACTTTCTCCTTACATACATGGAAGGCAGCAAGGATGGCACAAAGCCAAGGACACCCATTGGATCCATTGCTCCAGGGCTGGTGAATCCCTCCTACACCTACTATAGGTTGCATGGGGGCTCTCCTGGTGCTGAGCCTCTGTCATGAAGAGTGCCTCCTACCTGATGGCTTCCATACAACTTTGAGCAGCTGCAAGAAAAACAGCCATAAAACTGAAAATGGATTTGTTGCCTCCTTAGCAATAGATATGTTGGTTATCCTGCATAAAGCCATTCCCAGATTCTGAAACCGATGCTCAAAAGAGTCAACCATTCCATCTCTACTGTCTCCTCATAGATGTCTATACCAATGAATTACAGTTGGCAGAGTTGGGGGGGGGTCATGGAGACAGGCAATTAAAGATTTGTTTGAAACAATGATTAAAGGCAACAATGAATTTCTGAAATAGTTCATACATTTTTTCAACCATTAGAATATCTGTAAAAATATGATGAAGATGGTGAGGTTCACTCCTCTGAGTATCCATTTCAGATTCTGCTCATCTGCAGGGTCAGCCAATGGATCCATTGCCATGGGGACCACAAATTAGTAAAAATTAATTTCTTAGCTGCTAGTTAGAAGGGCTGTTGTAGTTCAGATTCAACTGTTGCTCAAAGTCTAAGCTGAAGGTTGCTTTGTTCCAGACTGCTGAAAGTTGAGGTGCTTTTCAAAATGAACTGGAGGCTGATGCTGAAAGAACTGAAATTATAGTCAGTTAAAATTTCATTAAGATTTTAGAATTTAGAAAGGCAGACAGTCTCATACCAAAACCATATATTTTCTGTGGAAAAACTTGGGTGAGGGAGCAAGGGAAAGCTGGAAGTAGGGATGAGTGACTGATAGATTGAACTTCTTATCCTTGGGCATGTTTTGCAAGGACATTTCTGCTTTAAGGGAGGATTGTAACTGATAATTGAGGTCACCTTCCTTACACCAGCATCCTTCACTACTTAAAAAAAATGATTTGCAAGAAACTTCCTAACTCTTCCAGCTCTTCTTCTGAAACTTTGCAGCTTTTTAGTCTAGTAAAATATACAATTTTCATATGAAGTGTGCTTCCAAAACATGGTGGTAGGGAAGGGGAAATGAATCCCTTATTAACTATTGGAAATTTCCCCTGAAATCTTTCAGCGTTGTAATTTTGGGCAATCTTTATGTTGTCTGTCATTTTCATTGTAATGATTTGCAAGGAACATAATAATCTTATGGATACTCTCCAATCTAAAAGTCTGCTCTTGTACTTATCTTCCTGTACCTATAGGTCTTAAGCCTGGTAGAATTAATTCCCTAAGTCATTATGCCTATATTTTTTCCAGTTCTTCTAAGAGAAGAAAGTTATTGAAAATTCTGTTAAAAAGAAGAAAATCTTAAAGGTGTGTAGTATAAATATTTCTGTATACATTTGCAGATATGCAGATATACTATTTTCCTAATGGTCTCGTAAGCCTCAGAGCTTTATCCAGCTGTGACAAAGAAATCTGAAATTTTGGACATTTTGGTATTCCCTTTTGTTGTTTGTAGGAGCCACAATTTCAGCTTCCAGATCTCCATTTGGTTTTGGAACCCAAACTGAAATGGGAAGGCTCTAAATCACTCGAAATGGAAAGCAGACCATTTTTGGAAGTGCAGAGACTGAGGGTGCATCTGCACTGCAGAAATTATCCAGTTTAACACTACTTTAACTGCCATGGCTGATTGCTATGGGATTCTGGAAATTATAGTTTGTTGTGGCACCAAAGCTCTCAGATAGAGAGGGCTAAATTTCTCATAAAATAACAATTGCCCGAATTCCACAGCATTGAGCCATGGCAGTTAAAATGGTGTCAATCTGGATTATTTCTGCAATGTGGATGCAGCCTGAGTTGCTTTCCCAAGTTGCAGTGGGACTTAAAGGCAAAATATGACAGGCTTATTCTGGTCACTCATCAAAATACCAGTGCAGCTAAATGCCTGCAGCTGCAATTCTCTATATACACTATATTGCATTTTTTAAATGAATGGAGGAGTTGTAATATTTAAAACAATTTTTGAACTGGTTAATCGGTTCATGCATAATAAATATCGTCTGAACACCTAAATGGATTTAACACTTGATTAGTGGTTGCTGGTGGCTTTAATGCCATTAGGTTGAATCTGCTTTGGGGTTTTATCCCAAATATTAGAAGAGCTATCCAAGGCACTGCATCTTATCCCCAAAACAGATTCAGCAACTTGGACATTGCTTTTGAAGTTGAAGGTTTGAAGATGAAAAAGTTGATTGAAGATTGAAGATTAAAAAGTTGGATTCACCCACTGATACTGATACTGGTTGCTTTCACATGTATATGCCCCAGACATCTCATTGCCAGCTACCAAGAAAGATAGAAAACCTCTTGATACTCCCTATGTGTTGTAGATTATAAGAAATAACACATCAGCATAGAGAGAATCTGGCCCTCAGTTCTGACATATCCTCTCATAGGGGTCAGCAAGAGCCATTGGCAATTTCTGGTCAAGAGCAAGTCATTTCCAACCTATGGTGACCCTATCACAGGGTTTTCCTAGCAAGATTTTTTTCAGAGGAGGTTTACCTTTGGCTTCTTCTGAGGCTGAGAGAGTGTGACTCATCCAAGGTCACCCAGTGGGTTTCCATGGCCAAGTGGGGATTCAAACCCTGTTTTCCAGACTCAAACTACTAGACCACAGTGGTTCATTATATAAATTGCTGCCAAGTCAGAGGAAACCATTGCATATTTTCATCATGCCAGTTAGTAGGTATTTCTCCAGACGTTTGCAACAGTTAGCTTCGCCACTGTTATTTCACTGATGGTGACTCTTTTCAGCTCAGTTTCTACTCACTGTATCCTTCCAGGTTTCATACTTATAGATAGTAAGATGATGAAAGCTGTTTCTAAAATGCTGAACATGATGTCAAATTATCTGTAGCATACACAGAGCAAAATATGAAAGAAAAGGATCCACCTTTAGCACTGCAGCCACTTCTGTTTGACAACACTCAGCCAGTGAAGCAAAGTATCACTCAGGCAGCCTAGTTTATTCAGGTACAATGCCTCCATACAGTAAAAGATGTGAAAAAGTTGACATGTTACTTTATATAAGTGAATCATCTGGCTGAAATCAAAGCAGAGGGTACACCCAGGGCAAGCCCAATTGAGGCAATAACAAGGACCAGACCAAGACTGCTGCATCACATACCTTTGGATCACAGCTCATCCTGTACTTTTTACTGCTGCTGAATGATAATTTATCTAAAAGAATTTTGATCAATGGTTCCTCAAATTAGAATTTAATTCCCTGTTCTTTGTGGTATTCATTCAAACTAGCCGTCCCAGTTTAGACAATGTAGGTCAAGTGGAGTAAGATCTATCTGTGCATGCTTCCTTTCTCAGAATTTAAAGACAGAAATGGCCTTCTCCATAGTCATACCTAATTTTTGCCTCAGTCACCACCTTCTCTCATTTTAAAGTCCATATTGTGATAATTCCTTTATTAGAGTAACCAAAAAGACACAAAAATATTGAGGCTAGTCTTTGAAACCAACATGTATTTTTTTTAAAAGTGTGGCATGACAATGTTACAATGATTAGTCTAAATGCTCCATTGAGACAGTGTGTGAGGAAGATTATATAGTCTATTAACTTAGGTTCAACAAACACTACCCACAATGGCCCAGGACTTGAAGGGAACAAGGAAAACAATAAAAACAGAAATAAAACTTTATTCTCCATAGGATAGTATAAAAAACAATGCAAAAATCTGAAACTTCAAGCCTATCTCTGGTGGGTACATCACAGGCTACTTTGTTGGAAGTGAGCAGTGAATTCCATAAGTTGCCTATGGAGATGAATCCTCTCATCTTATTTTCTCATTTGGAAACATTTCTTCTGTTAGAAAGAAACACTTTTGTTTCCTTTAGCTGTTGCTGTGGCTTTCAAGTCATGTCCAGTTTATGATGACCCTAAGGTGAAACTATAATGGGGTTTTCTTGGTAAGATTTGTTCAGAGGGGGGTTGCCCTCAGTTACTAAGGCTGAGAATATGTAACTTTTTCAAGGTGACTCAGTGGTTTTATATGGCTCAGTGGGGATTCAAAGCATGGTCTGCAGAGTCATACTCCAACTCCCAAACCATTACACAATGCTCTCTTTTTTCCCCTTGGGTAGGTATTTGTTCATTCAGTAGTACTGGTAGCCTGTGAGGTGAGAGTGTTCCTGACTCCCACATGGACCTATGGCCATCAGTCTCAGATTCCTCCTTTCCACAAGAGGTCCAATTGCC
>CM034703.1:234689202-234705093 GCA_020142125.1 Phrynosoma platyrhinos
AACATCAGGTCCATCTGATGAAGTGGATTAGAGTCAGTGAAAGTTTTTGCTAAGTAAAACATATTGTCTTTAATGTCCCAGATTTGTTGTCATTTTTTCTGTAACAGTTTTACATGGTAAACCTGAAGTGTACCAACACAATTTCCACTCTGTCTAGGGCTGCTAGCACCAGCTAACCTGGTAATACCCAAATAGTTGAGGATACACTCAAACTTCCTCCAAGGTTATTGTGACTGGGGATATGAAATGGAAGAGGGAACATCATGAAGATGTCCTAAGTACTTTGCCTTAAACCAATGTTGTTGCATCACTACCACCACCACATTTTCTCTCTCATACAACTTTTGCAGTGATTTTGTCTTATTTCTGGTTCCTCAGCACCTGAGATCCTAAAACTAGAGTTTTGAGATTCTCCTGCTGTGACTGCATTTCAGTTTTAATTTCCCCAGACATTATGTTTTGTGTGACTACCTTTGGTCACATAGACATATCTCGGAAATGTACTATTTCAAGAATGTTTATGCCAGATGCCAAAGTCATATGTGTACAGTTTGCATCTTTTTGATTTGATTAACACTATAATTAGTCAAATAATATCCAATTTCAGATGTTTCATTTGTCATTCGGTCTTTTTCTATCTCTCATTATAAGAGTGTACATTTTGTGGAACAAGCACAGGGACTGGAAGCCAATTTTACTGTACTACATGTACAAATAATAATAAAACCAACACACATAGCTGCTTTAAACATGCATGTGGTCATCCAAAATGAATGGAGTGGTCAACAGTCAATGTGACATGCTGACATAATCCCAGCTATCCCCAGTGTGTGCAGGGATGACAAAGAAAAAGCAAAATGACAAGTGATCTGGAAAAACATTTCCCACCTCCAAAATCTCCAGAATTTGAGCCAACACATATCATAAGAGAACTCACATCTTAGAGTTAGTACTACATTTTTCTTCTTTCCCTTGAAAATGGTCAAGGGAATTAATCCAACCTTTAGATTTCAAGCACAGAACTGTGCCTTAGACAAGCATTCTATTTATTTGTTGATACCTTGAACAAGTCACACACACACACACACACACACACACAAAAAAAAACAACCCTCTGATAGGTTTGACTTAGGATAACCATAAGTCAGAAACAACTTTAAAGACACACAACAAGCAAACAAACAAAACCAAAAATTACTACATTCTGATGGCAAAGTTCAATGGAGATTTCATGTTAGAAACAAGATATTTTACAAATAATGAATAGTGGGTCTTTGCAGACTGCCAGAAATAGTGCAAACTGAGTCTACTTTAAGGGTTAGGGTTAGTGCTAGGGAATCATGAGAATTGTTTTTTTTCCCCCTGAGACATTGATCCTTCTCTGTCAGAGAGCTATGGTGCCACAATAAAATACAGTTCACATGATTCCCTAACCCTAACCCTAACCCTTAAAGTGGACTCAATTTGCACTATTTCTGGCAGTCTGCAAAGGCCCTAAGTCAAATGAATCACTACAGTTATATGTTAGATTTTGGAATGATACTTTTAAAAATAAATAAGTACTTAGATGCAGGTAATTACAATGGCAAAAGACATTAAAAAACTAATGTCTATTTTTTAAATACTTTGAGTTTCTTTTAGTTAAAGTATGTTTTTGTGCATTTTAATATACATATGCATATACATATATTAAAAAATACATGCAGTTGTGTTTAGTTAGAAGCTCCAAAGAACTACATCACCATTATAGTTACAACTTAAGTAATTATTTACTTTTTCATTGCCATTTCTCAAAAATAAACTAAAATAAATACATTTCAATTAGTTTTTATACAGCCACTTCTATGTTACTAGCTTCTGGCTTCTGAGGCAAGGCACACTCTCATCATCTCACAATCATCTCAGAAGCCACAAAAGAAGATGAGGAAGCAGCCAAATTCAGAAAATTTATGATTTTATGAGGTCATACAAGTAACTCAATCAGTCACAGTCCCACTACAACGAGAGTGACATTATCTCCCAGGAGAGGTGCCTGATTAAAAGGGGCTCGAAGGAGACCAACTCCGATCCCCAACAAGGGTCCTGGACAGGGATCTCAAGTCGGGGTGGAGAAGATCACAAAGCAGCCAAGCTTGAAGTGATTGCCCATAGAATGGGCACTAAGCCTTGGCAGCAATTTTTTTTAACCTTTTTATACATTGAATCTAACTAGGTAAATCGGAGACAGTAAGTACTGCTTCTGTTCTTGCATTAGAAAAGCTCTCAGAAACAAGGAAGAACTTTGCTACAGTTTATAGACTGAGCAACTTAGTTGCAAAATTAGAATAGCCCAGGTTAGAATGTAACAACAAGATTGGGCTAGAAAGAAAACGGAAATGGAACAAGGTTAAAGAAAGAAACTGCATTATTAAGGGACTAAGAGACCTGGGAAAAGACCTGTCAAACTTAATTTTTTTAATCCACTTTACATAGAAGGGTTAAAATTTTAGAAAGGTAATAGGAAGGAAGGAAGAAGAAGGTGGATAAACAGTATTGAACAAAGAAAACAAAGAGAAAATGGCAACAGTCGGAAGGCAGTAGACTACAGAGGGAAAGTGAGAGGGCAGGAGTGAAAGTAAATTGAGCTTTCTCCTGGTCCAGAATTGTGATCCTTCCCCCCCCCCCCCAGAAAAGAGAATAAAAGATATAAAATAAAATAAATAAAATAAAGAGTGGATGTTAGAGAGGAGATTGAAGACGATCACCTTGAATAAAGAAAAGAGAAAGAGGTGGTGGAAAGAGGATGACAGGAGGGGACGACAAAGATACTGATCAGGAGATTGTACAACTTAATTAGAGAAAGAAGCGTTGGAAAGGGGACGGGAGGAGGGGGCAACAAATATATCCATTACAAGAGTAATTGATATAATTAGAGATGGAAAATTGAAGGGGTATCTTGGGAGTAGTTCATAAGAACCCCGTGATCTGTTTTTGTTTAAGAAAACTGTTGGACTCCCGGAAAGGGTTTTAAGATTTTAAACCTTTCTCAAAATATCAGAACTTATTGAGCCATACATAGAAAAAGCCACTAGAGGGGGGAAGTGACAAATAAGATTGGAAGAAAAGTTAAAATTAGTTGTGAACCAGCTACTGAATTACTTTATAATATGTTTTGCATACAAGTTGAATAGATAGAGATAAAATTTAAGAGAAGTAAAATATTTCATTATTTGATGAAAAAGAAAGGGCAAATAATTTGCTTGCAAAAAATAAAGATTAGAAAATATGAGATTAACTATATGAAAAATCCCAAACTTGGACAGATATTTATATCAGCCAATGAAAAAAGAAAAGGAGGAGTACTGATTTATGTTCAAAGCAAATACAAAGCTAAAGAGATATTTAACAACCAAGGAGGTCATTATGTGGGAGTAGAAGTGCAGATAGAGGATGAAAAATATTTGATGATCGGAATATATTGCCCAATTGAGAGACAAACAGAATTCTATAAAAAGTTAAAGGAAGAAATAGGGAAAGGCGAGTTTGAAAACAATAAGATTATTTTGATGGGAGATTGGAATGGGGTAGTAGACCCTAAAAGAGATAGACTATCTGCAAAGAAAATTAAGAATCAAGGGAAGCTGCCTAATAATTTTTTTGAATTAAAAGAACAACTTAACTTGAAAGACATTTGGAGGGAAATATATCCAAATAAAGACGGATTTACGTTTTTCTCAGAGAGCCATAAATCATCCTCTAGATTAGATATGATTTGGACTACCCCTAAATTGATATTGAAAACAAAAGAGATGGAAATATGGTGGAGAACAATATCAGATCATAATCCAATAGTGTTAACAATTGAAATTGCAAAGAAAAAAATAATTCTTCTGGAGGATGAACAACTTTTTGTTTAATGACGAGAACTTTGTAGCACCAACAAGGAAGGCATTGAAGTATTATTTTTCAGAAAATATGATAGATCCAACCAAACCAAAAGTAGCATGGGATGCTAGTAAAGTGGTGATATGAGGGCTCTTAATACGAAGAGGATCAGAGATGAAAAAAAGTAAAGGAAGAGAAATGAAGAACTTGGAAAAGGACATAGCTAAAGTAGAAGAGGAATTGGCAAATGACCCTATGAATGATTTAAAAAAAAGTATTTGAAATGGTTGAAAAAACAATTAGACAAGATACTGACAGAAGAGATAGCAAGAAAGATGAAGTATATCAAGCAAAGGCAATTTGAATCAGCAAATAATTCAGGAAGATGGCTGGCCTATAGGCTTAAAAAAAAAAAGAGAGAGAAATTATTACAAAGATAAAAGTTGGAGATCTTGCACACACAAGAGGAAATTTGAAAAAGTTTTCAAGAATACTACCTGAATTCATACAAAGCTGAAGATATACAAGTTAAAGAATTGGAAGAATATTTAGAAAAACAAGAGGTCCGGAAATTAACTCAAATGCAACGGGAAATACTCAACATGGACATTACAGAACTGGAAATACAACAGGCGATAACAAAATTAAAAACAGATAAAGCTCCGGGGCCTAACGGATTTACTGCAAAGTACTATAAAATATTTCAAGAAGAATTAAAGGGACCATTACTTAAAACACTGAATAACATCAACAAAGACAGAATTCCTGATACATAGAAAAGAGCTAACATTGTACTATTGCCCAAAGAAGGAAAGGATGAGAAGGAAATGGGAAATTATAGGCCAATATCTTTATTAACTACAGATTACAAAATTTTGGCTTCGTTAATGGCAGAGAGACTGAAAAAGATTTTGATTACTATAATACATGACAACCAGATGGGGTTTTTACCAAAAAGACAATTGAAAGATAACATCAGAACAATTGTAAGTACCATTGAATATTGCGAAAAAAATAACTATAAGAAATTGGCTTTGATTTTCCTTGATGCAGAGAAAGCCTTTGATAACATAAACTGGAATTTTATGATGAAGGTCTTAGAAAAAATGCAGATGAGAGAAAACTTTTGTGGATGGATGAAACAGATATCCACAGATCAATTCGCTAATTTGATAATAAATGGAACTGGCACAGAAGCATTTAATATACTTAAAGGTACAAGACAAGGCTGCCTGTTATCACCCTTGATATTTATAACTGTGCTGGAGATATTACTACAAAATATTAGACAGAATACAAATATAAAAGGGATGAAAATAAAAGGTAAAGAAGATAAACTTTGTGCATTTGCTGATGATTTGGTTTTGATTTTGGTGGAACCCCAAGAACAAATTACAGAAGCTTTTCAAACATGGGAAGAATTTTGTAAGATATCTGGATTCAAAATAAATTATAACAAGACAGTAATACAAAAAATCTTTCTAAAAGAGAAGAAAATTTTCTAGAGAACATAACAAACTGTGCGATATGAAATAGAATAAAATACCTTGGAATATGGATTACCAAAAGAAACATGGATTTATTCGAAAACAATTACAAAGTTAGATGGAAAGAAATTAAAATGGACTTAGAGAAATGGAGTAAATTAAACCTAACATTAACAGGAAGAATAGAGGCCATAAAAATGACGATTTTCCTGAAAATAAATTTTCTATTTCAATGCATACCGATTATACATAATATGAAGATATTTCAAGAATGGAATAAGGACTTGAAAAAGTTTGTATGGAAGGAAAAAAGAGCAAGGGTAAAATGGAAAGCTATGACCATGGGGAAAAAGGATGGAAGAATTAATCTACTGGATTTAGAAAATTATCATAAAACTAATGCACTAGATTGGTTGATAGACTGGATTGAATTGGAAAGAACAGACATATTAAATATTGAAGGATTCAATAATAGGTTTGGATGGCATGGATACTTAGGATATGGGAAGGAAACAGTACATAAAGAATTCAAACACCATGTCATCAGAAGATCTTTATTGAATATATGGGACGGAATTAAAAAGAATATGTACAGAAGGTTACCACTTTGGATATCTCCACATGAAGCCTTCTTTGGGAAATGGACGGCAGTGAAAACATGGATGAGATATAAAGATATACTGGAAAAATTGGATGAGCAAGGATATGTTCTTAAATCAATAGAGGAACTGGAACAACTAGACTCTAGAATGCATTAGCTTTTATATACCCAACTAAGGGGGGTTGCAGCTGCCAGAAATAGTGCAAATTGAGTCCACTTTTAGGGTTAGGGTTAGTGCTAGGGAATCATGGGAAGTGTTGTTTTTTTTCTGAGACATTGAGCCTTCTCTGTCAGAGAGCTCTGGTGCCACAATAAACTACAGTTCCCATGATTCCCTAACCCTAACCCTAAATGTGGACTCAATTTACACTATTTCTGGCAGTCTGCAACCCCCCTAAGAGAGAGATTTAGGATGGACTTTAAATTACAAGAATATGAAGAAGAGTTAACGGATTTGGATAAGTTGCTAATGCAACCTTGGTCAAAAAGAGTAAGCAAAATCTATAAATTTTTAATGAACAGAGAAAATGAAACAGAAAAATATCTGAAAATATGATAAAGTGGGCAACAGATATTGGGAGAACAACAGAACTGGAAAGCTGGGAGAACGCTAGGATAAGAACAGGGAAATTTACTTGCTCACAAGATCTGAAGGAAAATTATTGGAAAATGTAGCAAAGGTGGTAGCTAACTGCATTAAAGATAGCAAGAATATATAAAGTAAAGATGAGTAACTGTTGGAAATGTAACCAAAATGTTGGTTCCTGGATACATGTTTGGTGGAAGTGCTCCAAGATGAAAATATTTTGGAAGAAGATCCATATTCTAATACAAGAAATCTTGAAAATCAAATTTGAATTATGTCCACAGCTATATCTACTAAACATGACAAATAAGTTGGGACAGACACTTGAGAAAAAACATTGGAAAATGATACTTTATATGATAACTGCAGCAAGATTATTAGTTGCCCAAAAATGGAAGAAAGAGCAAATACCTACTGCAGAGGAATGGTTAACAAAAATAATGGAAATGGACAGGTTGACGGCTTTAATTAATCAAAAAGACATTACTAAAGTGGAAAGAGAATGGGCTCCAATCAATGAATATATAAATGCAATGTGGAGATGAAATAGCAAAGTTAACAAGTAAACAAGTAAAGAATACATAATAAATATTACTTGTAACATCAAGCGGGAAAAGAAATAATAAGAAACATTAGAGTAGAGACAAAATTAGGAGTTACTAAAATGATTAAAATGATTAAAAGAAGAAGTAGAATATAGAGAGCTAATAAAAAGGGGGAAAATAAACAAAGAATTAGAAGATGTGATAAGTTGATATATATCTGCACATACTGTCAAAGAACTATGTTATGTTATGTTATGTTATGTTATTTTAAGATATTTGTATGTTTAAATGTTTTTAATAAACATATACTTACCATGAAAAAAATGTAACTCAGTTATATCCTGCCATGGGGGAAAAAGGCATAAAATAACTAGTTCTGTTTATTACTAGCTGTTTTGAGTCCCTATTAGGAGAAAGGTGGGATATAAAACAACAACAAAAAATTCTAAATGCTGGAATAAATGCACTCACAATCCCTCATACATAAGTAAATTTATTCCACATTGTCTGGGTTGATGTTGATGATTTTAATTATGTGTTGAATGCAACAAAAAATTGAGTGGTAGTGCATACAGTCCTTAAAACATTGTTTCACACTGAGTTCCATGCAAAACAGACCCAAAACAGAAATCTTCCAACTCCAAAAATATTGAAATTTGTGGATTGGTCTGAAAAATTCACATGTGTGGGATGCCAATCTAGGGCCTTTGCAGACTGCCAAAAATAGTGCAAATTGAGTCCATTTTAACTCTCCTGGCTCAGTGCTAGGGAATCATGGGAACTGTATTTTTTTCTGAGACATTGAGCCTTCTCTGTCAGAGAGCTGTGGTGCCACAATAAACTACAGTTCCCATGATTCCCTAGCACTGAGTCAGGGCAGTTAAAGTGGACTCAATTTGCACTATTTCTGGCAGTCTGCAAAGGCCCTAAGTCTAAGTATCAAGTCTAGTCAAAAGCAGTACATCATTGTGCATTCTAGACAGAGAGAAAAAAATGCCCCAAGCAAAGTGTGTACTGAAGAGGTATCCAATATGGTTGACAAATTGTGTCCAAAGCCATGTTATATGTTTGTTTTCATGAGTTTGGTAATTCTAGATCAAGCATATAGACTAGATAGCATAAAAGACAGATAAATATTTTGTGACACAGACAGGCAGGCAGGCAGACAACTCTTTCCATGTGAATGCTCTTCTACAGTCACTTCACAACTGATCTTCCAAGGACTGCAGTTCTTTGGAAAAGAGTTGTGATTAGACTTATCCATGTTTTTTTTTGTTCAAAAACCATTAGTAGGCCTATGGGATTGCTCAGTAGAAAGGCTGTGACTATATCTTAAGGGCAACCACATTAGTTGGTGTGACTCAGAGAACAAAAACTGGGAGGTCAGCCTTCCTCCCTCCAAGAAGGTTATCAGACCAGCATGATTTGCTAAGATGTATTGTCTGGAATGTTGTGCTGCTGTGGCTTGTTACACTGACTTATGAATTTCAGCTCATTACAGAGGTTCGTGAATTTATAGGGACACAGAATTGGCTACTTTTCAAAAGGCTGCAGGAAGGAGATTGGCAAGTGAAACGTGACCCAGTCATGGATTTTATTAATGGGTTTTGGAGAACATGGTATTCCAGCTCTCAAATTAGCTCTGCATTTTAAAGTCTCCACAGCCGAACAACTCACAGAAGTCATAATTTGCAGCTACAATTTCATGCAGCATAATTTGCCTGAATTTAGGGTTGATTTAAACAGTGTGTCCTTTCCCCAGCAGAGGCTGTCAAAAAGCCCTTCCAAGTTTTCATCTCTCACAGTGTTTAAATCCTTTTCAACAAAAGAGTCTGCAATTGCAATCACTATTTATGAAATGAAATTAAAAAAACATCTCTGATACTCTCCTATATAAAGATTGGAACTGTTTGGGAACAATACATAAGAATAATGTTTCATTCTGTTACAGTTCCATAGCTTCACACACTCTGTATTTTGATTTGACATTAAAGTATTCTAAAATGAATTCTGGGGTTGGGATTGGTGTAAGTGGAGTTTCACAATTTTCAGTTCCTTCAACTCATTTGTGCATTTTTAGGTGAGGGAGTGATTGATTTACAGGTACACAGAAGTGCGTTGCTGTTGTTGTTGTTGTTTTGTCACTTCAAGTAAGTTCTGACTTATGGAAGCCCTACAGTGAACCTATCATGGCAATTTATTGGCAGAATTTGTTCAGAAGGGGTTTGTCTTTGCCTTCCTCTGAGGCTGAGAGAGTGTGACTCGTCCAAGGTCAATCAATGGTTTTCATGGACAAGTAGGAATTCAAACTCTGGTCTCCCATTTTAGTATAGAAGTGCTTCTTTGCACTTAAAAAAATTGAAGGTGTGTAGAATAAAAGCCCCTTCAATTATTTATCTGATATTTGGCAACCTTCATTCTTGATAACTAGTTACTAAGCCTGAAAATATAATCTAAGTTTGACAAACAGGAAACAAAGTTGTTGTTGTTGTATGCCGTAGTTGTCTATGACTTATGGCAGCTCAAGTTTTTTACGACTTATGGCAACCCTAAGATGATCCTATCATGGGGTTTTCTTGGCAAGATTTGTTCAGAGGAGGTTTGCCATGTTCATCCCTTGAGGCTGATTGAGTATAACTTGCCCAAAGTTATCCAGTGAGTTTACATGGCTGAGATGGGATTCAATCCCTAGTTTCCAGAGTCCTAGTCCAACACTCAAACCACTGCACCACACTGACTCTCAGTCTAAGTTTGACAAACAGGAAACAAAGTTATATCCATTTATTGCTTACCAAAGAGAATCACTGGGACTCCAAAAGGTATGGATTTTCCACATAATGATTTGTGGTTTGACCCAAATGGAATTGCTTCAAGACACACTGGGCTGTTTTCCAAATCACAGAATCAGGGACCAAAACAAATCTTGAGCTCAGCTTTCAATTTTTACTTTTGTTTGAAAGACTACTGAAGATGGTGTACCCTTTGGGGTAGGAAAAAGAATGGTGAGACAGAGATCCTCTAATCTCCAACAGTAATATGAGAGGTGTCTTTCTGATTTATGTCTGCCCAGACATTAAGGTGTCCTTTCAATGGAATTAAGATAATTCAGCTTTTTTTTTTTTAAGGACAAATGAATGGGTCCTAACACAAATCAAATCTGAACTCTTCCAAGAAGACAAGATGACTAAACTGAGGCTCTCATATGGTGGCCATATCATGAGATGACATGACTCCCCAGAAAAGACAATAATGCTTGGTAAGGTAGAAGGCAGTAGGAAGATAGGAAGGCCATATTCCAGATGGAAAGATTGATCCAAAAAAGCCACAACACTGATTCCGTGTGACCTGAACAGGGCTGTTGATGATAAGATGAGCTGGAGGGCTCTCATTCATAGGGTTGCCATAAGTCAGAGTCAACTTGATGGTAGTTAACAACAACAAATATAAATACAGTCTAATTGGTTTAATTAACTTAGATATATTGGGTTAGTTGACTGGAATAATCAGTTTAGACTACTTCATGCAAAGTGGTTAGAACCTATTTAAAGTAGCTTGGTAAAAGCTGATGAATAAAGCAACTACACATGAAAATGTAATATAAATTTCTCCTCTTTCTCAGTTTCACAGGGAGAACTCTGGTGTTTATGTAGCCATTCATACTCCATAGAGGGACCAACACATTTACATAATATATAATCTGAATGAATATATAATTCAGGAACAAAGGAGACAGCAACTCTTTTTCATTTTAGTAATTTTCTTTAATTTAACAATTTAACAAATAAATTAAGCTATGAATTAATTTTATAGCTTGCCCTAATCAAATTCATCTTTTTTAAATGATTAAACATTACTGCAGGTACAGTAGCATGAATATTTCCAAATCCTGAATGAATGTAGTGCAAGCTTGATCCTCCCAGATCTGGTACAAAAATCCACTATCCTAAATCCAATTGCTAATACCTGCTACAGTAGACCCATTAAACCAAAGGGGTTTATATGCATCCATTGATTCAGTAGGTCTATTCAAATTGGGATTTAAATCATTAGAACCAGGGCTGGAGTGGCAGACTCACAAATAGCATTACATAGGTACCTGGTTAGGAGTTCTAGGATCACTAAGCAGTGTTTGTTTATTTTTAAAATAAATAGCTAGCATTTCTCCAATGCAGTTAAAAATATAAATTAAAACAGTAGTAGAACAAATTGAAAAAAGTAAGAAAAGGGAATACTAACAGAAAAAAAATATAATACTAGTAGAAAATATCAGAAATATGGAAAGATTATTGAATAAGGTCAAAGCAGAAAGAGCATCAAGAAAACAAAAATTATGACCATAGGCGATCCACATAATTTTAAAGCAGACAATGAAGAGATTGAAGTAATTCAAAATTTGCCATACTTGGGCTCAGTCATCAATCAGAGTGGGGACTGAAGTCAAGAAACCAGGAGAAGATTAGGACTTGGAAAGGCGTCTATGAAGAAACTAGACAAGATCCTGGTGTGTAAAGATATATAATTAAATACTATAGTTAGGATTAACTGAAAGAAAGAAGTTGGCAGCATTTTGTATACTAAAGACTGCTTCCTCAGATCTATTTGGTGAGGAGGTAGATTTATGTCTACAAAAACTCATGCTGCCAATTTCTTTCTTTCAGTTATTAGTCTCTAAGGTGCTACATGATTTTTCTACATACTGATTCTACAGACTAACACAGCTATATCTTTGAACTCTATGGTTAGGATTGTCCATGCCATCATATTCTCTATTTCTATCTATGGTTGTGAGTGCTGGACAGTGAAGAAAGCTGATAGGAAGAAAATCAACTCATTTGAGATGTGGTGCTGGAGAAGAGTTCTGAGACTGCCAAAAAGACCAATGAATGTGTCCTGAAGCAGATCAGGCCCGAACTCTCTGGAAGCAAATATGACAAATCCAAGGTTGTTGTGTTTTTCTCATATTATAATAAGAAAAGATTATAATGCTTGGTAAAGTGAAGGGCAATAACAACAGAGGAAGACCACATTCCAGATAGATTCAGTCAAGGAAACCACAGCCATGACTCTGCAGGAGCTCTGCAAGGTGGTTGAGGTTTCTCATTCATAGGGTCATCATGAGTTGAAGTCAAGGCAGTTGACAACAAGAAAAGGGAAACAAAGGAAAAAATACAGCTGCGGCAAGAGGTGGGAAAAAGGGAGAAGAGATAAAGGATACCAAACAAAAGGGAGTTGGAGGGAGAAGGAAATAAGCAAGCAAATCAGTAAAGGGCATGCAGTAACAGTGGTGGAGAGGTAGAAAAATCACAGGGTAATTGGCAGGGCAGAAAGAGAGGAGGGAGAGGAGAGATGGAGGAAAAGTGTGAAATAGGAGACACAAGTGAAATGGTACATTAAAGAAAGGAAGTGGAGACAGAGAAATGTGGAATTGTGTGGTGAAGTAAAACTCATAAATGATAAAGATCCGAGGAGCTGACTGCAGGAGAAGACAGACACTTTGAACTTCTTGTTTCAGAAGTGGTCATAATTGAGATGCACATGAGTACCCAAGTATCCACAAACTACAGGAGGCAGACTTATCATCCTATTATTCTCTTTGCTTAGCATTTTTCCCCAGCAGAGTTTTCAGAGCAAAACAAATACCTTTCAGATTGCAAGGGTGATAGGTTAGCTGGAGCAACAAAGCAACAGAGGAAAGGTTTTTGTACTTTGCTAATGGAGGAAGGCAGTTCCTTCCCACTTTCACAAGTGTTCAAAGCTTTATTTTGCTTTCCCAAATAGCTTTTCATTGAAAGAAAGCAGCTGATGATGCTCCCTTTGAAGAGATGGCAACTCTGTGTGTGTGTGTGTGTGTGTGTGTGTGTGTGTGTGTGTAGACTTTATTGTGCTGCCTACTGCCACAGCCTGTCACAGTAACTAATGAAACACTTTTTTGTTTTTTGTTTTTTGGCAGGGTAACACAAAACAGATGTAATAACAAATGGATCTGTTATAAAATCCTTACTCCCTAATGATGCTGGAGGAGAACTGACAGCATGTAATCTTGCCAACTATGACCCAAATTCCCCAGAAACCCTCTCTAAGCAACTTTCAAGTGTGAGCCAGAGCTTTCAAGCAGGGAATATGTGTACAGTGACTTATGACCCTTGCATCATTAAAAATGTGGGGTGTTTCTCATTGCCAGACCAAAGGTTATACACATAGTGAGATTTATTATCATTAGAGGTTGAGGGATACTCAACCCTAGTGTTGAGGTGCCACAGCTAATAGCTGCCTCATTGATGCTGTAGCTTGCCCCTTGTATTAGAACAGCTCCAGATCTAACCTCTTCATGTGGAGCACCTTCCTTGTTATTATTATTATTAAAGTTTATTTCTAGAGTGCTGTCGGTGTACACAGCACTGTACAAAAGACAATCAAGGATAAAACAGAAAAAAACCTGCCAAAGGCGTACAATCTAAGTACAAACAATAGGTAAAATAATAAAAGTCAATTAAAGCAAAAACAATTACAACAATTATATTATATAATTGTTGTATGAAGAATTATGAATCACGAAGAAGCAGCAAATTGTCAGTTATTCACTTTGGATTTTGTTGCTCATCTTGTTTGCATTTTTACAGGTTTGAATAGTATATACCTTGGCTCTCAAGGGACAAGATTATCATTTCCTTTTCTGTCTCAGACTGCAAAATATCTTGAGCTGGCTCTGTGCAATATACAGTGTCACTGCCTGCTACTATTTGATTTAGGGAGGGCATGACCACTGTTATGGGCAATATTAGAACAATTTGACAAAATCATCTTCATGCTGATACATGGTGTGAGTACAAATTAAATGTTGACACTTCATGTGGTGCCTTTCATTATATAAACCAGAATTAGATAATTACATATCATTACCTGGGACTTTATGGGAGGAATAACTTGACTATATGTTTTGGAAAGAACCATGTCATTTTGCACATTGACTTTCTTCTGCTTTTACTCAAGAATTTTACCAAATCTTAGCCCCTTTCAACCCAGCAATTTGCCCCCAAACACTACTCGTCATCACATACATGTGTTTAAGGCAATGAGTGTTCATCTTAGTGCAACAATGTACTTAACTCATTGCCTCCCTACAAGAGATCAGTATACATACGCTATGTAAATGATCTCCCATCCCAACTTTATTCTCACAGCAACCCAATATGCTGTGAGATAGTGCTTACTCAATGGTCACTCAGTGAGTGTTTTTGAAAACTGGAATCCAGTTTATGAAGGATTGGGATGCTGCTTTTCTGCAGTCCCAGTCCTTTTTTTCTTATACATGACTCAGAACTTTAATCCACTTTTGGAGGGTTGGGTTAGCCTGGCCATCTTCCTCACTTCCCAGCTGACTCACAGGTCCTCAGAACCTGTGTTTTATTTTGGCTCTCAGGGCAACTAAAGCTAATGAGCTGTGCTGCAATAGAGAACAAGAGCATAACTAAGAACACCATACTTATGAACAAAAATCTGTAAAATTGTGGAGATTGGCACAAATGGGCAGATATAGGGCCTTTACAGACTGCCAGAAATAATCCAGTTTGGGACCACTTTAACTGCCTTGGCTCAGTTCTAAGGAATCATGGGAATTTTAGTTTTTTCTGAGACATTGAGCCTTCTCTGTCAGAGAGCTCTGGTGCCACAATAAACTACAGTTCCCATGATTCTCTAGCACTGAGCCAGGACAGTTAAAGTGGTCTCAAGCTGAATTATTTCTGGCAGTCTGTAAAGGCCCATAGGTAGGGATCCATGATCTAAATCCTATCGCTCAGTCCCAACTAGAGTAGACCCAGTGAATGAGTCAACAGGAGTTTTTAGCTTTGTACTTTGGTAACTGAAATGTGACATTCACTTCTGCACACACTCAGCAGTTTGCTTGGGAAACAGTTTCTAAAAGCAGTAAAGATGGATCTCTTCTGGCAGGCCTTCCCGGAATAATCTCCCGGCCCCCAAAGTTGGTCTGGTTCTGTCAATTCACTCCACTAGCCGCCACTGCCTGTTTTTATGCCTGTTTAATGGGCTTTGTATGATGTGTTGGTTTTACTTTGTTTTAATATTGTCTTAGTTTAATCTATTTTTACGGGGTGAGGGGGGGTTGAGGGGAATAATTTGATTGATGTGTTTTACTTTGTATTGTTTTAACTTGTTGTACACCTCCCCAGTTGCTTAGCAGAGGGGCAGGTTAAAAATAAAACTATTATTATTATTATTATTATTATTATTATTATTATTATTATTATTATTATTATTATTATGGAACCTATCCATTCACTATCAAGTTAACCACTGCACAGGGCTGCTGTGAGGATAAAAATAATGAGAAAGAGGAGGGTGTATGCCACTTTGAGCTTCCTAAGGCAAAGATCAGTTTATGCATGCCACAAACGAATATACAAAATAAAAATAGAGCACATGGGGCTTCTTGGGCAGAGAATACAAAGGTAACAAATAAATACTCTAAAGCAAGGGTGGCAACTTCATGAAGCTTACCAGGGCATTTTTTGCAGCCTCCTTTGCAGACTTTTTTTTAAAAAGCAAAACCTAAAGCAGAGAATTATCCCAGAAGAATGGGGCTATTCTTAACTAAAACAAGAGGTACCCCACCTTGATTCTGTTATGTATTATTGCATTTATTTTATCCACATCCTGCAATATCTGTTGCTTGTTAAGTATCTTGGCAATTCTCCTAAAGAAAACATTCCACTAGGTGTTTAGAATTCAGCCCTATAGAAGTTACTCTAGGACAGGGGTAGGCAACCTAAGGCCCGGGGGCCGGATGCG
>CM034703.1:234705360-234723999 GCA_020142125.1 Phrynosoma platyrhinos
GCAACCCGGCCCCCAGCTCAAAAAGGTTGCCTACCCCTGCTCTAGGACTACCAGCATGATGATAACTGTAGGAAAAGGTAACAAACCAAAGTCTCTGTATCAGCCTTCCTCAGCACCCTGCAGCTACATTAGGTGAATATTCCCATCATTCCCAATCATCAACATCATAATATCTTTATTTATATCTGTTGGAAATTTTATGAATTACATTCTCCTTTCCCTCAGCAGATAGACAGGCACTTCCCTCTATCTATGGGGGGTTGCAGACTGCCAGAAATAGTGCAAATTGAGTCCAGTTTTAGGGTTAGGGAATCATGGGAACTGTATTTTATTGTGGCACCAGAGCTCTCTGACAGAGAAGGGTCAATGTCTCAGGAAAAAAAATTCCCATGATTCCCTAGCACTAACCCTAACCCTAAAAGTGGACTCAATTTGCATATTTCTGGCAGTCTGCAACCCCCCCCCAAGTCATTCTATCTAAACATGTGACTCCTGTCACTCACACTTGGAGGCTGGTTAACATACTTTCTCTCAGGATTATAAACAGTTTCTTCTCAGTCTAAGATGGAGTAATAGCCTCCTCTAAGTGAGGTTAACAGTCTTTTCCTGCTATACCCAAACCATCACCAGTTAGGATAGGATTTAGTTTGTTATGTATTTATTTATTAAAGTCATTATTATTGGTTTTTAAACTACAAACTGCATGTTTGTTGTTTCTTGGAGTAAGTCTTTATTCTTTAGGAAGGTAGATTTAGAATAAATAGTCTGATCCACACTTTTGCTGCTCTGCTGATGAAAGCTGAATTCTAACAAGTTTAACTTTCACATTTGCATATTTTTGTTTCCCTTTAAAAGAGTTAACACCCTGGGAAACTCAAATTACACCCCACAATATCCCACCTTTCTCTCAGACTGGGACTCAAGGCAGGTCACAAAAGGCAGTAAAGCAGATATAGCTAAAACACACACAAAACCATGATGGGATTTTGTAGTTTGTTACACCTACAAGCATTAGATTAGGAAAGGCTGTTCTAGATTATGATTTATAAATATTTTTGCATTTGTGCTGCCCACAGATTTTCATCAATCTCTATGGAATGCACACTCTAACACCAAGCTCAATTTAGCTTCTTTTGTGCTGAGTCACTGCACTACACTGAATGTCTGAGATCCACATCCTTGAGGCTGGAATTTAAGACCATCCCATGCTGAGTTCACAAGCTGTCATGCTGAACAGGGCTTAATGATTGGAAGCCTCCAACCTGCTCAGTCAAAGACAGACGGTGGTACCAAAATCTATGACAGTACCTCTGAAAAATTAAACCTCTTTAAAGAAATGCATTTTCTTGGAAGGGCAGGGAATGAATTTCCCCTATGCAAAATTTAAACTAAAAAGGTCTAGTAGTTTGTCTGGCATACTCCCTTGGGCTCTGAAATGCAAGATTCTGTAATTTAAAGCAATGATTCGACTCCTTTGTATCTCTTGGCAAAAATGGGTAATCCTGGAAAACAATGAGCTTTGGAAGCTGCTTGGTTATAGCTGATGCTGAGACCATAATGAAAATTTATATTCTCATATAATTGTGCTTAAGCACTTGGGCCAGAAAGTAGACCTGTGTGGGTATTTTATTTTTTTAAATGAAAGTCACTTATCTGTCTATTTTCTCTCCTCTGGAATTTGTTATTATGTTTCACAATTGGTTCATACTCCCACCCCACCCCATCCCCACATATACCACCTAGTTACATTTTATTGTAATTTACAGTCTATGGATATAAATTGTTGCCTTGTATACTTATTGATTTTTTTCCCTTCAAAAATTCACACATTCCTTCACAAGTCCCAAGGTTACTGGGCCTGTCTATTTTTTATGATAGAAAACATACTCTCCTCAGGGAGCTGAGAAATATTTCTGTGTTGGTCTCTGCCCCATTAATTCTATATAAATCCACCCCCTAGGAACTATGTTTATTTTTGTTTGGCTTAGTTGCATTCCTAGAGTTAACATCATTTTTCTCACCTCTTTCCTGCTGCGATTTGGGCAAAATCTGGACCATAGCAGCAAAAATCACATAGTTGCTCACACTTCATTTACTCCATTGCTTTTTGAGATTTGTACATTATTTACTCTGTATATGCTTTTCCTTCCTGCATTTCCTGCACTTGTAAAGAAATCCCCATGTTCCTAGCGGCAGGACAGATCCTGGCTATGAAAAGGGAAAACTTTTGCACAGAAAATGACGCCTTCATTATTCCATGCCTTCAAATGATGGAGCCTCAAGTCAGGGATGAGAAATGTGTGGTTACCCTGATGTGGTTAGACTGCTTCTCGTCTTACCCCTTAACCCTTGCAATGTTGCCTCCATTTCATGGGAGTTGTACTCCAGTCACATTTGGGGGGCCATAGGTGCCCCACTACTGCTTCCTTAGTAGAATAATTCAAAGAACAATGTTAAACCACTGAACAATGTTAAACCACTGAATCTTAACTTAAGAAAAAGTCAGGATAAAAATTCAATAAATAAATGAACTCTAAAACAGATGGCAATCTTACCCAAGTAATCAGCACTGAGCTGCCTTAATCTGAATCAGACACTAAGGGGGGTTGCAGACTGCCAGAAATAGTGCAAATGGAATCCACTTTTAGGGTTAGGGTTAGTGCTAGGGAATCATGGGAATTGTTTTTTTCTCTCTAAGACATTGAGCCTTCTCTGTCAGAGAGCTCTGGTGCCACAATAAACTACAATTCCCATGATTCCCTAACCCTAGCCTAAAAGTGGACTCAATTTGCGCTATTTCTGGCAGTCTGCAAGCCCCCTAAATGCCTTTAGCTCTTTTCCTTGCACTCATGACAGATCCTCTGCTGCCTGAAAAATTCTAGAGATAATATCTATTCTGCCCTGGGACCTGAGCTACTGTTACCCTTTCTACTTAAATATATGAAATATTTTTATATTATTAGTTACTGATTGAATTTTGTAGTTTGAGGCTTTTCTTTTTCCCCCCTCTTTTTCTTCTTTAATTTCTCATTCAGTCAGGAGAAATCATGGCTGACATCATGTTCAGTATTTACAAGATTGTAAACTGAATTTATTATCTCATAACTGCTGCAGATTTATATTTACAGACATTGTCTAATCTGCAAAGCAGAAATAATGCAGTTTGACACCACTTTAACTGTCACTGCTCAGTGCTATGGAATCCTGGGATTTTTAGTTTGTTGTTGTGCCAGAACTCTTTGAGAACGAAGGCTAAATATCTCAGAAAATTACAAATCCCAGAAGCATTGAGCCATGGTAGTTAAAGTGGTGTCAAGCTGCATTATTTCTGCAGTGCAGATTAGACCATTAACAACTGAACAAGATACCCAAAACTACTGTTTCAGCCTGGCAGCACCTCAGCTGAAAAGTTTCTGAGGCACTGCAGATTAGAACACTGGGAAATGATGACTGTGGCATGGCTGTGGGATGCCTTGAGACAAACAGTTGTGGCAGGATCCCAAGGAGTTCATTTCAGTAGGACTCCATGACCAGCAGAGTGTGCAGAGGTCATTTCTCGATGCCCCATCTGTAGCACCTCATGAATCCTTCAACTGAAGCACTACTAGGCTGAAATGGTAGGGATTCTTTTCTCCAGAAATAGTATCATCAGACATCACTATAATAACAGAGCTCTATCATTGTGGTCATGACTAACAAAAGATGTGGAATCTCAGTCAAAAGGTCATGTATTGATTAAACAACAAACAACAACAAGCAAAACAAACGGCTTAAAGGAAAATATCTAGAAAAAAATGGAACATGAAACTTGAATAAAGCTCCTAAAATTAGATTATATGCCTTAGTTTACATAGGAAATAGCTTTTCTTTGTAGAATCTTATACATGTCCCACTGTGTCCAAAGCAGTTTACTTCCTAGTCAGTGTGTTCATGGCTGCAGCCCAATTAACTGGCAGCTTTCAATGTAATCTGTGAGATCAATATTACAGTCCCTGAAAACAGCTTGCATTTTGATGTTGCTTCATGACACTAATAATTCCTCTTGAATAAGTTGCATTAGCAAAGATTGTCTATTGGGTTTTAAAATATGCATCATCTGATTCAGCAAAATCATTTATGCTCTTAACATCCATTCCTCATTTTATTGTTAATACAATCCCATTTATAACAACACTATTAACAATGCAGATTAACATCAGGCTCCACCAACCTCTAATATGATACATAATGTAAACTGTGTTGGATTATCCCAGTAGGAATGTGGTTAGGGTTGCCATATTTCACTTTTCCAAATCCAGTTAGTATAATTTGCATATTATACCCATTGGTATACTTTGCAAATGAAATACTGTGTACATTTTAATATTATGTAAATGAATTAGATTAATTGTTGCATTGTTTTTCTACCACTACATGTCATCCCTGACACCATTTATACAGCAAGCATTGACCTGAATGAGTAAAGTTAAGAGTGCTGGACTTGGAACAGGGGGACCCAAGTTCAAATTCCTGCATGGTCACAAAGATTACAGTTGGATAGGCAATAATAACCTTTCATTGTACATTGCTTTCTACAGCCCCCCCCATCATCATCATCATCATCTACTCAAAATGCCCCGCCCCAAATATCCTCTAGAGCAGTGGTACTTAAAGTGATAGGAGATTATCACATGGAAAATCAGGTGTGGGTTGCATGCAGGTTGCAACCATCTCTGTTGGATCTCATCACACTGCCCTGTCCCAGGCAATAGGCAACCCATATGCAACCTGGGCTTCTCTGGCAGCTTTTCGAGAAAGGGAAAATCCCATTCTTGAAAAGCTCCCAGAGAAGCCCAGTTTACATACGGACTGCCTACTGCCCAGACATGGGGCAGTGGGATAAGGTCTGGTGGAGACAGTTACAACCTTCTGTGTGTGTGTGTGTGTCAAGACCATGTTGTGGAAAATGACATGGATGTGGCCACTGAAAGTAACTGGAGGAATGGTAACAGGGTTACTACAGTTCAAGTGGCAGCTGCATGAGTCAGCATTTGGTAAGCTGTGCATCATGGGAGGTCTGATGCAACATGCACAGTGGTTGAGGCCAACCAGGTTTCATTAGTGCATGACTGTCACATGTTCCCAAGGAAGACCACCTATATATGAGAAAAGGTCAGAATATCCGCTGTTAGTTAGTTGTGGTTGGTGAAGCACTTTGTTGGTCTGTATAGCTGTGAGTATTCAAGATGGATTAAAGCCCTCACTAAGTGAAGTCTCGCTGTCCAGCAGTTCATTTCTCCAAGCTGAAAGGAGCAACCTTTTTCCTGTGCCATCTGGAGCAAAACTCTTCACAGAGACCACCTTCTAGGTGTTCCTGCCTACGTGCATCAACTCTCTCTGTGTGTATGCTAGATCCCATTTATCTGCATACCTCAACAGGGTGTTCTACCATTTCTCATACTCCCCATAGCACAATGGTCACCAAACTTCTCCTGGCTACTGCCCCCTTTTGTCTTAGACAATGACCCTAGAACACCTTCAAGGCGTTCCTGCCTACGTGAATCAACTCTCTGTGTGTGTATGCTAGATCCCATTTATCTGTATACCTCAACAGGGTGTTCTACCATTTCTCATACTCCCCATAGCACAATGGTCACCAAACTTCTCCTGGCTACTGCCCCCTTTTGTCTTAGGCAATGACCCTAGTACTTCCACCCAAGGTGTAGTTCTTGATATTAGATCTACTTTCTACTGCAAATTCAAAATAACCAATCTCGGTCAATTTGTACCTGGTTACCCAAGAAGCAGCAACCAAGCAGCTGGCTGAACAGCAATTGAGAAGCCTCTTACCCATGCCACCTCTCCAGCAAAGGCCAGTGTAGGCAAGAGGGGTCTTGGTCACTACTTAGCCAGCTGCTCAGTTGTTGCTCCCAAGATTAGGAAAAGCTTCTCCTTGGCAAGGAAGAGCATAGCCAGTCTCTGTGTTGGAGGTTTTCAGAGGCTGTATGCTCTGGACTGGAGACCGGCATGGATGGGGAAAGGGTGAGGTTTTAATTATAAGAGCTGCTCCAAGTTAGAATCATAGAATCATAGAATTCGAGAAGACCATAAGGGCCATCCAATCGAACCCCCTGCCATGCAGGAACTCAAAATCAAAACATCCCCAACAGATGGCCATCCAGCCTCTGTTTAAAGACCTCCAAAGAAGGAGACTCCACCATACTCCGAAGGACTGTGTTCCACTGTTGAATAGCTCTCACTGTCAGGAAGTTCCTCCTAATGTTGAGGTGGAATCTCTTTTCCTGTAGCTTGTTCGGGGTCCTGTTCTCTGGAGCAGCAGAAAACAAGCTAGCGCCCTCCTCAATATGACATCCCTTCAAATATTTAAAGAAGGCTATCATATCCCCTTTTAACTGTCTTTTCTCCAGGTTAAACATACCCAGCTCCCTAAGTTGTTCCTCATAGGGCATGGTTTCCAGACCCTTCACCATTTTAGTCGCCCTCCTCTGGACATGCTCCAGTTTTTCAACATCCTTTTTGAATTGTGATGCCCAGAAATGGACACAGCATTCTTGGTGGGGTCTGACCAAAGTAGAATACAGTAGCACTATTACTTCCCTTGATCTAGATACTATACTTCTATTAATGGAACCTAAAATTGCATTGGCCTTTTTAGCTGTGGCATCACACTGTTGACCCATGTTCACCTTGTGGTCTACTAGGACTCCTAGATCCCTTTCACATGTAGTCTTGTTAAGCCAGGTGTCCTAGTTCACCTAACAATTGTATTGTTTAACCAACATTTTACTATCTTGTTTGCAAGAATATCGTGGGGGACCTTGTCAAAAGCCTTACTGAAATCAAGATATGCTATGTCTACCGCATTCCCTTCATCTAGCAAGCTAGTAATTTTATCAAAAAAAAAAAAAAAAAAAAAAAAAAAAAAAAAAGAGAGAGAGAGAGAGAGAGAGATCAGATTAGTCTGGCATGATGTTCAGAGACTCGTGTTGACTTTTAGTGATTATGGCATTTCCATCTAAATGTTCGCAGACTCTCTGTTTAATGAACTGTTCAAGAATCTTTCCCGGTATTGATGTCAGACTAACTGGACGATAGTTGTTGGGATCCTTCCCCCCCCCCTGCCCTTTTTGAAGATGGGGACAATGTTTGCCCTCCTCCAGTCTGCTGGGACTTCTTCTGTTCTCCAGGAGTTCTCAAAGATTATTGCCAGTGGCTCTGAGATTACATTTGCCAGTTTTTTTAATATCCTTGGATGTAGTTCATCTGGTCCTGGAGACTTAAATTTAGGTCAGCCAGGTATCCCTCCTCTTTATTTATCCTGGGCTGCATTTCCCCTATTGTGTCCTCTGCTCCATTTTCCTCAGGTTAAACACACCCTTCCTTTTGTAAGAAGACTGAGGTAAAGAAGGTGTTAAGTAGTTCTACCTTTTCTCTGTCCCCCATTAGAATTTCTCCATCTTCTCTGCACAGTGGTCCTACCATTTCCTTCTTCTTTCTTTTGCTATGGACATACCCCCAAAAGCCATTTTTATTGTCCTTAACCCCTCTAGCAAGCTTGAGCTCATTCTGTGCTTTGGCTTTCCTGACTTTACCCCTACATGTGCTAGCTATTTGTTTGAATTCCTCTTTAGTGATTTCACCCCTTTTCCATTTCTTATATATCTCCTGTTTAAAACTGAGTACAGTTGAAAGTTCTTTTGTCATCCAACCCAGTTTCTTGAGACACTGATGATTCCTGGTTCAGTGCTAGGGAATCATGGGCATTGCATTTTTTTTTTTTTGAGACATTGAGCCTTCTCTGTCAGAGAGCTCTGGTGCCACAATAAATTACAGTTCCCATGATTCCCTAGCACTGAGCCGGGGCAGTGCCTCAATTTAAAGTGCACTATTTCTTGCAGTCTTCAAAGGCCAAGAGTCAATTTACATCTCAATGATACTGTGAAACCTCACTCATTAGCTAACACTAAAAGAGAGCAGTAGGCTTCCCACAAAACAATGGAGCAGTGATTTTTGCAGTTCTGATGAATGGCTCCTGCATTCATCTAAGGACTTTCATGGGTTAACTGCTGGTGGGAGGGAGGTACATGCTAATGTGGATTTACATCATATTCTAATGAAAGGTTACATCACAGCTGATGTAATTCTCATCTGGCCAATTAGAGGAGAAAAACTGCAAATTTCGAGAATCTTCCCAACACAGCATGTGGTCAGAGAGTCTTTCCTCTGTTGATCCAGCTATTGGGACTCTGTGACCCTGAGGGCAGGCCTAAGAGATGCTGGTCAGAGCTGAGGCTAAGGAGGCAGAGCATTCAGCAAACATCTAGGACTATAAACCCATCTGAACTTGTAAATAGGATTAGAAATATATGTTAGTGTTCCTAGGACATTGTTATTTTATTAGCTTGATGAAATGGCTGTATTTCTGTACTTTTTGTATCTTCTGTAACTACAGTTTCCTGCCTGGGAAACAAGTAGGTTGCCATGTAAATTATGTCCATCCTCTAAACCTCCTTTAGTTAGAATAAACACTCTCTCTTTTAAAGTACATTGGCTTCTATCTCACTCCTATTCACATGCTTTGACTCAAGGCCTCTGCAGACTGGCCAAAAGGGCTGGCCTGGGGGTAGATTTGGGGCTAGGCAGTCACACGCCAGCTGCCCTAACCCCACGCCGACACCATCCTGATGCTGTGCACCATTAGGCATGGTGTGCGGCGGCAGGACACCCTCCCAGTGCAGTGTGTTTAAACACACTGCGCCGAAAGGGTGAGGAAGCGCCATGGTGCTGGCTCTTAGGGTGGTCTTTTGCTGCCCCTAAAAGGAGTGGCATTTTGCCGCTGTTTTGGGGGTGGCAAAAGGGAGGATCAGGGTCATGGCGTGGGGTTGCCATGGCCCCAATCCACCGCTTCCTGAGGCGGCTCTGTGCCGCCTGTCTGCAGAGGCCCATAGTTACTGTTTAGTTGTTGCTTGCTTAAATTAACAAGGAACTAAAAATCCCCTAGCAAAGTCTTGATGTGATGCTAGGAGGGAGATAATGAATCCATCAAGTGGTGGCAGTCTAGTAGATGGTTGCAGAAGATGCCTTGTAGCTGAACAGGAGTGGAAAAGGGTGACTCAGGGCCTAAGCAGACGGGCAGCCGTGGGCCGCCCTGGGAAGCTGCGCTGCGGGACCGAGGCATCCCCATGCCTCGATCCTGCGGCACAGCTTCGCCGCCCCTGAAAAGAGTGCTAAATTAGCGCTCCTTTCACTAGTCAGCGAAAGTGCGCCGCAAAAGGCTGCGGCGCACTTTCATTGACTTTTCTGCCATAGCGCATGGAAAGGCTGCAATGGGAGGTCCTCCTCAGAGTGCCGGCCATGCAGAGGGCCGGCTGCTCCGAGGACGACCTCGGGAGGGGGTTGGGGCGCCGAGCATGTGGCTGCCCCTCCCCTTCCCTGCGCTGAAGACGGCCTTTTAAGCCATCTGCTTAGGCCCTTAGAAGACCATGGAATCAATGATCTGCTGAGGGCCAAGAGACAGAATCAGGGTACTGGTTGGCTCGTTGGACCTAGAGATCATAACAACAGTCTATCTCCAGTTGCACAAGAACTAGAGTAATGATTTTTACCCTTGTGACTCTTTTTACAGGGATGCATGGCTTAGTGGTTAAGATGCCAATTCTGATGTTCAGCAGATTGGAAGGTTGGCAGTTCAATGCCTGAGCGCTGCATGATGGGTTGAGCTCCTGTCACTAATCCCAGCTTCTGCCAACTTAGCAGTTGGAAAGCATGCAAATGCCAGTAGATAAATAGGTACCACTTTTGTGGGAAGGTAACAACATTCAGTACAGTCATGCTGGCCACATGACCACCAGAGCAGTCTTTAGACAATGCTGGCTCTTTGGCTTAGTAATGGAGATGAGCAAAGCTCCCTACAGTCGGTTATTACTAGACATTCATGTCAACGGAGTAGCTTCACCTTTACCTGACTCCATTTATATCTACATGGGGACTCCCCTCCCCAGCTTCACATAGTGTATGAAAAAATTATTTTGTTTGCTTAGTGTGCATATTTTTTTTCACACATTCATTTATATTCATATTTTAACATTTTCTAAGAAAATATTGTTTAAATTAGATCAGTTTCATTTAAATAAAATTCAGTACTTAACACATTGCTGTAAATTTTGCACATTGTACACACAGCCACATTCAGATACACCAATGCTCACAGTTATGTAAACACTCAGGGCCTTTGCAGACTGCTAGAAATAGTGCAAATTGAGTCCACTTTAACTGCCCTGGCTCAGTGCTAGGGAATCATGGGAATTTTTTTTTATGAGACATTGAACCTTCTCTGTCAGAGAGCTCTGGTACCACAATAAACTACAGTTCCCATGATTCCCTAGCACTAAGGGCAGTTAATGTGGACTCAATTTGCACTATTTCTTGCAGTCTGCAAAGTCCTTCAGTCACGCTCTTTCATTTTTTTTTCTTTCACTCACACTCATATTCATTTCCTCTCACACACAATAACACAGAAACATTGGGCCTAAGCAGATGGGCGACCGTGGGCCACCCCGGGAAGCTGCGGATTGGGGCCAAGGTAGCCGCACTCCTCGTCCCCAACCCGCAGCTTCTCAGGCCCTGGAAGGAGTGCTAAAATAGCGCTCCTTCTGCAAGACAGCGAAGGTGCACCACAAGAGACCTTGGGCGCACTTCAGCATCTCTTCCGCCGCAGCGTGTGCGGACGCTGTGGCAGAAGTACATTGTCGGAGCGCTGATCATACAGAGTGACGGGTGCTCTGATGACATGTTCGGGAAGGGGTTGGGGTGCCCAGCGTGAGGCTGCCCCTCCCCTTCCTTGCCTCGAAGACAGTGCAAAGCGTCATCTGCTTCCCGCGATTCATTCTCTTGAGTATATGTGAGACAGAAAAAGTTTGGGAGTGGCAGTGATGGAGGAGGAGGGAGAGGAAGAAGAGGAGGAGGAAGGAAAATTAGGGTTTCCAAGTCTCAACCCCCCTTGATCAACTCTCATCTCCCTGAGGGTCCCATACCCCAGTTTATGAAGTACTGAGCTAGAGAATTACTTTAAAAAAAAACTTAGCACTTGGGCCAGCTAATGATCCAAATGGGTAATGGATGGAATGCTTAGAATCCTTAAATAATCTGTCTAACCTGGAAATAAGGCAACTTGTAAATCTGGTTGATAGGATTCCTGATCTTGACCTAGCCAATTAGACTATAGGAAGGTCTTAAGAAGGTATTTAAGATGACAAAAATACCAGCTGATTGGAAACAGTTTCTTTGATCATCCAGATGGTAAATCTCTGACTGTGAGCATGCCTTGGATTTTAATTCTATATTGGCATCATAGGCTCTGCTGGTTTTCCAAGAGGCTAGATGAGATGATAGATTGAGCAAACAGAAAGTGACATAGCTAAAAAGGAAAGATTAGGAACAATTGAGTGGAACAGGGAGAGAGGACATTAGGAGAAAATGTAATGCCAGATCCTCAGCTGTGTTCAGTTGTCAGTGTTGCATTGATTTCAACATTCAGGCATTTTTGTCTTCAACGGCAATGTGACACTTACTTCAGCTCAAGATCTGTTTTGATTATATGAAGAAAAATGGCATGAGAAAGAAAGGAAGAAAAGGAGCCAGATAATGGATGGTTCCAGAGGCAGAGATCAGCCACAAGATAGGGTTTGCATAGATGTTTCCTTTTAAAGTAAACAGCATCTACTGCATGGAAATTCCTATTTTGTAGCATAAGTTCATCTTTAAATGTATGAAAACAAGCTTGCAGACAAGCTTTCCTGATGTGTACTGTGCTATAGATTGGACACTAGATTTCTGTTGAGCCTCAGTATATTTGAGCATATTTATACTCACAACCCTTACCCAAAGTAGAGAGGCCTGTACAGGCATCCCATCAAATCTAATAAAACTTGTTCATATTCATGTTCTCTAGGGAAATTGTGCAGCTGATCCTATGTTTCAGCAATCAACTTGCCTGTCACCTTGTAAACACATTCTGCTGACTTCATAATAATAATAATTTATTTTAATAATAATAATAATTTTTATTTAATACCCCGCCCCTCTGAGCGCAATCGGGGCAGCTTACAAGATAAAATCACAACAACAATTAAAAATAAATTCCTCCCCCTCCCCCCCCTTAAAAAATTATTAAACCAATTTCAATTTCTGCTGACTTCAGCCATCTCAACAAAGGAATGAAAAGGAAATTGGGGTGGGGGGGATGTACCATTAATTGTTAGGTTGCTTTCCCCAAAACAAGCACTTGGCTGAAATATGTAGAAACAAGCACAGGCATCTGAATTGACTGAGATCCTAACATACCAGATCCAGCTTCAGTTAAGATGTTATAATCATTCACTGCTTGAACTGCAGCCCAGAAATGGAATGTAGAAGTTTCAAATTTGCAGAGGCTTTATTACAGAGCCTGTTATTTTTAGTGTAAAGCAAACTTCCAGTTATTCAGGGAAGACATTGTGAATTTCCTTTCATTAAAGATTCTTCCTTCTTTAATTCACTATAAAACCCTGCACACCTCTGCTCAGCCTATGGTATGTTTTGTCTCTAACTGTTCCCTTAGCTACTTCATTATATCATGCTATATAATGGACAGATTTAAATTACTAGCAAGTGGAATTTAACTTAATTTTTACATCTAGAAATTAAAGCAGCTGTAGAACTGGCCTGTACCATGTGTTTCTAGTTTACTAGTGCTACCAGAAGGCAGGATGCCACTTTGATTATGCAGCAACAGGCCAATCTACTTCACATGTACAGACCACATTTTGAAAAGGGGAAAAAAACACAAGGGTGGAGACAGCTAAATCTAAATCCAATTGCTAGTCTTTTCTAAAATAGATCCATTTAAGTAATGGGTTTTACATAAGTGCTGATTACCATTCAACAATGGATTCAATTGTGGCTGGGACTACCAATATAATTCAAGCAAGAAAGAGCTGTGATGTACACCCTTCAAACATTTCACAGATGATAACCAGGAAAAATGTGGTGAACTAACATCAGGGTGTGGTCAAGATGGCAAAAATGATCAGACAAGCTGCAGTTCACTTTTGCCTGGAAGTGCAAGATTTTGTCCCCTTCCCATCTTTTACTTGCTGAGTTAATTGACGGCAAACTAGTTTTGCACTTTCAACTCAGTTTGTATCAACTGAATTAAGTTAAGGATAAAGTGGGAAAGTGGGAGGAAAAAAGAGAGAAACTGGGATATTTTAAAAGCAGCTGAACAAATGAGATGACAGAGGTTTGATCAGGACTGCGCCTGCCAAACTGGAATAGTTGGGGGATATGACAATGGTCAATTGAAAGGTGGACAGGTTTTCCTGCATATACCTTCTCATGCGTACTATACACTGGAGAAGGAAGGTGGGAAACAAGCTGTCCTCCCTAGACTGTACTTGGGAAAGAGACAGGATGAGCAGATAAAGCCCTGTCAGTCCTAATAGGGCCTGAAAGGTGATTGCATCTGGCTCTTTTGGACCTCCAAAGAATTTTCTTTCAGCCTCCTGGTACAAACAGCAGTGTGAGATGATAGACTGTAACTCTTCAGTCCCAAACTTCAAGGAAGCAATAAATAAGCAAAAGCAGTGGTTCTCAAACTGTGGAAAAAGATGTGGGGGGCTCAAGAGTTATTCAAGGAAGCAGGAGAGTTGGAGGCCCTGATTCCCCCTTCCCCTCCTTCTCTACTTCCCAAATCTCTTTCTGTCCTGGAACAGAAGAGAAATGCAAACAGGGTGCTTGGAGATTGTCTGAGGGAGGAGGAGGAGAGCTATTTCCTTATAAGTTATTAAATTATGATTTAGAGATAGAGATAGCTAGCTAGCTAGCTAGCTAGCTAGCTAGCTAGCTAGATAGATAGATAGATAGACTATGGCAAGCAGGGGAGGGGCACAAAGTCCAGCTGTAGACATAAAGGGGATCACTAGGGTAAAAAGTTTGAGAACCACTGAGCTAAAGAGCCAGCCAATAACTCTTAACCAGGGAGATACAGATATTCTTTCTTGAACTTCTTTTTTCATGTGTTGTTCCTTATTTTTGGCAATCTTGTTTAGTAATTAGTGGGGATGGGATCTCCTGACAAAAGTTTCTGCTACCATCAGCACACACTGAGACCCTCATGGTCTGGTTTCCAGAGCAAACCCAGGAATCTCCTTCAAGTATATTGCTCATCTTCTTCTCTGTGGACTGAGACCTAGATTTCTGTTAGCTCTTCATTTACTGTAACTAATTCAGTTTATTTGAAACAGCAAACTCCAAAGATGATGTCCTTACCAATTTGGCAAGTTTTCAAACATCTCATCTGTGTTTACAGAATGGAATAGCTGAGTAGCTGAGCAATCATAGAGTGATTACTTACCAACAAAATGAATGAGTGATTTCAGTGAAATTAATGAGAGAATGTGCATGATTAAAAATTGGAAGTGTAGTTCCTATATTCTTGGAACCATCACATGACAAGGCCAACAAAGGTCACAGCATCCTTGCCAAGAACAAATAATGAAAAAAGCAGCTGAGACAAAGAAATCAAGGAAGCCTTCAAGAGTTCTGTGTCTACAGAAGTGATTATTGTTAAAATTGAGAAAATATTTGCAGAAACATTTTCCTAAAACTCTCATTCAATTCAACTTTTATAGCAATATTTCTTCATCATTCAATAAAGTAATGCTACACTTTGAAACATACTTTGTGTTGTTTTGTCATTCATTAGGGATATCAATTAAAAATGAACGCAGATAGCATAATTGTTCATAATATGGTATAGTCATACAATATCCATTCATTTTAGGTCTGCCAAAATATTCACAATGTTTACATAATTATTATCTACAATTTTCTTCCCTGGGCTCCCAAATAATAAATAATTGATGGTAATTAGTCAGTGGAGTTTAAATGGGAAACTATTCTAGGCCTGCACTTATGAGCAGACCACATTTTATCTCATGTACTACCTGATTTCTGGGCAAGTTATATAAGATCATGTCATAGAATTACATATAGCACTTTGGAAGAATTATAGCACTTTAACAGACATTCCATGGAATCTTTGGATCTGTAGTTTCATGAAATACTTACAATTGACTTGGAGGAGGGAATACCCTCATGATGTTGTTCAGGGAACTGCATTAAATCATTCTAAATCCCTCACCCAGCTATAAATTCCAGTTTTCCATAGGATGACAATGCAGGAGTTAAAATGGTATCAAACTATTATAATTATACAATGTGCAACCAATCCAAGTTTGGGGCTGTTCAGAGATAAATTTATCAGACAGGATGGTGGTGGTGAGTTTGTCACTTATACTTTTAGATTAGACCACTGATACTTATATTTAGATATCTCTACTCTTTTTAATAAGCATGCTTTGCAAATGCTATCTTGTTCATATTTACATTAATCATGTAGTCCTGATCCTATATAGTCCTATATAGTATGAATAAACATTCCTAATGAGAAATCTGTACTCAGAACAAGAAGCTACTGACAGAACAGAACATGGAGAAACAGAATGGTTCCCAATTGGCAAAGGGGTCAGACAAGGCTGTATCTTTTCACCCTATCTGTTCAACTTGTATGCAGAACATATTATAAGAAAAACAGGCTTGGGCACAGAAGGAGGAGGAGTGAAAATAGGAGGAAGGAATACTAACAATCTAAGATATGCAGATGACACCATAGTACTAGCAAAAATCCTCACAGACCTGGAATACCTACTAAGGAAGATCAAAGAAGAAAGTAAAAAGGCAAGCTTAATGTTGAACATAAAGAAAACAAAAATAATGACCACCAAGGACCTTCACAAGTTCAACCTAGACAATGAAGAAATATAAATAGTAAAATAACTCTCATACATGCGATCAAACATTGATAGAAATGGGGACAAGTCAGGAAATCAGAAGAAGACTAAGAATGGGAATGGTGGCTATGAAAGAACTAGAAAAGATTCTAAAATGCAAAGATATATAACTCAGCACAAAAATTAGAATCATACAAGCCATTGTATTCCCTATTACCATGTATGGATGTAAGAGCTGGACAGCTAAGAAAGATGATAGGAAGAAAATCAATGCATTGGAGATGTGGTGCTGGAGAAGAGTGTTGAGGATCCCATGGAAAGCCAAAAGGACAAACAAATGGGTCCTAGAGAAGATCAAGCCGGAAACTTCCCTGGAAGCCAAGATGACCAAACTGAGGCTGTCGTACTTTGGACACATCATGAGAAGAGAGGACTCTTTGGAAAAAGAAGGCCACATACTAGATGGATGGACTCTATTAAGGAGGTCATGGGTATGAGTTTGCAGGAATTAAGCAGAGCAGTGGAGGACAGGGAGTCTTGGAGATTTCTCATGCATAGGGTTACCATGAGTCGAGATCAGCTCGAGGGCAGTTAACAACAAATTGCTATTTCAGGTTGAACATGCCCAATTCCCTCTGCCTTACCTCATATGATTTGTTCTCCATACCTTTTAAAATGAAGTTCATACCTTTTAAAAAGAAGTTCAAAAGCTGAACATAATACTTCAGGTGATGCCTGACTAGATAATAATCCTATCTTTTACAATGAGTAGCCAGTATCTTGATGGGAATCTACTGGGAAATGTTGCTTTAGCTCTGTAAAGAAAGAGTTAGCTATCAATCAGTGGTGGGTATGATGAATCTGCTCTGAATTTCTTTTAAGACTTTTAAAGAAGCTGTCCAAGGTTCAACATCTCTTTTTAAAGTCTGGAACAAAATCCAGAGTTGGTTCACCACACAGCCTTGATGTAGAAGTTACCAGCCATCACTGCTGTCAATATAATGAAATGAATGGGATAGCTTCCATTACAGGTTGTGGTATGGCCCATAAGAAGCACTTTCTCCTGACATTAACTATGATTCAAAACAGGAAGCCAGTCCCTCAGAATGATTCTAAAACAAGTCATGGAAAGAGAGTAATAGTAAACTAAAGGAGAATCCCAATGCATTTAGATAAATCTATACAACCAATCCTTCACCTCTGTTTCTGATGTTTCTTTTCTCTGTCTGAAGGATTATGCTGTTGCTGCACATGCCAAGACTTATTACCTAAAGTAATAAGTGCAAACAATAAATAAATAAATATATAATTGTGACACCACATGAGAACAGAAGGTGAAATCACAGTTTATTTTAATGGGGAAATTGGAACCATCCAAGTACAGGTTAATCTTAACTGTTTCCACCATCCCAAGCAGGCTATTTTCAATAAAGGAGGAGGAAAAAAACAATTCAGAGATAGGTTGTTTGTATTCAGTATTAGCCTAATCATACCCTATCTGTACTTGAGTCATTGCCTTCAAAAATAGATACAATCTAGCACTTTGTCACTTTTATATTGCAAATGGTTTCTTCTGCATCCACAGTTCCATCTAAGGGATGGTAATGAGGATTTTTTTAGTGCTTTGTTTTCTTTGTTTTATTACTGTATTTTTCTTCAACCATGTCTACTTTACTTTAAGAATATAATCCTAAACATGTTGATTCAGATGTAAGCTCCACTTTGTTCAGTGGGATAAAGTGGTATAGGATTAGCTAAAGGTCCTAAACCGTGTCCTAGGTCTAGACCATTACTACTGCTTCAGCTATCCATACAGGCAGTCCCCTACTTTTTGATGGTCCACTTTTCAATGATCTGTTCTTTTGCCAGTAACCAGAACTACTTCTCTCCTCTCCTCTGTCTATTCTGCCCTTCTCAAATTGGAAATGTTGTAAAAGTGTAAAAGGATGTATTGGTATTGTGAGCTTTGTGCAGGCAATACTTTATTGAGAAGCTCCTCTCCTTATCCCACTGCCCCCCTATCCATTCATCACTCCTCCTCCTCTGCCACCCATTGCATTCTAACTGTATGCATTGATCTCTCATGCTCATAGCAGCCTTGTCATTGCTCTAGCTATCTTAAACACTTTCCCCTCACATTTTGATGATTTTCTGTTTTTCAGCAGTGCTCTGGTCCCTAACAGTGAAGGACTGTGTTCACAATCTGGGGGTGCTCCTAGACTCGTTGCTTCACATGATTAATCAGGTGAATGGGACGGTCAGGAGTGCCTGTTACCAGCTTTGGCTGATATGCCAGCTGTGCCCTTTCCTGGAAGTAAGGGATCTCAAAACTATGGTACATGCTCTGGTAACCTCCCATCTAGATTTCTGTAATGCGCTCTACATGGGGCTGCCCTCGTTCTTGGTTTGGAAACTTCAATTAGTCCAGAATATGGCAGCCAGGTTGGTCTCTGGTACATCCAGGAGAGACCATATTACACTGGTCTTGAAAAAGCTTCACTGGCTGCTGATTAGTTTCTGGGCCCAGTACAAGGTGTTGGTTATCACCTTTAAAGCCCTACATGGCTTGGGTCCATCCTATCTTTGGGACCGTCTCCTTCCGTATAACCCTACCTCCACACTAAGGTCCGCTGGGAGGAATTTGCTTCAACCTGTTAAGATTAGACTGTCAACCACCTTCCAGAGGGCTTTTTCAGGAACTGCTCCCAGACTATGGAATGGCCTGCTGGACAAGATCCGTCAAATGACCAACCTAGACAGGTTTAAAAAGGCTGTCGAGATGGATCTCTTCTGGCAGGCCTTTCCTGAC
>CM034703.1:234739597-234757874 GCA_020142125.1 Phrynosoma platyrhinos
TGGCCCTTGTGGTCTCTTCCAACTCTATGATTCTATGATTCTACAGATTTGAGGATACAATCAGCAATGTGTTTTCAATTTTTTTTATTGTTTGTTTCATTGTTCAGTTACAGACATCCATACCCTCAACTGTCCCAGTTTCCAGTAGCTTTTAAAATGCCCCAGTTTCTCTCTCCTTCTCCCACTTTTTCCTTTTATCATTACTTTCCTTGCTGCAAACTGAGTTCAAGATGCAAAAATAGTTTGCACTCACTCATCTCAGAAAGGGGGAGAGGAGAAAGTGGAATCTTGTCCATCCCTGTAGTTTCAGGCAAAAGCAAACTAATGCAGCCTCTCCTATCTTGTACGTTCATCCTTATTAAAATGTTTGCCATCTTGATGACATTCTGACATTGCTTGGCCACACATGGCCCAGTTTTCATCAAGGAAATGTTGGAGGGTGTGTACATAAAAAAAAAAGTTTTGTTATTAATTCATTGTTAACAGTTTACCTATACCTGTACTTGTATATTTATGTGGCTATGTTCTGTTTTCTTATTCTACCTACTGTTTTCATAGTCCTCTGCAGCTGCCTTTTAGCAGCTGCCATGTATTTGCACAAGAGCTAGTGTGGTACAATGGTTTGAGCACTGTGCTATGACTTTGGAGATCAGGGTTCAATTTTCCACTCAGCCAAAACATTTTTTTAAAAAAATCCACACACACAAACTTGGGTGACCTTGGGAAAGTCACACACTCTCAGCCCCAGAAAAATCCATGATAGGTTTGTATTAGGATCTCCAAAAGCTGGAAATGACACACATAATGTGAAAGTACACAACAAGAAGAACATTTATTTATCCACAAAGTCCAGAAATTATATGGTATGCAGGCATGCAGGATGTGAAAAAGAATTTTTCTTCAAAGAAATAGAAGGGGCAGGATTAGACATGATCCTCATGTGCTGATTTGAATCCAAACTGGACTATAGTGGTAGATTACTGTATGCTTCCAGGCCTTGTCTTGCAGTAGAAAAAATGACTAGAGTCAGTTCTCAGGCTATAACTTGAAATCTTGAAATGTATGCAAAATAATAAAAAGCATGAAAATTATATTGGCTTTGAGTGTCAAAGAGCAAAAATTTCCAACTGGAATAACAAATTGAAGAAGGATGAGAGTCTACCATTGTTCAGCTAATGAAATGAACATCTATGATAAGGACATGTTTTGAATAATTCCTCTCTTTCCACCATTTGGTTGTTCTTATGCTACCTCAAGATATAAACTTAATTCAAAATGCAGACTTCTCCATAAGAAAATCTGACCCAAATGAGAGGATATAAATGTGTATCACCAGGATGAGCCAGAGTGTAGATATTGGGGAAGGGGGAGAGATGAGAGCATTACCCTCCAAATAAAATTTCTGCTCTCTAATGTATTTTTGTTTCTTCGGTCCTCAATTTCTTGCATTGCAGTAACTTAAAACATAGGGGGACTGCAGACAGGCAGCTCTCATCTGCCCCGGGAAGTGCCAGATCTGAGTTGCAACACCCCCACACCATGGCCCTGATCCTCCCTTTTGCCGCACCAAAAATAGCAGCAAAATGTCACTCCTTTTAGGGGCAGCAAAAGGCCACCCTAAGAGCCAGTGCATGGCTCTTCAGAACCCTTTTTCAGCCCAGCATGTTTGAATGCTGCACTGAAACAACGTCCTGATGCCGTGCGCCATGTGTAATGGCGCGAGGTGTCAGAATGGCGTCGCCATGGGGTTGGGGCAGCAGGCTTGTGGCTGCCCTGCCCCAACTCTGCCTCCAGGCTGACACTTTGGGCTGGTCTGCAGAGGACCTACGTTGCAAGTTTAAAAATATAGTTTAGATATCCAAAGGAAAAGGTCAGGCAAAGTTACCCAGGAAATGTGAACACAGCTAATATAAGAGTTTTAGCTGTGAATGTTTCTCAACATCTCCATCTCTGCATTGGTGGAAATTTGGTGGATGGCAGAAAAATTCAATTGTGGGTGCTGAATCATGAACTGGAACAACAATGCTCTCATTTTGCCCTACCCATAGTCCTACATCCCTGGCCTTGGATGGCTCAAACTTTTATTTTTTTATTTAATATACAAGGTGGCATACAGTGCTTTAAAATCACAATACATTTTTTAAAAACTTGTAATGCAAAAGTTAAAGCATAAACTAAATTTCTGTTTTAAAGACACAAGTTAAAGAAAGCAATATAAACAAGTTTAAAAAGCATTAAAAGATACTCAAAACATAATTAAATAAAAACACTACACTCTTCATTAAAAGCCTTATGTGCCACAACACACTAAAAACCAAAGTGTCCTTAAATAAAAAAAAAATATTTATCTGCTGGTGAAAAAACAACAAGAAGTGGGCTAACTGGATCTCCCAGGGAAGGGAGTTCCATAACTTGGGAACAGATACCAAGTAGGTTCTCTCTCATGTCCTTACCAAGTGTGCCTGAGATGGGGGTGGGATTAGGAAAAAGCCTGCCCCCTACAGATCTTAAAGCATTGGCAGGCTCAGATAGGGAAGTTGTTGTTGTTGCTGTTCTGAGCTTTCAAGCTGCTTCTGACTTATAGCAAACCTATGGTGACCTTATCACAGAGTTGTCTTGGCAAGATTTGCTCACAAAAGCATTTCCCTTTGCCCTCCTTTGAGTCTGACTGTGACTTCCCCAAGGTCAGCCAGTATGTTTCCATGGTCAACCAGGGATTTGAACCTTGGTCTCCAGAGTCATAGTCCATTGCTCAAACTACTACACCACATTAGCTTATCATATACAGGAAGATATAGATTATCCAAATAATCTAGAGCCAGCACGTGTCAGGTTTTAAAGATCATACCATTAACGTTAACATAACATTAACACAACATTAGACAATGAGCCAGACAGTTGATTTTGAATAGAAGAGAAAATTATTGATGATTTAGCTCCTCCTCCTCCTCCTTGCATTATAATGAAAGAATAAGAAATACTTGCAAGATTTCCTGTTTGAGTGCCAAAATATCTTTGACATTACAACAGAGCTTGGTTTAGGTGTGAGAAGCAGGGACCATTTGCTGCTTCACTACAAGAATGAGCAAAAAGTCTTGGACTGCCCTTCAGGATCACCATCAAAATGGTCAATGTCATATTGTTGTCCGAGGTAGAGTAGTCTACTTAAGAGATCCCAAGAACCAAAGGGCTGTTTTCTTCTGACTGATGTACAACTGGATAAACATCAGATTTTGTATACCATAAATATATTTCCTTCATATAAATACATTTTTGAAAAACACTTGCCTCCAAAAACTAGCAGCAATTGCATTGCTCTTAATCTAATGATGAGAGACAACAACCCTTCTGTTTCTGAAAGCCAGCTCCACAACTCCATATCACACATTTGTCACAAGCAATATATTCTGCATGAAATACTCAAGGAACATGGAGTGGCTTCTGGGTATTGGTGGCAACAGATAATTTGAAACTCACCTGAAACACTATTACTGCATATAAATCAGTTGTTTTCAAAATTACAGTTATAAAAGAAGAAGGTCACCTTTGGGGTTTTAAAGCAGATAAGGTGATGTCACCCTGAGAAGTTTCAGCAAAGTTTCAATTTAAATGCAGGGTTCATGTAATGTTAGTACTCCTACACTTTTTTAAAATACAAATTTCAGTAAAACAAATGAAATCAAATTGGTGGGCTTGTATAAATGAAAGCAGTCTGTAGCCATATATTTCCTAGGAATTTGAGAACCACAGGTTTTCAAAACAGTACCATACAGGCAGCAAAAATGGAAAATAACTGAGCCTTAGTAATTTACAATATATTGCCATATTTGGCTTGGCAGATCATGTTAATAGAGGGCTAAAAAAAAAGAGTATTATAGGCAATGTCACTTTTTGACAAATAAGTGGAATGCAGTGAAGCAGTAAAAAGAGAGATACATTTCCCATTCGTGAGGTGGGAAAGAACTCTTGAAAGGACATTTGAGAGTGCATTTAAAAGGAAAATAACCAATTTGTCTCCATTCACAAGAAGATTACAAGCAGGTATATTTTAAAGAATTTTCCCAAGGAGCAATATTAAATGGGCATTTAGCAAAAGAGATAATGTCTTCCTGCTTCCACAATAAGTTACTATCAATGGCAAGCACTATATTCCTGTATCCCTTTGAAATCTTCTGTTATATTATATATAGAATGACTATTTTCTTACAGCAGTGGAGTAGCATAGATCCATTTACCATGGGAAGATACCATTATGGCATATATCTCTTCATTCCAGACAAGTGCCTTTCCAGCCAACTGTTAGAATGGCAGATGCTTAAGGGACTTGAAGTCTGTGCGTTACTTTCAGATTACTCAGCATTTCACAAATTCAGTCCCAGAGATGAATGTAATAAGCAGCTTCTCCTGACATGTCAATGGCTTGGATTACTATCACAGGTTATTTGTAGTTTTTAGGTCACTAAGTAAAGTGTCAATCTCTTGAAAAATAATAGTGATCTAAATGTGACGTGATTATTCACTTAATGTCGACTGTTGATCACTGATAATTAAAATCAGTGGTGGCATTTGTTGAGCTGGTACAGCTGATAGTGTTGCATAGTTACACTGTAGTTCACTCTGGGCTGGATATATAACATAAGCACTTAGCAGTCATGCCCTAAATCCAGTTGTTAGTCCCAAAAATAGTTCACAAAATGAATCAGTGGCACTTACATGCTGATTGATCATGTTTCTGATTGATTCAATGACTTTACTCCAATTTGGACAAACTATCCAATGTAAACTTAATCCTACTCTTCATCCACACCACCCCCACAAGAAAATATGCTGGTGATTACTTGTGTTCACTGTTTACATCTTAAATGTTCCTGAGATAGCATAACATGCTGAAAACAAAAGACATTTCACATGTACCTTGAGATGCACATAAGATGATAAAGAATTCAGAGACTTAGGGGTGAAACAGATGGGCGGAAGGACTGTCTGCTCCAAAGACAGATTGGGGCCACGATAAACACACACCACAGCCCCAATCCACCTTGAAGCTGGCCAAAAAATGAGCAGCAAAGATCTGCTCCTTTTTCAGCTGGGGAAAAGGTGGATTTTCTCACCCTGCCACGGCCCCATGCTGGCTTCAAGCCACTCCAACAGCATGTGGTGTACACTGAGCCACCAGCGCACCTTGAAGCCATCCACATCTGGGTGGCCATCTGATTTCCAAGCAGCTTCAAGGCAGCGTGGGAATGTGTGGCACATAAACAGCATGCTCTCAGACTACCTGGATGGCAGCTTTAAAGGGCCTTCTGTTCCAAGGCATAGCTCTACTAGTTTAGAATATCAGTATGCAAAGGGATCTTGTGGCACTTTTCACTGTGTGAAAAAAGTTCTAGCATGAGCTTTCATAGACGGGCCTTTGCAGACTGCCAGAAATAGTGCCCATTAAATTGAGGCACTGCCCTGGCTCAGTGCTAGGGAATCATGGGAATTGTATTTTTTTCTGAGACATTGAGCCTTCTCTGTCAGAGAGCTCTGGTGCCACAATAAATTACAGTTCCCATGATTCCCTAGCACTGAGCCAGGGCAGTGCCTCAATTTAATGGGCACTATTTCTGGCAGTCTGCAAAGGCCTTTAGTCTACTTCTTTATAAGACTGAATCTATGAAAGTTCATGCTACAGCTTCTTTCATACTGTTAGTCTCAAAGGTGCCACAAGATCCCTTTGCACAAGATGATAAAGTGAAGATTAAGAACTGGTATACTACCTATTACCATCCTAGATTTTCACCTCCAAATTCACCTTAGTAATGATTGTGACACTATTGCCATGGTCTTAACTTCCCATCCCAACTACTTTATTGGGTATCAGTTGCATGGTGAAATGGAGGTCCATTCTGCCAACAATTGAAGAATGAAGTCTGCCAGGTTGGGGAAGGGGGTTAAGTATACTTACTTAAGTATACTTAAGTACACCTACCTAAGTTGCTAATGCATCTGAGGAAGCAGACTGAAGTCTATAAAGCTCATGCTGCCAACTTCTTGTTAGTCTCAAAGGTACGACAAGATCTCTCTACATACTAACTAGCTAACGTGGAATACTGGTTGTAATCATTAAAATGAGTATGTTTTTCTGTGTGGTAGGCATGAGGAAATCAATTAGTCCCCCCCCAAAAAAAACCCACCCACAAGTACTACATCCAGAACTGTGCAGGTTCTAGTGATGGGACCTTCTTTCCACTTTATCTTGTAGATCTTCATGGAACCAAAAGAAAACACACAAAAAACAAACCGTCCTACTCTTGCATTTTTGTAGAGTTTTCCCAGTCCTCTGGAACAGGTTTTAGGGTGGAATTCATAAATCATACTGCTCCCTTCCTGGCTTTGTTGGGGGAAGCAGCTTTAACCACAGAAAATACCTAGTGGGATCCTGCCCAAGTTCTTTCCATCTCAAATAAAAAGAAATCCAAACATTGAAAAATTATTTTTAAAAAGACCTGAAGCAAAACTGTACCCTCTTTGGACCAATACATTATTACTAGCACAGAGTAGTACTTCCTTGTGTAAAGAAGGACTTGAACTTGGGGAATTACTACAGTCCAAGTCTTCAATGGGATCTTTTATAGTTTATGGAGGTGGCCAGGCAATAGACTGATAGAGACAAAGCTTTCCAATGAACTGTGATTTATTTGGAAATTCAAACATACAAAGACACTTTAGCATGCACTCATACACACAAGAACTCAGGAATAAAGTAGTTAGCTTGGAGAGGAAACACAAGGCTTTCTGATGGTAATAATTACCTGAAGGATGCTGCTTCAATGATGAATGAAGATGGATAGACTTAACTGTTATGAAAAGGGAAAGGATAATGGAAAGACCCAAGTCAGAGTTCACAGTGGTGCAATGTCATCGTGAAATCTAACCAGACCCAATGTGCCTGATATTTTGGGGGATCTTTTATAGCCTGAGGTTAAGAGTTGTTATTGTATATCAAAGGAATCTGGATTCCTACTCTTTGAAGTAAACAATTTCCAAGGAAAGGAGATAGGATGTTAATGTTATCTCATCTTCAGCCAGACACATCCTGGCTGGTACTCATAAATCTTCTAGGTGTTCATGTCCTGCTTTGCAGCTCCTAGGCTTGGCCCTTTTGATATGGAAATTGTTGTAAGTGCAGATGTGACCTTTCAGGTGCCTACATGATGTGTTCGCCTTGAGTCTATGGCGATTGGGGCTTCTCTCAGTCCAGGGCCATGGCAGGGATCCAAAAGGGGTCTTTATATTAAATCAGCCATCATAACACTTGCTAAATTCTTAGCTAAGTCCATTGTTTGGTACTAAAGCAGGAACTGAAGTATTGTTTCCCTCTCTTCAGAACTTGCTGATTGGCAGTAGGTTGAACATATCATCCTTCGTCCTAGTGTGCCTTGCATTCATTTCTCACAATGTTGGTCTCTGTCGACCTTCTAGTTTTTATCACATATGTAATGGTCCATGCTTGCTTCATTCTATAGTCATAGTGGTTTTTTCATTATTCTAGCAGCCTGGCAATTTTTGTCAAATTCAACATGAGAAACTCTAGACACACTACTTTTGGAAGGCCTGTGATCTGGTATAAGGACACATACCCAAGTTGTTATCCCTTGCATCCTCAGGCAAGGATGAGAAACATCTCTGCAAATAACCTAGAAAGAGTGTGTATGTGGGTGTATGAGAGTGTATTCATTTTAAAAGTTTGTTCTCTGTCTCTTGTCCATCCAAAAGGTCCATGAGGCAGCTTCCACATCAAAAAATCACTTAAGCCCTCCCCCAGAAATGAAATAATTATTAATCCCTGTGCCAATTAAATCATTAAATTATAAGCATTAAAGTAAATTGAAAATAATTGCCACAGCTGAAAGGCCCTATCCTTGGTACATGTCAGTCTTAGAAATGTTTACAAAGAGCCCTGGTGGCGCAGTGGTTAAATGCTTGTACTGCAGCCACTCACTCATAAACCACAAGGTTGTGAGTTCAATACTAGCCAGGGCTCAGGCTAGATTCAGGCCTGCATCCTTCTGAGTACCCAACTGTTGGGGGGCAATGAGCTTACAGTTGTAAACCGCTTAGACACCCAATAGCGTGGTATGAAGTGGTTTATAAATGAAGATGCTTTGCAATGGGCTACCTGATACATTTTGTACTAACTGTAATTTCAGATCTTCTATTACAGCTTCTTAAGAAGTGTATTTCTTTAAGACTCAGAAATTACAACTAAAACACTTCATCATACTTCTGTTTTCTAATAAGCAACACAACATGCCAGTTTTGATTTCTGTATCAAGACTGAATGTTGCCTGTGTCTGAAAATTGCAGGCCTCACATATGAAAGTGCTACAAAGTAGAACAAATATTTTCAAAGAACACCAATTATTAAGTGTGAGTTTCTTGTCTTGCCTCACATCTTTTGTTTTTATTTTCCCACTTCCTACATAGCAACTTTCATTTCCCATTTCAAGTGTTAATAGGATACATGAAGAAAGCCTTCATTATCACCTGCTTGTTTTTATCCCTTTTAAAATAATTTTAGTGCATTCAAGACTTTTGAGAAATACTTGTTTGAACTGGAAAAATTTGTGCTACATCAAGAGTTAACTCTATGCTTCCTGAGCAGCACTTCAGCCGTCTTATTGCAGTTTAAGAATTTGTGCCATCTAATACATTATTTCTGGGTTTGACCTTTTACATGGAAATGATTATTTTAAAATGAATGTCTGTTGATTCAATGATGCCTTTCACTAAATGAGGATGCCCAACAACTGTACAGGATATAAAAGGCATCAACCTTATAAAGTAACAAATCTTCAATGGGCAAAGTGGGCTCTAAGCTGAGAGTCTGGTTGAGCCAAATCTGTCTTGAAGTGAAAACTTCCTAGCTTAGAACTGAACCTGCAAGCAGTGGCATCATTAGGGTTAGTGTCACCCACTGCAGTAACTCATGGTGCCACCCCACCACACATCAACCTCATCTTATGCTACACCATACACTGATTTTTTGTACTAATGTTACTCATAAAGTGTAATTCCTGTGTATCACTGAATGTAACAGCAATAGTTGGGACATAAACAACTAGCAAATTTAAAAGCATACCTTTAAATTGCAATATCATATGCACAGCCTAAATGTATTTACTTATGCATAATTCCATGGAGTTGAAGTGAAAATTTGGTAAGATGTGATTTTTTTTATTAAATTATACATATACATAACACAACATAACAAAACGTTGTATCTTCTTCATTATAGTAAGATGTGATGTTTTTAAAGAAAAAATTAAAAGAATATTTTTTTAATTTCAAATGTATTTTATAAAAAACCGAAGACTCTCCTTTCTTCTCCCACTGAGACTCACACCATCTCTTCTGCTGAGCATCAGTATTTTAAAGCAGCAATTCCCAACCTGTGCTCTGAGGACCCTGTAGGGCTCTGCGTGCACTTCTCAGGTGCTCCACAGCCATGCCAGAAAAATGAAAGAAATAAAAATTGAATGAAATTAAAGAATAAGAATATATTCTTATATATAATCTAAAACTCCATTAACTTGTAAGACATAGGGCAGACCTCCTAGGAGCTCTGCCATAGAAATAAGGGCTCCATGAATCAAAATAGTTATGAAGCCCTATTTTAAAGGGAATCAGGTGAATGCCGCATCCTTTTTCTCTCCACAGGCAGATGTTTGGGGAGGAGTGGTGTCACCCCTCCTTAGGGTTTCACATGGTAATTGTATGCCAAATCAAATTGTATGTAGTTATATTTTATGTTCCTAAAGTAACAGAATGACTTTCAATCTGCAAAAAGTGCTAATGTTGCATTTTGTTTTGATTTTTCAAAAAATCATTTTTTTTTCTAGGGAAAAAAAAACAGGGAAAAAGGTCCATTCCCCCTCCCCTCCCCCATGGCTTCAAAATATCTGGAAATTTTACATCTTTAGTCCTGATTCATGTAGGAGAGAATGGCTGGTACTATGTAACATTTGGCCTGTGCAGTTCTGTGTCCCTCTTGTCCATAAAAGGCAGCTTCAAAGTACCTGGAATATACTGCCTTGGTCATTTATGGATGGGGTGAGGGTGAGATAGTAACAGGCACCAAGGTGGAAAAAAAAATCTAACTTTGCCTTCCCTGAGTCTCAAGTGTATTATCCTCATCCTTGTAAATTAGTTTTGGCACTTGGTTCAGACTGCTGCCCAGGTGGAGACAGATGTTGTACAAGGAGAATATCTGGGACCTACCTGGGACTGCTATTGCCTCTCCCTGCCTTCAGCTTTGCTCTGGTGTCAACCTTTAATTAGCTAAATGAGAATTTACTCTCAGGTTTTCCAAAGTTAAGGAATCCTAACTTTTAATGAAGAGCTTGAGACTATTTCATTTCCACAACTGCTTTCAGAAAAATGGTGGCTATTTTGTCCATTTCTAAATGCTTATTAGAAAAAAATTAATAGGTGTGGAAACATTAGATGAGATATAAGAAGTAAAATCTATTAGATTTTCAGAAGTTAGTTTCACAGGTGTTTGTCAAGTATAATATTATACATAAGCTTCCACCATTATTACTCTTGCAAATGCATATTTATGACAAACCGCTTAAGTGGAGAAGGGTGTGTGATTCCATTCCGCAGATTAAAATTCAATTACTTTTTTCTGCCCTGCACTATAAATTATTATAGCTGTACTTCTGAGACCACTTACTCTGATGTACTCTTATTAACGAACTGTTTTTTTTATTCCAGCAGGAAAATGAAATAGTGCAAGAACTGCTGACCATTATGCATCTACATGATATATTTGAATATTAATGTATCCTATCATATTCATAACCTGTATGGTCATAATTTAAAAAGCCACTGTGGTGTAGTGGTCTGAACACTGGACTAGGATGCTGGGAACTCAGGGTTCAAATCCGGCTCAGCCATGGAAACTCACTGGGTGACATTGGGCAAGTCACACACTCTGAGCCCCAGATGAAGGCAAGCAAAACTCTTCTGAACAAATCTTTCTGGGAAAACTCTAAGATAGGGTTGTCTTCAGGTGACTGAAGTCAGAAATAAGTTGAAGGCACACTACAACAGCAGCATTCATAATTAGGAAATTTACTCCATACCAAGTAGGAAATTTTAAAATAATAGTGTTTATCCGTACTTTTTGTTCTCATGAGTTGTTATACACAATCTTAATGATAACACTAAATGATAAATAATGATGAGTCACATTACATGGCTTGAATACTACTTGTTAGTCCCAATTAGAATAGACTATTTAATCAAGTGCTGAAAGGGGGATCACTATGTAGGATAATTTCACAGATTCAGTTGGTCTACACTAGCTGAGACTAACAATAGGAGCCAGGCCCAAATATTTATTTCACAGAAGCACCGATTAACAAAAATATAAAATATATTTAACAAAACAAAAAAATATTGAATATGCTTATCAATTTGTTAAATGTTAAATCCTTTGCTAAATGAAAAAATATTTAAGAAAGTAAAATATAAAATATTTGGGAATTAGATGGAAATCTTTCAGCATTGCTTTAATTCTGTGTTCCTGAGTGGCATGGGGTTGGACTAGCTGGCTCTTGGAATCCCTTCCAGCTCTACAGTTCTATGATTTAATATTTTTATGGTTCATTGTACTTACGGGTGGGGGGGGGGGGGGGGGGGGGGGGGGGGGGGGAATCAGCTCATATGTACATTCCTAAAGGAATGATGGTGGTCACAATGAACACTGCTATATAGCCGTGTATCTGCTTATTTTCTTATGCTAATAGCAATATGGATGAATGCAGAATACCAACTTCACATGTAAGCCTATGGAAAGATCTGGCACATTAAAATTATATTTCATATGCAGCCTTTTCATAGAAGGTAAAATATTAAGGGTATGATTTTCAGATGGAAAGAAGTCTCTCTCTTCCTATATATTTTGGAAGTCACTTTTTTAAATTGATCATTTGATAATATATAAGCTATTTTTATTTTTAGTATGTTTGCTGTGTTATTTATATTATTATTTTTTACCAAAAAAATCTTTCACATTAAGGTGTAATTTGGACTGCCTGTATGCTTCAATGCAACATTGCCAGAAAGGAAAATTGCAACTTATGTATAATACTAAAATAAGTGGAAAAGTATTAGATAATAGAAACCCATGATTATACTGTGGTCACAATAGGTCCACTGATGTCTTATGGAAATGATATGAGTGTTCATAAATAATGGCAACTACATAGCACTTGAAAGTACTTGAAGGGAAGCATATTTATTCAAAAATGAAAACATAGTAAAAATGTGATTCTCAAGTGTTGGGAAATCCTGATGAGGTGAAATTTTAATAGGTGAGAATCTTCACAGCTCAGGATGCATCTAATTATTAATAATAATAATAATAATAATAATAATAATAATAATAATAATAATAATAATAATTTAACTTATTTGTTTCCCACCTCTCCTCAAGGCAGGTGGCAGGGTACAGCATGTGAAAATACAAAACACAGTTGAAAATGCATAAGCCCACAGTTGAAATACAATGATATAAAACCATTAAAATACACTCATAAGAGCACATGCACAAATTAAAAAAGTTATTATTTAAACTTGACTGGGTAGGCCAGTTGGAAGATATATGTTTTTAATAGTGTTTTTAATGCAGTCAGCATTTTCAGCATGTAAGAACAAAAACCCAACATATCTGCAAAGAAAATGTTGTTTCCTGCAAGAAAATGCATGCTTCTGTGCAGAAATGTTATTTTCTATGCAGGAAATGAAGGAAACTGCACTGGAAACCACATGCTTTTCTTTGTTTGTTTGCATAGGATTAGTCTCAAACTGTCAATCATCTTTGAAACCTTTGAAAAACTGTGCAATTTTAACAACTTTTTCATAGGAGCAAATAGTAACATTATTTGTTCTTGCCTGCAAGACTGAAATTTACAAAAACATTACATTTTTAGTTTTAGGGTGCATCTACACTGTAGAAATAATGCAGTTTGACACCACTTTAACTGTCATGGCTCAATTCTACAGAATCCTGTGATTTGCAGTTTGGTGAGGCACTCGTACACTCTGGTGGGGAAGGCTATGGACCCTGTAAAACACAAATCTCAGGATTACATAGGATGGATCTACAGCACTTAACTGCATTATTTCTACAGTGCATATTCATCCACACTAAACAGTCTCCCACTGTAATAGGCTGTTACTGAGCTCTTGATTACTAGGCATTAAGGTACAGCAGATATTACAAGTCCAGTTTGACACAGATTCCTCATCCACAGATTCAACTATCTACATTTTGAATTTTTTTGAAAAAATATCCTAAAAGCAAGCATGGATTTTGCCATTTGTTATAAGGGGCCATTTTACTATGTCATTGTATATAAAGCATCCATGGATTTTTGTATTCATGGGGGTCCTGGAACCAAACCCCAGCAGATTCAAAGGGCCCACGGTATCTCATTATCTTTCAATTGTCAATTGGTGGAGACAGCCCCAGTTACTTCTCTGATGTCCAACTTTCTCAGCTTCTTTTAAAATCTCCGCATATCTTTCTCCTCCCACCACTTTCCACAGTTGCTACAAAAAATGCAAAATTAGTTTGCACTCACTTAACTCAAAAGGAGGAAGAGAAAAGAAGTTTTACCTTTCTCAAAAGGTTCTTTCCGTTGTTGTTGTTTTTTCAGGCTTTCCTAAACTTAGTCCAGGGTTTTCTCTACTTAATATAGTAACTTTGCATATTTTTTCTGATTAATATAATACAAGATTATTCTTACTAGTGCAGTCAAACATTTTTTTATTCAACAGATGGTAAGAATAGTTTGTGTGAAGTATTTGATTAAAATCTTAATTAGCTTCTTCCTGATGTAACTGTGCATTGTAATGCAACCTTCTGGTATTAGTAGCAGAATCACAGTATTTCATAATAACTTTTGTTTCCTGTTCTTTTTGTCCCAGTAGGGTTGCTATTATAGGGAGTGATGTTCTGGTATAAATGTGTAAAACTATATGCTAGCATCCAAACACTTGTTTGTGTTCTTCTACCATTCATCTTTGTTAGTCTAATTTGTGGTGCATCTCTTGAACTTGTTTTCATTATCTCTGATTGAAGGTGATTTGTTTTGTTTCAAATTCTATTTGGCTTCATTATCTGTTTGTGTCTTACAAGATTCCTGGACCAACTAAAAGTATGTGTACAAGCACGACAACAGAAAAAAAGGAAAGAAAGGGTAGGATGAGGAAGGAATCTAGTGACACCTTTAACAATGATTGGTTTATTGTAGCTTGTGTGAATTTCAGTCTCCTTTAAATCCAACACTTCAGGGCTACCTCCGTTCATTGAACTAGGACAGACTCCTGCAAATTATGGAGGCAAAGATCAGCAACTGCCAGGCATTCTACAACTTATGATGATAAATTCCTAACTTTGCTTATAAAATTCAGACATAATATCTGAATAATACCTGCTGAATCCTGGGATTGAATGAAAGGTCTGTCTAGTACCTAGCTAGATGCTTCTGGGAAACTCACAGGCAGGATATAAGGTCAGTAGTCTTTCCTGATTCCTCCAGCACCTCTACTATCCAGCATTCTTTGAAGTCAGAAGCTACCATGGCTAACAATTACTGATTTTTTTTAAAAAAACTCTTTTACTAATCATCAAAGCCAATGGCCCCCATAACATACTGTTGTAGTGAATCCCCTAAATTAATTATGCATAATGGAACAAAAATATCTGTTTTAAAACTATTAATCAACCTTTTGATGGGATAACTGTATGGCCTGTTTCACACTGGTCAATTACAGCACTTTGATAGCTCTTCAATAGCATTGACTCTAATGGAATTCTGGGATTTGTAATTTGGTAATTAAAATTCACTGCCAGAGAGCTCTCATGTCTCACCAGACTACAAATCCCAGGATTCAGCAGGATGCAGCCTTGGCAGATAAAGTGCTATCAAAGTGCTGTTACTGTGTAGCATAAAAGAGAAGCCCATTTTTATAGTGTCTGACTGAGTGAAAGAATTCTATTTCCATCTTCTGAGAGCATACTAACTAGTAGTCAACACACCAGCCTTTGCTGAAAGGGAAGGTGCTTCAGTCTTGTCATCATTTTGGTTGCTGCTTGCTTCATCTTTTCTACCTCAATAATACTCTATTTGAAGTGAGGAGTCCAGAAAACAGCAAATGAAGCCACATCATACATTTATATAAAGGCCGAATGGATCTCTTATATTATGTCACAAGCAATATAAGCAGATTCGAAACAAAAGAGTGATAATGTTTTTCTGCTTTTGCTCTGTCTTGTATGGGACCACATAGTACATGAGCATGTCACAGAGCAGACCAAAATAAAATCCTGCTCCTGAATGGTCAAATCCTTCTCTCTCCTATTTTTCTACTCCGTCTCCCCCTTATATGAATCATGGAGTAATCAATTATGTTTTTTGTTGTTGTTGGCATCCTGGCATGGCACAGTCAAGACAGAAAATGAAATACAATAGCTCTTCCTGTTTCCTTTCTTTTATAGTCTTTCTTTCCTTTTATTTTATACATTATTTTCATACTTTTACTTGCTCCTTTCCTTCCTTCTATTTTTTCCTCTTCCCCCCTTCCCTGTTCTCTTTCAACCTCTTGCTTCCTTTCCTTTCTTTCCTTCCTTTCCTTCTTTTTCACAGCCCAAACAAGCAGGAATTCTTCCCACACCGGCACACATATAGCTGTCTCTGTGTATGAGAGTGTACTCTGTGTAAGGCATATCCAGAAGTAAGTCTGAGGTTGCATCAACACTGCATAAATAATCCAGTTTGACACCACTTTAACTGCTGTGGCCCAGTGCTATGGAATTCTGGGAACTGTGTTTTGTGAGACATTTAGCCTTCTATATCAGTGATCTCTGGTGCCACAAACAAATTACAGTTCCCAGAATTCCATAGCTTTGAGCCATAGCAGTTAACATGATGTTAAACGGGATTACTTTGGCAGTGTAAATGCAGCCTGGATTCAAAATTAAAGGGCACTTGCATAAATTGAAGCATTAGAACAGAAAGGGGAATTGAATTAACAAACAAACTTTTCAAACTATTGACATGTGAGAGGTATCATTTTAACACATGTTCACATTGGTCACAGATTTCCAGGAAAGCCACTTCACAGCTGTTCTATATCTAATCATGAGATTTATTAAATCTGAAGAAAGTGAAATGGTATTTCAAATTTGTATCACAAATCCATGCTTAGCAGGAGTAGCTCCAATCAGTTATTGGGCAGTATCATATAGCAAATAAAATCACAATTCCCCAATATCTATACAATCCTAACATTCCACACAATTCTACCTTCCTTTCTTCATGTAGGACAGCTACATGGAACCTTAGATATTCAGTGAATTGGGATGGTGAATACATGAGGTATATTCACTTCAGCTAATGGAGGTTAACTTTAAATTGTATATAGCCATCTATTATTGAATTTCTAATTGACCACCCTTCTACTGCAGAAGATACTGATATTTTTCAAAGAAAACTTAATGATATCCAGTAAATGATGGAGTTTTCCCTGTTTCACCAGAAACTAAAGGGCAGTTCATACTCTTCTATGGAAATCTGGTGGGATAGAAGCCATAATTTTAAGTATGATTTTTTTTTTAAAAAAGCACTTGAAAATCATTTTATTAAAAAGCAAAGGCAAAAGATTAATCCAAAATTAATACCAAGGGTCACTTGGTTAATATTACAGGTTGAGTTGAATTGTAAAGCATGACCACAAAGCCTCATAAGAACATAATTAAGTACTGTAATTTCAGTTATAGTGCATGAGGAGCAAGGATGGGATTGGGGGAATAAAAGGCTTTAAAAAAATAATCCAATGTTGTTTCATGCTCTGGTTATCCTCTGTCTCAGCTATTGCAGATGTCTTTTTTCTAGTGTATTCTTACCACTACTCCACTCTCTTTACTTTTCATATCATTCACCTCTTGTTTGTTCATATCTTTCAAATTTTGTGATGCAACTCCTCAAATATCTTTTCTGGTTTTCCATTTCATTCCACATCTAGTAGAAATAAATTCCTTGCCTTTATTTTCTAATGTTCCAAAACAGTACCCCTATCATAGAATCATAGAATCATAGAGTTGAAAGAGACCACAAGGGCCATCCAGTCCAACCCCCTGCCATGCAGGAACTCCCAATCCTAAATATATGTCCATGCATTCTTCAGTAAAAATATTCATAACATTTGCCCCACCATTCCTCAGCCTCCCAAGGGCTCTTGATATATTAAATGACTCTGAACATTCTCTGTCATTTCCTTCAGTGCCTGCAATTGTCTTCCATAGCAAATAAAGGCATCAAGTGATTTAATTTTTAAAGTATTTTGAAAAGAAATAAAAATATAGCACTACATGAGACAACAAGACAATAAGGTGGTGCACATATACATATTGCTATTTTTGCTCAGACTGGAAGGCGTTTTTAAGTAAATAGTAAGTGGATGGTGGTGATGATCATAGAATTATAGAGTTGGAAGAGACCACAAAGGCCAGCAGGTCCAACCCCCTGACATGCAGGAATAAACAATCAAAGCACTCCAAACAGATGAACATCCAGCCTCTGTTTAAAAACCTCCAAAGGAAAAGAGTACACCACATTCCATACCACCACACCACACTGTTGGAGTAGTTCTTACTGTCAGGAAGTTCTTCCTAATGTTGAGGTGGAATCTCTTTCCTTGTTTGAATCTGTTGCTTCAAGTCCTATTCTCTGGAGCTGCAGAAGACAAATTTGCTTTATCTTCAGTATGACATCCTATCAAATAAGAGGGCTATCAAATCACCTCTTAACCTTCTCTTCTCCAGGCTAAACATACCCAGTTCCCTAAGTCTCTCCTCATAGGGCATGGTTTCCAGACCCTTCACCATTTTGGTTACCCTCCTCTGGACATGCACTAGTTTCTCAATATGCCTTTTAAATTGTAGTGCCCAGAAATACACACAGTATTTCAGGTAAGGTCTGACCAAGGCAGTACTATTACTTCCCTAGATATAGACACTATACTTCTATTGATGCAGTCTAGAATTTCATTGGCTTTTTTAGCTGCCACATCACACTGTTGACTCATGTTCAACTTGTGGTCTACTAGGACTCCTTGATCCCTTTCACATATAGTCTTGTTAAGCCAGGTGCTCCCCATCCTATATATAGAGAGAAATGTAAAGGTACTGCACTTAAGCAGAAATATATATATATAT
>CM034703.1:234768750-234782536 GCA_020142125.1 Phrynosoma platyrhinos
TCTCTGGAAAGGCGGGGTATAAATAAAACTTTTATTTTTATTATTTATTATATTATTTAAAGTGATGTCAAACCAGTTTATTTCTGAAGTGTGGATGCAGCCAATGCCATAAGGTGATCCAGTGAAATATTTTTTAGTCTATATCTCACTTGGCCATAAAGGATATTATATAGAACCCCATGGACCTAGTATCCCATTTTTAAATCATCATCATCATCATCCACTGAGTTTGGCCTCTTTTCTGCATCATTATTATTATCATTTAGTCTGGATGTAAAAGAAATTAATATGTATTATTATTCTTTTTCTTTGAGGCCCTTTCTTGGGTAGTGGCTGGGGATTTGGTTCAAACACCTGCAAGACTATGAAAAGCAATGATGGCATATTTACACATTCTTTGTCTTCAGAGATAATGCAACAATACATAACTGATCTATACGCAGTAATATTCTAAGAGAAGTACTACTGAATGCTCTTTTCCAGCTATTATCACAAATTATTCTTCCCCCAATAATTAACTTTTTGCTCCAATTATTTTGTTTCATTTTTCACAGGTTGATGACACAATGCAGTTTCCAAGATCACTCATCAGGGAGGGCAAGGGAATAATCCTAATGCCAATAACACCAGATATTACTATTACTATTACTACCAAACACTACTAATGCTACCAGATACTAAGACGACTGGGGTAGTATTAATACTAGTCCTGAGACACAACTATACTAGACGAGGCCCACTGAAATAAATGAGATTTAACATATTCTATGTATGACTAGATATGGACCCAATGTAATATATGCAAATATACCTATATGTTAATAAATTTTTAAGAACAGCTCTTTTTGGGACTTCACAATTTTAAAAAATAGCATTGAATGTTTATTTTCGTAGTTCACAATCTGGCAAGGCAAAGTAAATGGAATGAATTCTGTAGATTTATCAGAGAGAAGTCCTACCTTTGAAGAAGCAATCTTTGCTGTGAATAATGTAGATTTTTTTCCTTTGCAAGCATGAAGCTCGGTGGAGTTCACAGTGATTTTCATAGAATTTGCCATCAGATCCACACACAGGCATGTAACTGGGCTTACAGTTATCTATGCATCTACATTCAGGTTTATCAGTCTCCTTGTTCACAACACACTTACTTCCCCGACCACAATATTTCTTTTCACATGATGCATGGAGGCCGTCTTGTCCATAAAGCACTGGAAAAGCAAAGAAAAAAAGTTTTGGTATCAATTCTAAGCTGAATACTCCTCGGGAAAAAAAAACCTTTTGCAGCAATATACTTTTATATACATGTTTTTACAATATTGTGTCAGGCTGTCAGTGTGAGGATGATGGATGTTGCAGTGATGCTCTTTGGCACCCAGCAGAATCTGCAGGACAAGCTGGCTGCTGTGATCCACAGCCACTTTGTATCTCTTACCATCAACTGGCTCAGCTTCACTTCTTCAGGACCTTGTCTTCCTCAGTCAAGAAGACACATTATAAAATCCAAAAGCATAGTTTTATTAATGCATATAAAAGAAAAATAAGATAGCTAAGTAAAATCCATTGTGATGAACTAATCCAGTTCAGCCATGAGAGGTTACATCTTTAATAATCCCAAAAGGATCCCAACTTGTTGCAGTTGAAACCACTGCTAGACAGACATGCTCACGCGCACTCACATCTTGAACAATAAACATTCTAGACAAAGCTTCTCTAGGCCCTTCCCATATTCCACCTTTTAGGTGTTAAACTTATGTTGATTGGATAATGCCTGTATGATGTATATTAACCCAGTCTCTTGCTGTCCATCATCCACCACATGACTATTTTCCCAAGCCTAACAATATTTACCTTTTTGATATTTCTTGTTTTTCAAAACAAAATCTGTGTCCATGAGTTGTACCTTTGGGAAAGTTTATGTTTATGTCTGCTTGGCCATCTGGTGTTAGATTCACTTTGTTTTTCTAGATGCTGTTCTCATGAGGAAATTTCCACACACACACATCTCTACATTCCACCTTTCACTGTATAACCCATCTATATTCTAACACAGGCAATTTGTGGCACTTTCTACCCTGTACCCTGCACCCTCTATAGAGGTTTCCAAAACAGGTAGGACTAGGGAAGAATCATAGAGTTGGAATAGATCAAAAGGGCCATCTAGTCCAACCCCCTGCTATGCAGGAACTCAGAATCAAACCATCCCCCACAGATGGCTATCCAGCCTTTGTTTGAAGACCTCCAAAGAAGGAGACTCCACCACACTCTGAGGGAATGTGTCCCACTGCCAAATAGCTCTCACTGTCAGGAAGTGCCTTCTAATGTTGAGGTGAAATCTCTTTTCCTGTAGCTTCCATCCGTTGTTCCAAGTCCTATTCTCTAGAGCAGCAGAAAACAAGCTAGCTCAATACGACATCCCTTCAAATATTTAAACAGGGCTATCATATTTAAACAGAGCTTAAAGAGGGCTATCATATCCCCTCTTAACCATCTCTTCTCCAGGCTAAACATATCCCGTTCCCTAAGTCGTTCCTCTTAGGCATGGTTTCCAGACCCTTCACCATTTTAGTCACCCTCCTTTGGACACGTTCCAGTTTTTCAACATCCTTTTTGAATTGTGCTGCCCAGAACTGAACACAGTATTCCAGGTGGGGCCTGACCAATGCAGAATACAGTGGCACTATTAATTCTCTTGATCTAGATACTATACTTCTATTAATGCAGCCTAAAATTTGGCTTTTTAGCTGTGGCATCACACTGTTAACTCATGTTCAACTTGTGGTCTACTAGGACTCCTAGATCCTTTTAACTAGTAGTCTCGGTAAGCCAGGTGTCCCCCATTTTATATCTATGCATTTCATATTTTTGCCCTAAGTGCAGTATCTTATATTTCTCCATGTTAAAATTCATTTTGTTAGCCTTGACCCAAATTCCTAATCTATTAAGGTCATTTTGAATTTTCATCCTGTCCTGTGGGGTATTAGCTATTCCTCCTAATTTGGTATCCTCTGCAAATTTAAGAAGCATGCTCCCTATTCTTTCATCCAAGTCATTCATAAAGATGTTGAATAGCACTGGGCCCAGGACACAAACCGGTGGCACCCTACTGGTCACTTCTCTCTAGGATGAAGAGGAACCACTGCTGAACATCTTTGGGTTTGGTCAATCAACCAGTTACTAATCCACCTAACAGTTGTATTATCTAGCCCACATTTTACTATCTTGTTTACAAGAATATCGTTGGGGACCTTGTTAAAAGCCTTACTGAAATCAAGATATGCTATGTCTACTGTATTCCCTTAATCTAGCAAGCTGTCAATTTTATATTAAAAAGAGAGAGAGAGAGAGAGAGAGAGAGAGAGAGAGAGAGAGATCAGATTAGTCTGACATGACTTGTTTTTGAGAAACCCATGTTGACTTTTAGTGATTATGGTATTTGCTTCTAAATGTTTACAGATTCTCTGTTTAATGAACTGTTTAAGAATCTTTCTCAGGATTGATGCCAGACTAACTGGGCAATAGTTTTGGGGATCTTCTTTTTTCCCCTTTTTGTAGTTGGGGACAATGTTTGCCCTCCTCCAGTCTGCTGGGACTTCTCCTGTTCTCCAGGAGTTCTCAAAGAGTATTGCCAGTGGCTCTGAGATTACATTTGCCAGTACTTTTAATATCCTTGAATGTAGTTCATCTGGTCCTGGAGACTTAAATTCGTTTAGGTTAGCCAGATGTTCCTGTACCTCCTCTTTACTTATTCTGTGTTGCATTTCCCCTATTGTGTCCTCTGCTTCATTTTCCTCAGGTTGAGTACCCTTTTCCTTTTGTGAGAAGACTGAGGCAAAGAAGATGTTGAGTAGTTCTGCCTTTTCTCTGTCCCCTGTTAGAATTTCTCCATCTTCTCTGTGCAGTGGCTCTACCATTTCCTTCTTTCTTTTGCTACAGACATACTCAAAAAAGCCCCTTTTATTGTCCTTAACCCCTCTAGCAAGCCTGATCTCATTCTGTGCTTTAGCTTTCCTGACTTCACCCCTATGTGTGCTAGCTATTTGTTTGAATTCCCCTTTAGTGATTTTGCCCCTTTTCCATTTCTTATACATCTCCCATTTAAAACTTAGTTCAGTTGAAAGTTCTTTAGTCATTCAACCCGGTTTCTTGAGACATCTCCAATTTTTTCCTTCTCATTGGAACAGTTTGAGATTGTGCCTTCAGTATTCCAGTTTTGAGAAACTCGCATCCATCCAGAACTCCCTTCTCCTTTAGTATTCCTGACCAATATTACAGTCAGCCCTCCATATCCTTTGGTTCTTTATCCACAGATTCAAGCATTCATGGCTTGAAAATATTAAAAATATATATAATTTATGAAAAACAAATCTTGATTTTGCCCTTTTATATAAGGGACACCATTTTATTATCTATTCTTTTTAATAGGATTTGAACATTCATGGATTTGGTATCCATGGGGAGTTCTAGAACCAAACTCCAGTGAATGTCAAGGATCCACTCTAATTTATACTGACACTAATTTTTACCTTTCAATGTTGATTAGCAATGCACCACAATTCAGTTCAGATTCATGTTTAACTGTTCAAGTGGGGGGGAGGGATGCATCTTGTACTGATTCAGAAGCCATCCAATTGAGTCATACTGAACTGTGAATTTCATTTCAGAAATTCAGGTGTTCATGCTCCTAATTCACTTGCATTGAAAATCAATAAATGTTGATACGTTTTTTTTTTCACCTTTTCATCAGAATTAGATCAAAATTGTAATCATACTAACAGCAGACAAATCAGTGTAGGGGTTTGGGTCTGTATGTCTTTATGTTCTCATTTTTAAAAGGGGGGGAACTACCAATAACATTCAATTTCTGAGTGAAATTGGGATGGTAGGGGATAATACACTTTCCCACAACCTATTCCATGAGGTTTTAGCAATTTTCATTAAAATGGTTTATGTCATAGTAACATTTGTAGACAATAAACCAGCAAAATTTCAGAAGAATACAGTTACAAAGACTAGGGTTAGGGATAAGTGCAGGATTTAAAGAATACTGTAGCATGCAGTAGAAGGGCAGAAGGTTTTGCATTTTCCACGCATCCTTTTTATGGACCCTTCATAATCCCACAGAAAAATGGTTTTAGTATGTCTAAATTTGGAGATTGACTCAATTCTCCTGGTAGCTTCCAGAGTGTTGATTCACCTTTTGCATACATGACAGTATCCCTTTGCATTGGTGTATGTGTGTATGTGTATGTGGGGGGGGGGGGAGCATTTTTGACAATCCATGTAGTCCCCATATAGTCCCAGGGAAGAAAATTGTAGTCTGGTGCCCACCCTTGCCCAATATGTAAAGCTTGGGGAGAAATATATCTGGTTTTGAAACACACTATCTAAAATTTCAGGACTGTATATATTTGCATCTGGTTGTTTTTGGAGAAATATGCTTCAGTATAGACATTTTCTGAATTTGAGTCCATCCAATTTAGTTCATAATCTGAGAATTGTTTGAATTTGAACTTTTTCATCACTATAGACATTACAAAAAACCAAGAAGACATGGTGATGTTAGGAACGTAAGTTTTAGTTTGCAGTAATGAGGCACCTGTTTATTCAGAGAATTCAAAACATAGCTATTAGCAATAATTTATATAGAAGACAATTTTCTAAAGAAGCTTCTGTACAAAAACTAATAATGAACATTATGTCAATTATCTAAGTTTCTCAAATTGGTAGATTACTGTGCAGCAATAATTACAAAAAGCACAGTATAAAACATAACAAAATGATGTTGCAAAAGAAATAATCAAAACAGGTTCATTTGCAATTTACTTCAGGCTTTTATTCTGCTGCTGCTGCTGTTGCTGCTGTTTTATCATATAATAAAATAATGTTTCAGTGTAGAAAGCAGGGTCTGCAAACCCCCTGCAGCCCAAATTGTTAAAAAATGAAATTAGGGTATCATTCAATGACTTCACATTACAAAAATGAGAGTACTGTAAAACCATTTTTTTACAAGTATAGTTAAACTTTTCTATTCATCACTATAGATTCAAAGGAAAGAAATCTGTTACTGGAGGATTAAGTGCTTCACTCAATAACTCATTAAAATTCCACCAACCTTGGCAGGCTGAGAAATATTGACATTTTTCTTGGATCATAATAAACTAGAAGGTCAAAATGTCTCCAAAAGGTAAAAAAATAACAATCCCGAAGTGGCATATCTGAATATCTTTTATTCGGTTTACTAATTGTTCAGTGAGTCCCTGTGACAATATCCATGGGAATGCTAATAGTGTGACCCCTGTATAGCCTGACTGTCAAGGTCACTTACAATTACAGTTTATACTGCATTTTTATCAAAACACACTGTCCCAGCATGGTGAAACACAGAAGCCCTGTAGAAGAAAATCAGCACAACTGTAGCCTTGTTTCATTAGTAAAGAAAAAGCTTTCTTTTGGATTTTTGGGTTTCTTTTTAAAACACCAGTGTATGAATTCAAGCCTGGTTTTAGTAAGGCTTGAAGAATTTCAGGTTACTTATTCTAGTGAAGAAGGCATAGCCAATCTTCATTGAAGGTCTTGCCCTGAGTATACCAATGGAACAAAGAACACTTTGCTTTTTGTTAAGGTTTCCATAACTTAAGGGATGCAATGGCTTAGTGGTTAAGACACCAGTTCTAACAATCGAAAGGTTGGCAGTCCTAGGCCCAAGTGTTGCATGATGGGGTGAGCTCCTGTCACTACTCCCAGCTTCTGCCAACCTAGCAGTTCAAAAACATGCAAATGCAAGTAGAAAAATAGATACCACTTTGGTGGGAAGTTAACAGCATTTGGTGCAGTCACATGGCCACTGGATTCATTTTCAGACAATGCTGGCTCTTCTGTTTAGTAATAGAGATGAGCACACACACACCCCCCTACAGTTGGTTATGACTAGACATTCATATCAAGGGACTACCTTTACTTTCCCCCCATAACTTGGGCATAAATGTCTCAGCAGAAGACTGCTGTTTTGCTCTTTGTGAAACAAAGCAGAAAGACACATGGCAAGCACAAAGAATGGCTGGTTCACCCAGAAGACACAAACATATTATCTGACGCTTCTGATATTTAGAAGTCTATGCATAAAAGCAGAGACTATGGCAGAACTTCTGTAACTCCTACAAATCATTGTCACCAATGAAATAATATTCTTAATATTGGCAGAAAATGTCTTGTACATTTTATATGTTTGTGTGAATGTGTGTGTGTGGGGGGGGCATTGAGAGGATCTATACCATCTGGCTGTAGCTATCAGAAACCATGCCCCTTATAAAGCCTTTTGGCCTGCATTCAATTATGAGTCTGAAGTTCACCAATTTCATCCTTGAAGGAAGCAACAAGTACTGAGAGAAAGTCTTCAAAACCAGTACATTTTCAAAGACTATTTGCAGTTCAGATCTTATTCTGCACAAAATTTGTATGTAAGGTTTTGGGTATGTGTGTACCAAAATAGCATTTTCTGCACAGAAATCTTGCGTTCTGTGGATAACTCACTATTTTCTGCAGAGAAAATGCTGTAGTTGAAGCAAAATTCACATTTTTGTGTGTGCGTGTGTGTGTGTGTGTGCGTGTGTGCAGAAGACAGCATTTTCTGTGCAAAAACCAGGAACCAGCAGGAGAAAATGCTGTTCTTGTGCATTTCTTTTTTAAATTTTGCAAAAACTAAGTAGAATCCTGCACTACACTCTTATAGTGCTGCTATTCCAATTTTTCTGCTCTGGCTGCATCCAGTTGCATTCTGAGGTTTGTAGTTCAGTGAGGCCTAAGAGCTCTCTGGCTGAGAATTCTAAATGCCCCTTCCTAAACTGCAAATCCCAGTATGCAACATGAGGCAGACTGAGCAGTAAAAGTGGAATAGCAGCACTAGATGAGTGTAATGTGATAATCTCTTTAGTCTTGAAATGCTTATATTCTCATCAGTCCAGGATTCCCCTCATTAGGGTTTTCCAATGCTCAAAGTCATTTTTCAACCAGTTCCCAAATATTTTTGAATAGTTTTCAATAGTTTTGAACTATTTTTGGATAGTTCTTCCATCCCTTGTTCCAACTAGAATATTTTCCCCAACTAGAGCTCGCTTATCAGGGGGTATTCAGTCTGCCCTAGGTTTTAGTCTGAATTTTTTTAAAAAAAACTATCCAAGATGCTGAATTTGTATCAGGGGTAAGTTTCAGTAACTTGAATCATTTTTAAAAATTAGGACTAAAATCTAGCATGAATTTACCACTGCTGTTGCAAATCCCACTGAATGGACCCCAGCTGGGAAGAGTGATTGGGCTGAGGCCCTTATAAATAATACAACCCTTCCACCACCATTCCATCCTTGCAGCCTTTAGAACAGGTCTCATGCTCCTAGCCAGCTTCTTAATGCATGTGTTGAGATTTGTAGTCTAAGTGGAAATGTACAGAGGTGGGAAAGTTCTAGCTGTGAAAGTTTTAGCCTTCAGGTGGATTACATGAAAACAACTAAGCCAAAGTCAGTGTGTCAGGGAACACAGGATACTAGAGAAAACAAGTTAGGTCATCAGAGTGTGTGAGAACCACTGGTCACATGACACAAGACACAAGAGGAAGGCTGGGTTTAGAAGCTGTTTAACAAATGTCTATAAAGGTATCAGCCTGGGGGTGGAGTTACTCTGAACTGAATGAGACAGAAGCTTTATCTTGAGTGAATTGCTGGGCTTAGTCATTGAGTTTTTCTTTGTCTTCTGCCTGTATGATGAATGTTCTACAATGTAAATAGTTATCATGTTAATTCTGCAACTAAAAAATAAATAACCTTCTTTTGAAGAGATCTATGGCCTGGTTTGATGAAATGCTGCAAGCTGCAGGGATCTACAGAGTCCAGAGATGTATGGAGCTGATGAATGGCAGTCCTGCACACACTCTGCATGCTTTTACTATAATTCATTCAAGAAAAATATCCATGGGAACATTTTGCTCAATTGTCCAGGACACACACTGTTCCCAGAGCCCAGCAAAATGGCCTATCTAGTGAAGTAATCAGCTATAGTGGCTGAGTAGACAGGCTAGGATAGTATAGACCATGCTATTCTGGTGCCAGTGCTCACTAGGGTCAAGCTCCAGGTTGGCTTGAGAATGGGCAATTGTTTACACACTTGTCCCTTTGCTGACCCAGGACCTGCTACCAGTGCACACTCCTTGCTGTGCTGTTGCTCATACTCAGAACCCCCATCACTGCATCTAATGCAGAGAGAGAGTACCTGGGTGCACCCATGTGCCCAGACACCCCATTTTCATATCAGATATAGTCATGTGGGTCTCTTCAGTATGAGTGACAGCACAGCAAGGTAAGGAGCATGAGGGGCCAGGGTTTGACATAGAGTTCCAGCAAACTCCATGGCAAACAGGAGGTCAAATTACTCTGGGGTAAAGGCTGTTTATTCCAGGATTGGGTTGGATCCACTGGATCCACATCCAGTCTGGCAGGATTGGATCTGATCCTGACCCCCGGGTTTTGGCCTGCTTTGTCTAAACTGTATGTTGTGAGGCCCATGTGGACAACCCTGTAGATCAGGGGTAGGCAACCTTTCCCCTTTAAGGGCCGAGGGACTTCAGCTCCCAGAAGCCTCAGCCATGTTGGCCAATAGTCCCATGTTGGACAATAGCTCCTGGGATTCTAAGAGCTGAAGTCCCTCGGCCCTTAAAGGGGAAAGGTTGCCTACCCCTGCTGTAGATAGTAGTGGAAGGCAGCAGTTGCAAGTGATAAAAAGTTAAAGGGATAAAGCTACAAATTTTCTATGTTTGGCTTTTGCTGTTCACAGGTGGGTACCTAAGTGTGAAGCTGCTCAGAACCAATCTTTTATTTTTCTAAGTAGTGATAACTCCTGAGCAATCTCAAGCAAGTATTTTTTTTTTAAAAAAAAAAAAAATCAAAGCAAGATATTGCCTATCATCCTGCATTGCCAAATGTAACTATGAGCATGGAACCCCATTGTTGTACTTATATTGACTGTGCTATCTCCAAAATCTAACATTTCAGCCTGGCAGTGTCCCAACTGAAGAATTTCCAATTGGAAGAATTTCCAAGTTGCTGTGGATCAGGGGTGCAGGGAAATGACATCTGCCATGCATATGCCATATGATGCAATTGACAAAATAAAAACATCACATTAGGGGAACCACTGTATCAAAGATGCCAAATAAATCGATAACATGAGTAAGGCTGAAACAATACCCATGACTTCAGGGATGGGCATGGCACATAATATCAGGGACAAGGATACAGAAAGCCCACTGACTGTATCCCTTTCATATAAGTAATGAATGAATGGAACTAGGTGACCTTGCATTTTATATCTGTTGGGACTCTGTGTCCCTCCTCCCTTCACTCATTCTTTCTCTCTGCAATCATCTCACCCATCAGATCTTGCTAACTGACTGCTTCTTCACAAAATGATATTATGCCTGGACAGAGATCTACTGTGGAAGAATCAGCTAGCTGTATTGCTCAATGGCACTATTCAACTTGCTTCTCTGAACTATTTGGCAAGGACAGACTACAGAAGATTATTAGGCTTCCACAAATTAATACTTGTATAGTTCTTTGAAGAGCTAAAGCAGCCCATAAGAATTATCAGTCAGTATTCAATTCAGGCAGGAAGAACAATAGATGGGCTTCAAATCAGTGTGAGCTAAAATGAGAAAAGTCCCAAGACATTTTACTTGTAAAGCACAGGCTGCTCCTCTATTAATATAAGTTGATAATCTTTCTTATACACAATTGTATAAGGTTCCAGAGTATGAAAAATTTACATTTGGGACTATCTCTCTCAGAATCTCTCAGTCAACACAGAATATACTGGCTGGAGGGGATATGAAGACTATATAGTCCAAAAAAATTAATGTTCCCATTCTCAGGCCTGTTGACTGTTGGAAGGAGTTATATATAAGGAATCCTCATGGAGCAAAGAGAAGCAATGTTTGGCACAAAGCCACACCCACTGTCCATTTATGGTCCACCTGTGTAATTACTTGGGACCTGCTGCAGTTTTAATTACTTGGACTGCTCCAGGGATATTAAGAATTATGCCAGTCAGTAACTATTTGTAGGAGCTACATCTCATTTATTAGGATTGTTGGGCACATTCACTGTAGGCTCCTTTAAATAAAGTATGAACCAAGTCTATTAAAGTTCCCTTTTGCCAGGATTTTAATGTACATGTTAAGTATGCACATTTGATGTTGGCTAAATGTCAAGGGGACAACATAAATATGACACTAGATCCTGTCTGTGGAGATTATCGCACCACTAATAAAACCAGCTTACCTGAGCCAGCTTAAAATTTAAAATGGGCAGCATCCTGATTTTATCACAAGGATTTAGCTGCCAAATTTGCCACCCGGGGACATCCCCACTCCCAGGGCTGCTCCGGTGGCCATTTCCTTAAGCTGGAAAACTTCAGGCTTTGAAAAGAGGCACGCTGAGTGCTCCTGTGAGCAGGGATGGACCCATGATGAATGCAGGCAGCAATTTTGGTGGCTAAATCCTTCTGATAACATCAAGATGCCACCCGTTTTAAATTTTAAGCCAGCTCAGGTAAGCCAGTTTTATTAGTGATGCAATAAGCTCTGTCTAATCTGCACTGAAGAAATAAGGTAGTTTGACACACTTTAACTGCTATGGCTCTATCCCAGGGGTAGGCAACCTTTCCCCTTTAAGGGCCGAGGGACTTCAGCTCCCAGAAGCCTCAGCCATGTTGGCCAATAGTCCCATGTTGGCCAATAGCTCCTGGGATTCTGGGAGCTGAAGTCCCTCAGCCCTTAAAGGGGAAAGGTTGCCTACCACTGCTCTATCCTATCAAAAACTAGGATTTGTAATTTGTTGTGGCACCAGAGCTCTGACAGAAAAGGCTAAATATCTCACTAAACTACAAATCCCAGAATTCCATAGCATTGAGTCATGGCGGTTAAAGCAGTGTCAAAATGTGCTATTTTTGCAGTGAAGATTAGACACTAATTAGTAACTGGATGGGAGACCACTAATAAATACAAGGTTCAGCATGCTAGATTTCAGAGGAAGGAACGGACAAAGCTACCTCTGAGTATTCCTTGTCTAAGGAAACCCTATGAATCAATAAATCAACAGGCATATGGCCTGTTTTCAAGAAGTCTGAATATTCTGACTCCCCCTTGATATTTTTCAGGATAATTCCCTCACCACCCAGCAAGAATCCATGCACCCTTTCCCCTTCAGGATCACTCCTGAGCACATTCTTCCCCCCTTCCCTCAGCAATAATGAAAAATAGGGAAGGTACTTATGTTTGGCCCAAAAAAGCAGACATGGAATTTCATAGCTAAGATCTACAGGTGCAGATTTGAAGATACAGGTGCTCATGCTTGCTGATAGCTCCAAGATGCCTACTCCCTCTCTTCTTGTGGCTCTTTTATTTTAAAACCAGATTTGGACTGGATAGTTTTTCAAAGGAAAGGTGCTTTCAAAGGACTATCCTTTGTAAAACAGGGTGAACATATGGCTACCCAAATGGGAAAGCAGCATGTTGTGTGTTGCCTAAAAACCTAAACTGCTCTTTCTTCCTAGCTATTATTCAGCAAAGTTGGGATCAGTAGGGTGTTGGCAAATAAAAGGTCTACCCAGAGAAGCTATTTTGGAACCAGTTACTCTTTTTGCAGGAAAAGGAAGTCACACTACAAAGAACAATTTCATAAGAGGATCTTCAAAAGCATCCTTAATTAATTAACAGGTGAGCATTAGCACCATACTAATCTTTTGACCTCTGTCATCTGGTAAATTAGGGTAGATTAAATCCAAAGGACTGCTTGTTATGTGATTTTCAATTTTCAGAGTAACATCTCCATTTAAGTCATATAGCTGTATTTGAATACTTAGAAAGAAATGCCTGAGGCTTGTCAAGCAAGGCACAAATCAGCTTCTGAGACAATGACAAAATCCTAGATATAGTTCACTAATTAAGCCAGCCTCTCGTCAACATTTCTCTCATGTTATTAAAGCTGAATGAATTCCCCACTCCAGCAAAGATTATTTTTAAAAAAACAGTAATGGAAAAGGTAATCAAGTGAAACTACTAGCTAACTGCTTGGAGGATTTATGAGCTCACCACACTGCATGAAAAAGATATAATTCGTTCAATTTATTAGTCATAAAGAAAGTAATTTACTTAGGTTAAAAACTGATCATCTTACAAAACAAGCCACTTTTTAGCACTAATTAAATTTAGCAAATATGGCCCAAGACTGGAAGCACTGTATTTATAACAGAAGAAGTCGGTTTGTCTCTCTCATTCACTCCTACTAGATATTGTTTCTCACTGTAAATAAGAGATCTGTGGCTCTTATCTGAAGGAAGCCTGTGAAGACAAGTGTTGCTCTATTATTGGATAATAGGTGTGAGCACATACAGCCCAAGCTAAACCTGTAGATTTCAGAGAGAATGTTAAACCACAATGGTAGAGAACTTTCCAGACTAAAAATCCCACCTTTAATTCCAGGTTAGTTGTAGGGCAAACAGTAACCATTTAGGATTCAATTCTGGATGAAGATGCTAATCTGGTTTTTATTATGGTGACTCTGCTGAGAAAAGAGAGGTTAGTCTGTCCCAGCTAGGTTTTGTCCAGCAGGTCACAGCAAGCTACAGGTGCAGAATAGAGAAACAGAGTGTGCCTGTCTATAAAAATCTGATCTAATAAAATGTTCAGTTTTCAGCCAGTCCCCATTCTTTCTGCATTCAGGTAGATTAGGGGAACAAAGGG
>CM034703.1:234782768-234797100 GCA_020142125.1 Phrynosoma platyrhinos
ATTTAATGTGCACTATTTCTGGCAGTCTGCAAAGGCCCACAATCTCTCCAGAAGATCAGGATGAAGGGACAAGCATTTAGCTGCATGGGGAGGGGGTAAAGCAGTCCATGGGGGCAGCAGTAGTATTTCAATTTTTAATAATGAGCCCTTTTATTCCCCCTCCCCCCATTTGATTTGTTCTGGACTTTAAAAGCAGTATTGTGGTGCTTGATAAATTAGCAATGTTTGTACTGTGGTGATCAGTGGAACAATCACCAATAACTAATTTAGCATGCATATGCCCCTGAGAAGATATTTCTTGATTATGTTACTGTTTAGGATATTCTCTTTGGTTTCTTAGTGCAGGCATGTGAATGTGTTAAAAGGCTTGAACAGGTATTCAGAACCTAAGCATGTAGCAGGTTTGAGGCCAAATATGCTGGCCTCACCCATTCCAACCCTGATCTCCCTACATTAATGGGGATAGTCTGAAGCAAATGCTGAACAGTCCTGTGAGTGATTGGAAGCCCTGCGGACCATGATTTTGGATTTACTGGAAACTATAACTGTCTTAGACCAAACACAGCTTCAACCTCAGTTCAGAGTACAAAGATAATGACAAGACATCTAGTTCAGTACTAGAAGATTAAAGAACTGGCATATGCATCACTCCATGGGTATGCTTGTGTGTGCCTGAAAACAGTTCACAGTCCAGGTCCCTAAAATTAACACAAACCTTGTCAGTAGATTACAGAATCCATAGATTATATATCAAGACCATCAAAGGCCAACAAGCATGCACTACATATTGTTTGCAAAAAAATGGAAAGTATATTGAAATGTCTTGCATTTCCCCACTGTATTGAGCATGTATAATTTACTTTGCTTAAAAGGATAGCAAACCAGTAGATCTAATAAGGCACTCTTTTTACCTTAACAATGTATATGGATTATGTGTTCCTCGGGTAAATTTATGCCTTGAAGCAATGTAAATTTAGTTATATGCAAATCCCATTTGTTTGCTAGAAAACCAAAGTATGCATTTTCTTTATTGCAGTATGAAAAGATGGGCTGGTTTCTGAAGGACTCAACAGGAAAACAGTGCTAATTTCTCATGTTTATTAGACAAATGAAGGCAAGAGAGGGAGAAGCACCAGAAAGCACTTATTCAGAGGGGAAGTATGGAAAAATTGTGCCCTACTTTATACTGTGTGAACAAGCAACCTGCTAATATTTTAGTGATGTTCTCCTGGAAGGATTAATAGGTTTTTATCTCAACAACAAGTGCACTCTACTCATTTAGATGAGGAGGAAGTTTGGAGGTCATACACATTTTTCAGGCACATTATCTAAAGAGGATATAGAGGAGGACACTAACATGCCACAATTGCATTGGAAAGAGATAACAAGAGTCTCCAAGGAGAATGACAGAGTGTTATTAATTTAAGGACACTTTGGGAATTATGGGGGGAGGATAACATGCCTGATTTATAACCAGGGAATGCAGTTTGAAAAGCAGTGGAGATTAAGCTAGTAGTGCTCCCGCCAGAATGCAAAATTTTGTGCTCACAATCTGATGATTTGATTCAAACCACTGGATACAGAGTGTCTCAGCAGCCTCAGTTTAAGGAAGATAACACAAGATCAGCATAGGTAAGTTATTATGTTGAGGAGAATGGAACTAGATAACACTAATAAGACTATAATTTTAATTCAAATGGTATTAAGGTTCTCTCCCTTGCCCTTGTCATTGCAGGGTTAAATGAATCTGTGATTGTGACCCCCCCCCCCATAAATTAATTAGCAGCCTATAGCAGCTGCTTTGAAGATTAGGGACCAAATGCTTCCATTTCCATTAAAGCTGTTCCTCCCAACCTCTCCAACCTTTGCTGAGGAGGACCAATTACTTTGGAATAATAAATATATTCAATATTTTGCAGTATAAGAGCCAGCATGGTATAGTGTTAGACTAGAACCAGGGTTCAAATCCCTGCTCAGCCATGGAAACCAACTGGATGATCTTGGACAAGTCAGACTCTCACAGCCTCAGAGGAAGGCAAAAGCAACTGCCTCAACAAATCTTGTAGAGAAAATACTGTGATAGGGTTGTGTTAGGGTTGCCATAAGTTGGAAACAACTTGAAGGTACACAACAACATTTTGCAGTAAAAATGTCTTTTAGTAGAAGTTGCCAGTGTGAGATGTAAACTGGAAAGTTAAGAAAACATTATATGTTTGAGAACTATAAATTGCAAAGCTAAACTTCCTACCACACTGCATAACACAAAAGGGGATTATGAAATGTTGAGGTTAATAATCATATGATGCTGATTTCAAATTCTGGAATTTTTAGTGTGGTATGATGAGAAAACATTTCTTAAGTAATTTATGGTATTTTTAGAATACATATTTTGCATATATTCAGAAGAAGAAGAGCCCTGGTGGTGCAGTGGTTAAATGCCTGTACTGCAGCCACTCACTCATAGACCACAAGGTTGTAAGTTCAATACCAGCCAGGGCTCAGGCTAGACTCAGATGTGCATCCTTCCGAGGTCGCTAAAATGAGTACCCAGCTGTTGGGGGGCAATGAGCTTACAGTTGTAAACTGCTTAGACATCTCATAGCATAATATGAAGCAGTATATAAATGAAGCTGCCCTGCTGTTTTGATTATTGCCTGTGCTATTAATAGTGATGGTTAAAATTCAAGAAAATTATCAATATTGTTTTAATGTGGTGAGATGTATATTACTGAATTTGACCCTAAAATAATTACTTGTTGTTCAACAGCCTAGATTATAGCTGACCTATGCAATTGCAAATCTTCCAAAATGTTGGATCCAATTGAACAGAGAATCCAACCCATAGATTTGGTCTTTATCCAAGCATCCCTCACAGTTTCTCCCAGGGAGGAATTGCTTTCCTGTGCTGAGATTTCACATTGCTGTGATAAATTTTGAATGCAGGAATCATTACTTTGGAAATGAGTGATGACTGCGTGAGAATGATCCACATTATCAGTCTGCATGGTTCCTGTATTCAGCTGCTTTCTTCAGCAGTCTGGGATCTTTCAACATGGAAGTGTCTCTCACACCACGAGAAGTAAATGTGAATGGGGTATAACTCATCCAGAAGACCTTCACTACGATGATTAACTTGCCATGTCCAACTATTTTCTGTGAAAACAGATTTTGGTCCACAGAGGGAGATTAATAGTAATCCTCACCACTTTTTTTTGTCATGTATATCCCTTGACACATGTGGATGGCAGCAAATCAAGAAAAGCCAGTGTTGCTGGCAGTCAAGAAAGCAACTCTTAGCAACATTGCCATAAAGCAGATACATCAGTATGAATCAATGAAGGACATAGCTTCCAAAACAGAACAAACAATGAGGTAAGCTGAAGATGATAGCAGGAAGCCAGTAAAATGAGCTGCATTTAGTGGCAAGTGGATGGACCCTATAAACAGGATGCTTCCTGAAATAAAAATCTTCTTCCCCCTAATATAGGGCAGAGTAATCCTCTCTCCCCTTCTCATAGTATTCTTACAGTATAGTTTGGAATATTAAAACAGGAATGTACAGAATCAAGTAAGGTGCCTATTTATTTATTATTTAATTTATTTATTGTATATTTATTTTCTATATACAGTATTTATCTACATGGTTCAAAAAACAAATATAACATTAAAATACAAGATAAAACAAAGAAAAGTATAACAATTAAAACCCAGTTAAAACCCCATCTTCCAATGAGCTATTGATAAATGGTAATAGAATAAGAACTGGGGTGCCAATTATTTTAAATCATGTCATGACTAGTATAAAGTACTGTGCTAAAGGAAGATATCTAACTGCCTCGGCAGACGACTAATAGAGTCGTCTTCCGGGCAGGGAAGAGAGGGGCAGCCGCACGACCGGCGCCCCTTCCTTTCCCTGAGGTTGCCCCTGGAAGCGCCGGCCATCCGCACGCCCGGCGCTTCCGGGTTGACCTCACGCCATGGCGACCGCACTCGCCGCAGCGTTTGAGTCAGGGAAAGTGCACCTGCCGCTTTTGGGGCGCACTTTCCCTTAAATCTAAAAGGAGCGCCAATTTGGCGCTCCTTTTAGATTCGGCGGAGAAGCACCGCGGTGAGGCCCTCGTCTGCATCCCCCCTAAGAGTAGTCCAATTAATCATATGGTTTCAGAATTGGGTTTAATTGCTTCATAGAGATTAAAGGCTACCCTTCACTGATTCTTTGCTATGCATATATGCCCAATGGATGAAAAACTCAAATTCTGGATGATCCAGACATTTCAATAATATTTAGTCTCCTACTGAGTTTCAGCAGGTGCTATGATCCTGCTGGAAACTATTCTGGAGATAGGAAAACAGAGAAGATAATGGGAGAGACAAATTTAAATACCAAATTACCTGACTTGCTCAGGTGAACACTTTTTGGAAGTCATCTACAGAATGCAGATATGTCCCTGTGTATTTCAGATTGTAATTTTCTCTTTCGTCAAAGAAAATCACATTGTCCTAAATTCTGAAACCATTTAGAAACCTGACTTTAAATATTTAACTAGTGGTCTCAGTATCCAAAAGGGAACCAACATTTAATCCACTTCTGAAAAAATGGAACAGCCACTAATTTTATTTCTGTTATAATAGTATGTATTATATGTACATTGGCTTCATGTACACGGCCAGGCATCTTAACTTGTTTGAAAAATTACAGTGATGTCATTGGTAAGTGTAAATACCAAGGTTGTCTAAAATTGTGTCATAAGTGGCATTTTAGAATAAAAACATACTAGAATATTGTTTATTGTTTTACACCACCATGAAATCCTATTATAATGGGCATGATATTATATTTTAATAAATAAATTTAATAAATAAATACATAAATAAAATTTAAAGTGTATCTTTATCTAGAATCATAGAATCATAGAAGGTGAACTAATCTAAGATGAACCTATCATGAGGTTTTCTTGGCAAAATTCATTCAGAGAGGGCTTGCCTACCAGCTTCTGGGGATGTGATAGTGTGACTTGCCCAAAGTCAATCAGTGGGTTTCTATGACACCCTGGTTCCCAGGGTTGTATTCCAATGCTCAAACCACAGATCCACACTGGCTCTAGGAAAGGACTACAGGAAAGAAATAGTGAACTACAGAATTGCTGGCTGACTAGCAACATATATTTTAATCACAACTAGAATTGCAATTAGCAGCAGATTATCATTTTACCAGCACTTTCTTCAACATTATAACCTGCTAGGGTCTGCACTCCTAACTATGATTACAGGAAGACCTACAGCTACATCTACCATAAAAAAGTGGGTAAGTGTAGGAGAAGATGTAACTCTTTTGCTGACATTTCCTACGTAATGAGAACATCAAGATGATGTAACCAGAATGCCATCTTCACAAAGGACAGTCTCCTTTAGAGTTTAATTTAATGCCAAGTATATAAATTTAAAGCTTAGTTAGTCACCTGATGAACCAGTTAAGTAAGCTAATGTGTGTATATTTTTCTTACTTAGGCCTTATAACAGCACTGGAGGACATTATGCATAAATAAAATAATATCCCGCACTTGGGTAAGGATGGTACAGCTAAGGCAGATTTCTGAATGCTTCTAAATGTATGATATAAAATCCCTGTAGGTCATTGCTCAAAGCTGGACTTATTGAAACTTTTTTTTTTCATTATCCCTTGCTGCTACCCTGGTTCTCACTCAGTCCCAAAGCCATCCTTTCCTTTCTTTTATTTTTCAGTTGTCTTTTACCCTTTGTACATGACAATAAAGGCTTACACCCTAAAGGCTACTCTAAAGATGAGTGAGAGCAATAGATCAGTGTCACTTATCTACTTGCTTCACTGAAACTGAAGAAAGCATGACAAAATTGGTAATGTAATAATGAAATAACTGCCAAACAAGACATCCATTATCAGTGCCATTTCACCAGTGCTAAAGCGAAGAGAAATAATCAAATGAAATTGGCAAAACTGCTATCTTAGGCCTGAATCCAATTGGTTAGTGCTAACTGGGGAAGACCCATTGAAACTACTGTGAAATGGTCAGCTGACACATGGGTAAACCCCATTAGTTCAATGTTTCTACTTCAGTTGGGACTAATATTAGGATTCTTTAAAAAAAAACTGGAAGTAAACTGAGTAGTCTACTTCCTAAACTTGAAGTCTATTACAAATTAGTTATATAATAGCAAATGTTCTTGCACTCATCACTACTACATTTCACAACACACATAGAGTATTTTGAGGGATCACTGTTCCTTGCACTTCTTACATACTGTATTTCTCAAAGAATTTTGTTGTCAATCTTTTAAAATTAGCTTGAGCTGATATAATATAGACATAACTCACCCCCTGGATGAATCTGATGAAGAGCATGACGATATCATAACTCACCACTTGTTGAGGAGGAAGAAAGGGCAGAGTACCAGAAATGTTAGCGTGGTTATGCAGCATGTATCCACAGTAACATGTATCACCAGATTCACTACCTTCTCAGATGCAAGCAGTAGCTTGTCAGCTGGAGAAGCACCTCTTCTCTTCCAGAACGAGTAAAGAGATTCTACAAGCAGACATCTCTCAGATGAGGCTTTAATCTTAGTTCCTTTGTGTACACACAATCAACCGACACAGTCATTAACACACCAACAATCTTCCTACAATCACATCTCTACACTGTACGTGTATCCTGAGGCAACTCCCTTATATAACCAGGGCTCCATGTGGCTTTCTGGCTCTGCCTCTTCCTGCTGACATCTGTCACTTAACCTGAGTGACTCTGCAGTTTTGCAGCACTGATCAGTGCTTTCCAGCATCAGGTGACCATCTGCACTATGTCACTTGTCATGACACAGCATGACTCAGTATGACTCAGCATCAGTCAAGTGCTGTGTCATCATGGCTGCTTATGATGTCCTGCTAATCCCCACATTGTACATTTTCCCCTGGGACTCCTTCCTAACAATCCCCTCCAAAATGTACAATGTGTGTGCATTGCTTGGCTTATGTTCATGAAGTGTGTTTTGCATGGACCTTCCTGTTTCCCTGTGCCACCCACCAGCCTGACATCTGCTGATGTCCTTCTGCCAGTGCCCAGTGCCCTGGTATACTTTCTACTGCACTGTCTACCTGACTCATGCGTCCCAGACTAAGAACCCCATTCTGATTTCCCCAGCAGCACCTTCGTTGATATGGAGGCACTCTCAAGAAACCTGTCCATCACTCCAGGCACTTTACTTCTCCAGTGCTTCCGCACTCTGGTCCAGATCTTCTGCCACTCTGCACATGTCCTCAGGCTAGATCTTCCATCCTCGTAGGACCTCTGGCTTTGAGCTTCCACTCCTGGTGCCATGCCCAAATGCACAGACATTCTCTCATGTCTCTCTACCTGTAGGGCCTTCATGAGAATGTCTGCCACATTGTCCTCTGAACAGATGTAGGACAGAGACAGCACACCATTCTGGACTAGCTCCCTCACTTTCTGATATCACACTCCTATGTACTTGGTCCTATTCCTGAGGTTCTCTGCCTCTGACATGGCAATGCAGGCCTGAGAATCCTCATGCACAACTGTTGGACCTGTGCATTCTTCACATAAATCCAAGAGAAGCTGCCTCACCCACTACAATTCTCCTGCCATCTCTGACAGTGCAGCAAACTCTGCTTCCAAAGTGCTTAGTACTACACAACTCTGTTTCCTGCTCCTCCACACTACATGGCTGTCAGCATACTTAATGAGCAAACCAGTCACCGACTTCCTGTCATGCAGCTCTGAGACAAAGGCGCTATCAACAAAGCACTCCAGCTGGGCTTTAGATCCCTGTAGTACCAGCTTCCTCTCCTTGCTGCCCTTTAGATACCTTAGTAACCTCTTGACAGCTGTCCAGTCCTCAACATTTGGACTGCTGACCCTCCTGCTGAGAACAGCCACAGAGCATGAGATGTCTGGCCTGGTGTTGTTGGCAATGAACATCAACTCCCTATTGCTGACCTATACAAATCCGGATGCTCAAAAACCTTGTCAGACTCACTACTGCTGGTAAATCCTGGAGTTATTGGGCTCTTCAAAACTTTGACATTTTCAAAGCCACACTTCTCCACCAGCCTCTCTATCTTTTTCATCTGACTAAGCATAACCTTGCCATCCACAGTCCTCTCTACCTTAATTCCAAGGTATGCCATGAGGTTCCCTAAGTCCTTGAAAACAAACTTCTTTGCCAACTACACCTGCACCACCTTCACTTCCTGCTCAGTCTGAGCAGCCACATAAATCACTAAAGTGACCCCTTCTTTCATGTACACACAGGCATCTGCAACACTGTGCTTGTATCCCAGCTTCACCATCTCCTCATGGATACACAAGTTCCAACAGCGTGCACTCTGCTTAAGCCCATAAAGGGCTTTCCTAAGTCTGTACACCAGGGGTAGGCAACCTTTCCCCTTTAAGGGCCGAGGGACTTCAGCTCCCAGAAGCCTCAGCCATGTTGGCCAATAGGCCCATGTTGGCCAATAGATATTGGGATACTGGGAGCTGAAGTCTCTCGGTCCTTAAAGGGGAAAGGTTGCCTACCCCTGCTGTACACCTTGCCCTCCTTGGCATCATCAAAGCCCGGTGCTTGCTCCATAAACACTTCCTCATCTAGCTTTTCATGCTGATAGGCCATTTCAAAATCGAAATGCCTCACCACCTGACCATTTCTGGCAGCCAAAGCTAGCACTAATCTGAGGCTCTCTGGCTTCGCTGTTGGGGAGAATGTCTTATCAAAACTCTCGAAGTGCTGCTGAGAGAAATCCCTGGCTACCAGTCTGACCTTGTACTTGTGGGTCCCATCTGGCATCTCCTTCTTCTTAAAAACCCACTTACAGCCTACGACCTTCTGGTCATCTGGCCTATTCACTACCTCAAACACCTCCCTTTTCACCAGAGATGAGAACTCACTATCCATAGTTTCAAACTGTTGAGCATTGAGTACACAGACAAAGTAATTTGGAAGCTATCTTCACTTCGTAGGGAAGAACACCGGTGACTTTGGAGGTGGAATGCATCCTCCCAGCCTCCAATGAAATAGACTGGAGCCAGATTAACTCTAAAAAGGTACATTTATTCTTCAATTGCAAGATGTACAGAGGAAACTATTTACACTCATCACCGGCCAACGATAACACACACAACAACAACAATGTGGTCTCTGTTATTTATAGATACTTGCAATAATAATAATAATAATAATAATAATAATAATAATAATAATAATTTTTATTTCTAACCCGCCCCTCTGCAAAGCAACTGGGGTGGCGTACAACAGATTAAAACAATACGAGATAAAACACATCACCAAATACTCCCCTAACCCTCCCACCCCTTAAAAATAGATTAAACTAGAATGATATTAAAACAACAACAAACAATAAAATCATAAAACAAAACAACAAACAGTAGCAGCTAGGGGTAAGAGAATGGATTAACAAACCAGACCATCTAAGAGAAGAGCTGGGAGATTACTCCGGGAAGGCCTGTCAGAAGAGATCCGTCTTTACTGCCTTTTTAAAGGCAGCAAGAGTAGTTATAAGATGGATCTCATCCAGCAGGCCATTCCACAGTTTGGGAGCAGTCGCAGACAAGGCCCTCTGGGAGGCCTGTGAGAGCCTGGTCTTCATGGGCTGCAGCAGGTTCCATGCAGCCACTAAGTCCAGCCTCTTTCTGTGACTTTCTTCCTGTGTCACTTGAAATGTTGTTATCCCAAACATGATGACATAATGTGTTTACACTTGGGCTACATGCTCTCAGGCACATACTGACCTTGGACACTGCTATGTTGTTTTGTATCCCAGCTGCAGACTACTTTCCCAGCTAGCAAGCTGTAAAATGTAAAGTGACCTGTAGTACCCTTTGTCACTTTCCCACATCTGGACATTTAAACTCAGGGAAACCAGTCCTGTGAGAAAGGACTCTCCACAGGACTGCCATTCCAGGATTGAAGGGATCACAGGATCCCTTTCCATCTTCGCTCCGGGAGGAATGGGGAATACTAGCACTCAAAGGAGACCCTTTTCCAGAGTCTGACTAGAGCTCTAAAGAGGATTCTGTATCGGAGAAGACAGGGTCGCAGAGCAGCCGATCCTGTGATGGCTGCCATTTAGACACTGAGCCCTGCCTGCCATTTTTCTATTTTTATCAGCATGACAAAGACTTAGACTTTAAAGTGGAGACAATAAATACCACAATTTCTTTGAACTAAAATAAGCTTTCAAGACTATTGAAGATATTTGTTATATTGGATAACTAAAACTGCAATTTTATAATGGCAGATTTATGCAGCCCAAGTCAGGAGGGAACATCAGAGACCAGGTTGGAGCTGAATAAAAGTAGAGACAGACATTGGAAACAACAAAAATAAGTAAGTAAATATATCAAGGGGACAATAAAAGTACAAGTTAAAGATAAAGAGAATGGAAATGGAGAGTTAATTCATTGTTGGTTAAGTGAAGCAAGGGAAGAAATAGACAAGGAGATTGACAAGAATTAGAAGAAGAAAGGAGAGGGGAAATGGCGACAGATTAATAGTCAGTAGGACAAAGAAGAGAAGAAACAGAAACTAAGGGGGGTTGCAGACTGCCAGAAATAGTGCAAATTGAGTCCACTTTTAGGGTTAGGGTTAGTGCTAGGGAATCATGGGAATTGTTTTTTTTTCTGTGACATTGAGCCTTCTCTGTCAGAGAGCTCTGGTGCCACAATAAAATACAGTTCCCATGATTCCCTCACCCTAACCCTAACCCTAAAAGTGGACTCAATTTGCACTATTTCTGGCAGTCTGCAACCCCCCTAAGTGGGTAGAGTGTTCAAGGGAGAAGGTTATTGGAAAAGAAAGGCACAATGGAAGGAGGATGGGAGGACAGGACAATGAGGAATAAAAGAGAAAGATTAGATCCAATTAGTAAAAGAAAGTAGCGATGGAAAGAGGACAGGAGGACAGGGACAACAAAGGACAAAAGACAGAGAATAGACTGGTTATAGAAAGAAAGATGTGATGGAAAGAGGATGAGAGGATGGGGGCAACAAAGGACAAAAGACAGAGAATAGACTGATTATAGAAAGAAAGATGCGATGGAAAGAGGATGAGAGATTAGGACACTGAGAGATAAAATAGAGAGATTAGATTGGGCTACAGAAAGAAAGACGCGACAGAAAGAGGACAGGAGGATGGGACAATGAGAGAGAAAAGAGAGAGATTAGATTGGGTTACAGAAAAAAAGACACAAGGGAAAGAGGATGGGAGGATGCGACATCAGGGAAAAAATAAAAGGGAAGGGACTTATAAGATAAGAAAGTTGCAAGGAAAGTAATGGAATTTAAAGTTTCATTGAGAAACTTATGACGGAAGAGGACAGGAGCAGGGGACAACTATGAAGACGATGATGATCACAGTAACATGATTGATATAAGAAGGGTAACAAAACCATCTGTTTATAATTACTTTCTCGTTACTTTTATCCAATATAGTTGAATCAATCAGAGAATAAAGAGCTTAATTTTTTTTATCAATTGGTCATTTGATTACATAAATGGTTCCACTTTTTAATGAACTAATGAGTTAAAGAGTAAAGGGTTTGTATGATTTGGGGAAATTGCCTATTAATTAATAAGTAAAAGTGTAGTATAATAATTATTTAATAACTATTAAACTATTAATTAATTTGGATATAAGATTAAATTAATAATTAGAATTTGTAGTGTCAAACTCATTTGGGTGTTTAAACTGATTTATAAATTAACTTGATTTGATTTTTTATACTGAATTTATATTGAATTATAGTATATTTGAATTAAGGATTTGGTTTGGATCATCATAATCAATTCAAGTGATTATAAGATTGAAGAGTAATATGAATTAAAGACAACAATTTAGTAACATAACAAATTAAGATTGTACTGGAGGGAGTGAATGGAGAGTAGAAATTAAGAGGGAATTTGAAATTGGAATACAAGAATTTTATAGTAAATAAAGATAGGAGGAAAACAAGAATTAAGGACTTTTTGGACTGCCTCCCTTAAACATAGAGAAAGAAATAGAGAAAATTTCTAAGCAGAAATTTGTGGAGAAATGGTGATGGAAATTCAAAATCTGACTCCTAGTGCTGCTGCATCTCAAAGAAGAGGTTCCACTGACATGACATCTAAGGTAGCAGACCCCATGCAAGTGCTGTTGGAGAAATTTCAAAAATTTAGATACAAAATGTGTCTAGAAATGAAGAATGAATTAAAGCAATCTAGAAAAGAAACAAAGGAAGACTTACAGAGAGAGCTTGGTGAATTTGGGAAGAAATTGGATAAAATAACAAATGAAGTAGAAAGTTTAAGATCAGATGTGGAAGATTTGAAAGGCAAAACAAGCGGATTTAAGACTACAATGACTGAATTAAATGAACAGCAAAAATGTGAGAGCAACATAAATCTTATGTAAGAGGTCCGTTACAGAAAATGTCTGAAGTTGAGAGGGGTACCAAAAGTTCCAACACAAAGATTTGTATGAGGGAATAACAACTATATTAGCAAAATTTTCTGTAATACCAGAATAAGAGATGTTAAGCACTACTAAAATTTGTTTGGAAGTATATAGATATAGAGGAAGTGTGCCCCCTTTAGAACACCCACCAACTTGTTAAGAGGCACTTATGGGCTCTTTTGAAAATGGAAGCAGAACATATAGATCTCCTTACTGTGGAAAGGCTGCTCTCTAGAGGCAATCAAGTAAATGTTATATTAAGCTTCCATACTGATAACATACTCCTAATGCCTATATATTCGAAAGCAAAATTAGCAAGAAAAGGTATCTTTATTAGACACATGTTTCACAATGATATTGTATTGCCACTGGTTTCTAGAGCCCAACAGCTGCAGTCAAGCTCAGAAAGCTTAAAAGGTCATGTTAGGGAAACCCAAAACCCGACTTTGAAATACAACTCTAAGGATAATCCTTTTGTTTGCTCTGTGTATGACCAGTTGGAAACTGCTAAGAGTGTTGAACTGTCATTGGATTATAACTGTAACACGATCTCATGTAAAAGTGGTCAAGTAGAGTCTGAATATCCTATACAGTATTTATTTGACATCTTGAGTAAAGAGACTCTACCTAACCTAGCCCCATTGTTACCCATAGGAACTTCACTCATGGAAGCAGCCTGTCAGAAGCTAGACTCTTCTATGAGTGTTATCCTATCACATGGTATAAAGATGGACCGTCAGTCCACTAGAGTAATATCATATGATCCACACAGGGCAGAGGTGGGGAAAACATGGGCACAGGAGCTTGCTGAAGTAGTACAAAGTACAGATCTCAACCCTGTAAAGGTACCTATCAGTTGTGACACCAATACGATTAGGACAGAGCTCAGACAAAATAGCTACCAAGGAAAGAATGGTTGTATCTATAATGACCACTTAGGTCAACTGAATGTAATTACTGCAGATTGACTAAGTGAGTCTAAAGGGCCAGAGGGGAATATCTGGAACATAGCAGGATGGAGAAATAGAGCTGCTGATGGGGATCTGATCAATTTTTTGACAAAATTCCATATAATAGCTCTCTAGGAAACATCACTTACCTTTGCTGTCAAGCAGGCAAATTTACCTGGTTTCAAATCCTGGTTTAAGGCAGCAAGGAAAGATAAAAATAAAGGAAGGGACTCTGGGGGTTTAAGTATTTTTGTGAATGAGTCTTTGGGATGGCAAAGCGAGGAATTAATTTTGAAATCAGCCTCACATTATATACTGGCGGTAAAATTTCATTTCAAACTTATGAATATAATTTGTTTGAATGTTTACTTACCACCAATTACTTTATCTTTCTTCTCTAAAGAGATGTGGGTTGAGTTGGAAAACTTAATATTAGAAGTAAATTTAAAATATCCCAGGGCCATTAAAGTCCTACTGGGGGATTTTAATACTAGAGTTGGGCCCTCACTTCAGGAGTTTGTATGTAAGGGGGTTGTCCCAGCTTCTTACCTTCAAAATGAATTAACATGGCACTCTCGTGATCGAACTAGGAACCAAGGTGGTTCCTGGTTTATTTCACTTGTGTATAATTGTAACCTTCAGATATAGGAGGGTTGTGCTGATAGTTTTGTTTATCAATTTACGTGTCACTCTAGAACTTCTATTTATTTATTTTTATTTATTTATTCATTTATATCCCGCCCCTCTGCAGAGCAATCGGGGCGGCTTACAAGATTAAAATCTCCATACATATATGTTAATACACTGTAATCAAAACTTAAACATTCCGAAACCCACCCACTCCTTAAAAAGTGAGGGTTCTTCTTCTTAGGCTAGGC
>CM034703.1:234799274-234822929 GCA_020142125.1 Phrynosoma platyrhinos
GGAGATTTCCCAAACTTTGTCTGAATGAACAGATCGCTATTGGCAATCTGACCTTTTGGGTATGTCAGCTTTCCCTATCAATTCACCAGCTAGGCTTCTCTTCCTTCTTTCTTCTCTCTGCTGATTGCAAAGCCCAGGAAACTTTAAAACAAAGGATTTGGGATATTAGTGCTCAAACAGATATAGCTGCGATGGCTGGTTGCAAATCCTTAAACAGGCTAGCCAAAAACTTATTTTGGCTTAGAAAAATATCTTAGACTACAGTTAACACAAAGTCAGAGAACATCTTTTACAAGAGTCAGATTTGAACAGTTAAAATCCATGGTCAGATCAGGATGATTCCAAAAAATACCTTACTACGAAAGAACATGTATTTGTAGTGCTTGTGCTGTAGAGAACACTATACATATCCTGTTTGATTGTAGCATAAACGTCAAGGAGAGATCCCATTTTTTTACAATCTTACTTGGCTAGAACAATTAATTGGGATCCTACTGTTAAATTGTCCTATTTTCTCTCTGGGGAGAACTTACATTTAGTAAGATGTACTGCAAAATTTCTTATAAAAGTGGCTTATTTGAGAGATCAATTCAATATTTATCATGGAGTGCCATGTCATGGTGACGAGCATATTTAATCTCCCTAGTTCCTTTAGCCTTGTCCCCCAGTTTTAGCTTGATATATTTTACTTTGTATGTGTAGTTTATTTTGTATATCATTTTATTTAGTTGTTTATTTAAACGTATGTATTAACCCTAGTCAATCTTACATTTGTTTTAGGAGTGAGCTACTTTACTATTATTTGTATTCTGATACATTGTATTTTGTACTTGAAATACTGAATTTTATTGTTGATATTGTTGATATGGTCAATTGACTAATCAATAAATTTGTTGTTGTTGTTGTTGTTGATGGATCAACCATGGAGATACAGGATAAATTCCATAATGAAAGCTAAAGATTTCCTGAAGAAGTTACAAACAGAAAAAAATTGAAGAACAAGAAGAAAAATCAATGAAAGAGAAGCAAAAGGCAAGGATGAGACTAGTAACAGACTCCAAACAGGAAGAAGGATCCGAAGAGAAAGAAGAGGAATCTCAAGAGAATATAATGGGGGAGCTGTTTTCTAAAGAAGATAAAAGTATGCAAAAATACCCCAGAAAAGGGGATGATGATGAATAATTGTTTATTTAATTAACTAAACATGGATATGATGGCTAAAATTATCTCATGGAATGTGAAAGGTCTAAACTCAAAATTTAAGAGAAGCGAAGCTTTCCATTATTTAGCAAAAAAGAAAGCAGATGTGATTTGTTTACAAGAAATCAAGATAAGATGAGAAAGACTGAAACAAATTATTTGAAAAATCCAAAGGTAGGGCAGATGTTTATCGCATCCAATGAGAAAAGGAAAAGAGTAGTAGTAGTATACATCCAAAACAAATATATGGCTAAATAAATTTTCAGAGTTCAGAAGGGTCACTATATTGGTGTGGAGATTCAAATTGAGAACATTAAATATCTTTTAATTGGTATATATAGCCTAGCAGAAAAACAGTCAAAATTTTATAAAAGAATAATATTTAAAAAAAGAGAGATCCAAAAAGAGGAGTATGAAGATGTGATTATGCTGGGTGATTGGAATGGAGTCATTGACCCCAAAAGGACAGAATGTCAACAAAAAGAATAAAAAAAGAACCAAGGGAAATTACCTACTTCCTTTTTTGAGTTGCAAGAACAGCTGAATTTGATAGATGCATGGGGAAATATTTATCCAAATAAATATGGTTTTACCTTCTTCTCTGAAAGATACAAATCATTTTCAAGGATATACATGTTCTTGGTGTCATGTGAATTAATACCTACAATCAAGGAAATGGAAATATTACCTAAAATTCTTTCAGATCATATCCCGATTCTATTAAAAGTGGAAATAGTGAAAAGACAATTCTCTTGGAAATTGAATGACAACATGTTAAATGATAAAAACTTTCAAGAAAAATTAAGGAAGATACTGAAACAATATTTCTTGGATAATACCCTGGATTACTTAAAGCCAAAACAGTATGGGCTGCCAGCAAAGCAGTGTTGTGAGGAGTAATGATACAAAGAGGTGCAGAAGTAAAAAGACAACATTCCATGGATATGGAAAGGCTAGAAAAGGATACATGATGTGCTGAATTACAGCTTTCTAAAGATCCTATTTGTGATAAGAAAAATAAGCATTTACAATGGTTGAGAAAAAAATTGGATAAGATGCTGGCCGAAGAAATAGCAAGGAAGATGAAATTCATTAAACAAAGACATTTTGAATTTGCCAATAAGTCTGGGAAATGGCTGGCATACAGATTAAGACAAGAGAAAGATAGAAGAACGATTACTAAAATAAAAGGAGATAAAATGATACATGTACAAGAAGAAATCCAGAATGCATTTAAAAGTTACTATATAAGATTATACACAGTAGATGATATTAATTCAGAAGAGGTAAGTCAATACATAGATAAGCAAAGTATTAATAAAATAACAATGGAACAACAAAGATTCCTAAATGCTGATTTTACAGAGAGTGAATTAATTCAAGCAATTGAGAAATTAAGATAAAGCCCCTGGACCAGATGGTTTCTCTGCAATGTACTAGAAAACATTTGTAGATGAATTAAAAATTCCTATATTAAAAATCTTGTCTAGATCTAGGGGTTTAAACAATGTCGTTAAAGATGGGATTCCCGACAAATGGAAGAATGCAAACATTACATTGATACCAAAAGAAGGCAAAGATGAAAAAGAAATTGGGAATTATAGACCAATATCTCTGTTGAATACAGATTACAAGATTATGACATTAATTTTGTTGGACAGACTTAAACAGATCCTAGTAAGTTTAATTCATGATGACCAATTGGAATTCTTACCTTCACGACAATTTAAAACAACATTAGACTGATAATAGATACCATTGAGTATTATGGGAAAAAATGATAAAAACTAATATTTGAGGATGCAGAAAAGGCATTCAGTAACGTAAATTGGAACTTTATGACACAACTACTTGAGAAAATGGAGGTGGGACCTAAATTCTGTGGTTGGATTAAAGAGATTTAATGAGAGCAATCTGCACAGCTAATTATAAATGGGAGAAGTACAGAAAACTTTAAAATTTCAGCAGGAACCAGACAAGGTTGCCCCATATCACCACTGCTGTTTAGAATAGTACTGGAAATGTTAATGAATAAAATAAGATGTGAAGATGCAATAAGAGGAAGGAGGATTAATGGGTTAGAATACAAATTGCAAGCTTTTGCCGATGACTTGGTTCTTATTTTAGAAGACCCAAAACAACAAATTACAGAAACTTTCCAAATAATTGAAGAGTTTGGTAAGATGGCAGGTTTTAAAATTAATTGAAAGAAAATGGTTATAATGACAAAAAATATGACTAAGAAAGAAGCTACAAAGTGCTCAGTCAAAAATAAAGTTAAGTACTTAGGAATTTGGCTTACTGAGAGGAATGTTGACTTATTTGACAATAACTTCAAACTTAAATGGAAGAAAATTAAGAATGATCTGGCAAAATGGATGAAACTGAATCTTACATTAACTGGTAGAGTTGAAGCAGTAAAAATGATGATTCTCCCAAAGATGAACTTCTTGTTCCAATGTATCCTGATTATACATAATGTAAAACCATTTAAAGAATGGCATAAGAATCTAAGGGAATTTATTTGGAAGTTAAAGAGACTGAGAGTCAATTGGTAAATGATGACAAGAAATAAAAGTGAAGGGGATAGAAGTGTCCAAGTTTTAGAACTATATCACCAAGCCAATGTGCTTAATTGGTTGTTAGATTGGATCTTACTTAAAAATACAAAAATACTGAAACATTGAAGGATTTAACAACCGATGTGGGTGGCATGGGTATTTATGGTATGGTAAAGCAGTGGTACACAAAGAATTTAATCACCATGTGATAAGGAGAGTACTTTTGAATGTATGGGATGAAGTTAAAAAGATAACATATAGAAAAATTCCACTTTGGATTTCACCTCATGAAGCTTTCTTTGGGAAGTGGACGGCAGTTGAAACATGGCTGAGATATGAGGACATACTTGAAAAATCAAACCATAACAAATTTGAGTTAAAAACAATTGAAGATTTAGAGCAGTTAGATCCCAAAATACATTGGCTACTGTATACTCAATTAAGAGTAAGATTTAAGACGGACTCTAAATTAGAAGACTTTGAAGAGGAACCCTAGATCTAGACAAGATTTCAATGAAATCAGAGAAAAAAAGAACAAGTAAACTTTACAAAATGTTGATGGATAGAGAACAAGAAAGGGAGTTGATTTCAGATAATATGATTAAATGAGCTACTGATACAAGGAAAACAATTGACTTGGAAATGCCAGAAAGAAAAAGATAAGTTCACTCTCTAGATTTAAAGGAAAATTACTGGAAAATGGAACAAAGGTGGTATTTGACTCCAGCCAAGATTGCAAAAATTTACAGTACAGGCTTGAACAACTGTTGGAAGTGTAAACAAAATGTTGGATCATGGTTCCACATTTTGTGGAGATGTTCCAAAATGAAAGTGTACTGGAAGAAAATCCATGACTCAATACAAGAAATTTTCCAAGTCAAATATGAATTAAAACCAGAAATGTACTTATTTAATATGTTAAATAAAATGGACCTGATATTAGAGAAAAAATACTGGATAATTCTTTTATATATGATTTCAGCAGCAAGGCTGTTAATAGTCCAAGGTGGAAAAAACAAAAATTGCGTACTGTGGACGATTGGCTAATGAAACTAGTGGAAATGAAAGATATGGACAGATTAATAGCTTTACTAAACCAAAAAGATTTGGATAAATGGATAAGGATTGGTCTCCTATTGTAGAATATATTAATATGAGATGGTGTTGAGATAGCAAGTAGAGCTATGAGAAGGATAAGAATTATTTTTAAAAGGGGATAAGATCGTAATTTGAAATGGAATATAGGTTTGCTTGCCAATTTTATGAATGAGAGCTATTAAACAAATTAAAGAGACAGGGAAAGACTTATGAATCAAGAGTATAAACAAAGGTATTTATTGTCAAAGGAACGTTTGGAAGTATTATATTGTAATGTTAGATGATGAACTGACTATCTTTTAAAAATCGGTCTGTATAAAAGTATTTTTAGATGTTTATGTTTATGAATAAATAATTATTTAAAAAATAAGTTGGAAGTGATCTGAAGACACACAATAACAACTTTACAGGAATGTCATAACCTATGAATATTCTGCACATAAATGCTGAATATATCTTATTTTATTTTACTGACTGTATCGTAGGGAGAGATGAGTTACAGAGGCACCTTTTCAGTGATTCCTCTGGGGACAATTGCAGGTTGTTTTGTTGTTGTTTTGTTATTGTTGTTGTTTTAATTGTACTGCTAGAATCAATGGCCATCTGGTTCAGAGGAATCAAGGCTCTGGAACCTAATTCCTATATGCTGAATTACACATTGATCATGTTACATAATCCTTGTTCTGAATGTGGAGATTTTCAAACTTCTCCCTTCTTAGAAAAATCAGCCCACCGTCAATGAATGTGTGGGTGGACTCTGCTTGGTAAGAATGAGTGAATAGACACTGCTGAGAAGATAGCAGGAACTCAGCTGGGCTTTTTTTTAAAAAAAAATACTTTCTGCCCTCCCCCATCTTCCTTCTCCAACATTCACATATGTGTCTCTTCTACCCAGTTTTCCTCCACCCCAGCCAACAGTCAAGATCCATTGCCACCTCTGGAATCTGTCTACTTCAAGGTGACCTTTGCTATGTAAATTTGGCATCTTTTGAAGTGTAGTCAACAACCTTCACTCTATTTTCAAGATATTTAAGGATCTCCAAATTAATTGTCAGATGTCTCTGGTTAGAATTCATGGTGTCTCCATGTCACTCTGAATTCTGATTCAGCTCCAGTTTTCCCATCCTATCTGTGTGGCCGAGTCCAACCCATCATTGGATTCCTGGAGCAGTCTTGTCAGGTAATATCACTGTTAGAAGGCCTATTGTCTATTCCAATGCTAACTACTTTATTCTTGAGTCTTTGTAAGAGTATGTAAATGATTGGCTGGCTTAGTGTGTGTGATCCCCAATAAATTTACAATTCATTTGAATAAGCCTTGCCTCTGGTGATTTACTGTCCCTTACTCCCTCCATATCAATTGGGATATATCCTGGCTAATTAATTGAGCTAATTAACATTCCCTCTGATCCTGGTCTCATAATAAATGTGTTTTGATGGTTTAAATATTTATTTAAAACACTTGAATCATTCTTAAAAATGTATGCCCATCTTCATGTATGTCATGTTAAAATGGGACAGAAAGTCTGGAACAAGATTTCTGCTAAATGAGAAAAAAAGATAATAAATTTTAGACATAACAGAATTTTCTTTAGGCCAAAAGAATAATACAGAAATTAATAATGATAACATTATTTACGACTTTGGTGGTGATGATACAGAAAAATTCCAAAGATGTACTGAATTCCTGCTTTTACAAATGCTTTTTGAAAAACATTCTAGGGAATGTGCCAAAACATTGTGCTCAGTCACCAAAGCCATTCAAATTGCTGTTAACAAGAGAACTAATGAATCACTTCATGCAGTGCTGTAAATGAAAATGCTTCATCCTTATCTAATATACATTGTCATCTCCCAAGTCTATCTGGCTTTTGTGTTTACACATTTAACAATGCCTTTTCACCTTAGTTGTTCATTTCTTGTATTAGATTCTTACTTTTCCTCTCTTTGTCTAAGAAAGGGCTTGGCCACATGTTATATTTGGCAGAGAAAATAGATTCTCAGTGTATCTGTATCTGTAGCAATTCACTTATTGCATTGGAACTTTGTTAGATTGTGGTCATGTTATTTGTATTGTATATCATTTTGTTCTCTATGTTTTAACTAGTGTTCAGGTTTTTTAAGGGGGTGGGTATTCGGTCTTTCTGGTTTTATATTGTAAGTAATTTTAATTGTTGTTAGCCACCCCAATTGTTCACAGAGGGGTGGGGTATAAATACATTATTATTATTATTATTATTATTATTATTATTATTATTATTATTATTATTATTATTATTATTATTATTATTATTATTATTATTATTATTATTATTATTTATAGCTGGAATGGCAAATCAGTAAGATACTGTTTTCAAGCCTGGTCACATAGCAAATTTAAGAAGCATGTTGACATAGAAAATTTAACAAGCTCTCTTGCATTTATATACTATACATGCATGCTACACTGAGTCTTATTAATAAATATAAACTTTATAAACATGTCAATTCTGCTTTGGTGCAAAAAAAATTACAATTCACAGAATTCCATAGCATTGATCCATGGCAGCTAAAGTGGTGTCAAACCAAATTATTTCTGCAGATTGGATTCAGCCTATATGAACCAAAAAGCATCACACATTCAATTTGCCTCTCCTTTTCCATATAGCAATTGACAACCTGCCCCCCCCCCATTAAGGAGCAGGGATAAGAGCAAAACTGAGGTATTTCCCATAAGCTAAGTTCTCTCTGGAGATCCCCCCCAATTAAATCATTTCCACACCCCGTTTCTGGCAACTTCCAGCAGCACAGCATGATGAACATCTGTTCTCAAAACCAAGACTAAAAATCTTGATTGGCTACCATGCAAACGAATACTAGACTAGAGAATATTTTGGTATAATCCAGCATGGGTTGTCTTTTCTTCTTAGAAAGTTAGAAGAAAGAATCTTTCCACTCCCCAAAAGAAATCCATTCCAAGTGTTTTTTCTCTTGATTCTTTCCTATAGCAATTCCTTATAACAACCAAATCTTTTACATTAAAAAATATATGTCAGAATTAGTATAAGTTCTTTCTTAGAGAAATGGTAGAGACACATGCAGAAGGAGGAAAGCAAACTCTGAGGGAAGAAAGGGTAAAATTTGAAATTGCCCTCTGCCTTCTTTCATCCAGTCAATCAGTTTACAAAGCAAACTGTAACAGAGTTTGTTCACTAGGACATTCAGACATTTGTTGACTCAGATGCATTTGGGAAGAATATATTTTCAGGACAAGGATAGAGGCAGGAGCTGCAAATGTTCTTTAGGGGGAAGACAGAGCTGGGAGGGGGAAACCAAAAAAAGACTGTGAGACTTGGGGTAAATAGTTCAGTATCATCCCAGACCCTGAAATCTTTAAACCTAGAAACAGCTATTGGTGATGTCATTAAGATAACAACAGTTGCTCACAGCTTGTCATTCAAACACACAGAGAGAACATATTTTCTTTTTTAGAAATGAAAAGGGGAAGCAGACGGGCGGCATGGGGCCACCCCAGGAAGCTGTGGATCGGGGCCGAGGCATCCCCATTCCTCGGCCCCGTGGTGCAGCTTTGCCACCTCTGGAAGGAGTGCTAAAATAGCACTCCTTCCACAAATTGCCAAAGGTGCGCCGCAAAAGGCTGCCAGCGCACCTTCGGTGGCTTTTCCGCTGCAGTGTGTGTGGACGCTGCAGTGGAAAGGCATCCTCGGAGCGCCAGCCGTGCGGAGGGCCGGCTGCTCCGAGGATGTTTTGGGGAAGGGGTTGAGGTGCCCAGCATGTGGCTACCCCTCCCCTTCCTTGCTTTGAAGATGCCGCTTTGCGCCATCTGCTTATCCTCTATGATAGAAATCTTAGCTAAGGGGCTATTCCCAGATCAGTGTGAAATGAGTGGATTATTCTTCTCATTTACATAGGGAGATGGGATAACGAATGGTTAATCTACTCTACATACTTTTAGTCCTTCTGAGCCCACCAAAATGGGGTGAATTTGCACCCTTGCATTCCACCTGGAGATGACTTATGTAAGCTGGAGACACAGGGCAAGGCCCCAAGATCTAGGAATCCTCCTGAGAGGATACTGAGAGGACAAGAAACTGCATACTGAGAGCATGAGAAAATAAAGCTCAATATTACCCTGTCCTTCCCCTTTAGTGTATCAGTTACAACTGGAAATTCTCTCTACAAAATTTGCTCCAGAATCTATTTTAGTTGTGGAAGATACCTAAGATCAAGGCATGTAGGCCTGGCCAACTTGTAGGGTTATGAAGCTGCTGTTTCTCTGTTGTGCCACTGTTGCAGCTGTCAAATATCTCCTGAGCCCACCAATGTCTTTTTTAGGAGAGCTGATATGGACACATTCTAACTACATCTAATTCTAATTTCTTCTTGTTGTTTCCCATTGGTACCATTTTGGCTCCATTGCTATTGTAATTAACAAGCTAAATTTACTCTTAAAAAGTGCCACCAAAGCATGACACTTTACAAGGTAACAGAAGTTGAGACATAATATTCAAAGTAGATATGAACATCAGATGGAGCAGGAGGAACATAATGGATGAAGAGAAAGTAAGAAGGCCTATACATCTGCCAGAACTTACTGGGATGGAAAATGGAGCAAGAACATGGGAAACTGAGAACATAATGACAGTGAACCAGACTTTAAATTACTTTAGACTTTGCATCCAGGTTTGGGATCTCCTAATTTAGGAGTTTATCGCATGTAATTTAAATTGACTTACCCCAGTCATGTTTAATCCTGAAACCGGATTTTATCGCATGCACCAGGAGCCATTAGAGTGCAACCCAGATGCATCCCGGACCCCAGCCATGCTTAGCCGCCATCTTTTCAAAACCAGGAATCTGCTGATCTTGAAAAGATGATGGCTAAGCGTGGCTGGGGTCTGGGATGTAACCAGGTTGCACTCGCCTGGCTCCCAGTGCATGTGATAGAATCCAGCTTCAGAATTAAGTGCAACTGGGGTAATTTGATTTAAATAACATGCAATAAACACCTTAGAGTGGTGTTAGTAGCTGTCCAATGGCAAAAGTGATTGGCTTTGTTAAATATTACTTCATCTACACAATTATATCAGTTTGATATTGCTTTAACTGCCATGGCACCATCCTATGGAATCTTGGGATGTATAGTTTGTATTTAGGATCCACCACTGTTTTAGAAAAGAGCTATTAAAAAACTTTTAAAGTCATTTGAAATATCTAGTGAATGTGGCACACAAATTAATGAGTTCTAAAGAGGTGACATGGCACTAGAATTTACATATTGTGATGAGTGGATTAACAATGTAAATAGGGGGCTGTAGTAATAACTGGATGTTGGGGTGTTGTTTTTAACTGTTCACAATGCTCTGAAAGGAAGGGGATTACAGCAGCTGTAAACTCTTATTTCAATTTTGGCCAGCAAAAAGGAGCCCTAGATACTCCATTTTAAGCACAGGCCAAAATATTGTCAAGTGAATAATAGAACAAGCCCTTTTAAATGCTTGCATTTGATTTCTCTGTTATCTTCAGCTAAGCTATTTTCTTGGCTCACAGATAATGTTTACAAAAACAATACCATCTTTCTGGTTGCTCTAAATGGCTTTGTAGTTATATTAACAAAATCTCAAAGTTTCATTTAGAATTGGCAGCTGCTAATGCTGAGGGCCAGGGTTGTCTGCTACAAAGAGAGCTTGGTTTGACACTTGCACCTGAATTCTGTGATAACCTCAGGTCTCAATGGGTGGTAAATCATTGTCTCCCAATTCCCTGACAACAGCTAGGGATTCCAACAGATTGAGGCTGACCAGTCTATGTCCCATAGGGTGCCTTGTGTCTTAGTTCTGGAGACCAAAGAGCAACATTATTTCATGTCTGTAGTTATCACTCTGCATTTTCTGTTGCACAGATGGAAACCATCAGTCAATGGATGTGGCTATCATTGAATACTGATGCACTCTATGTATTATCCATATCTGACCTTTGGGTTGAAAATTAGTCAGAAACAAAAAGACTTTAATCCAAGGAACATGCAATGTAGGATTGTGTCAAGAGAAGGAGACAGCAAGGCTGAGGAAGAAATGCGTTGGGAAATAAAGTTACAGCCAAGGTTTCACAGAAAGGATAGGTTCTGAACAGAACTTGGAAAGTACTTCTAAAAAGTAATTACTTTACTTCACATTATTTAAAAAGTAGCTCATTGCCATTATGTGTTACAGTACTGGAAAGGTAAGTTGCTGGATTGTTTGCTGTACTGCTCATTACTTTTTCATTACCTTCCCCTTTCTGAGGGAAAAAATATCTTAGGATTGATGAGAGAATGGCATAAAACTTGAAAAACCCCTGTCAAAATATTCCTAATAATGTACCTTCAAAGTAACTTTGAAAAAATAACTAGAAACCATTACTTATTATAAGAGTTAAGTCAATTTGTTCCTACTTATTATATTGTTCTTTCAAAAGTGTCTTCTTTGAAACCATATTACTGAAAAAAGTAACTAGTCAACATCAACCATGGAGTTTTTTGCACAGATGAAAAAAACGGCTTATCTTTCATGGTTTGAATCCTCTTCCGGGATGCAGCCAGGTATTATCACACCAATAGTTGCCACCAGTTCTGCCAGCCGAGTACAGCCAAGTTGCATCCTGGGTCCCAGGTGCCACTTTTCAAAATCAGAAAGCTCCCAGCTTGGAAAAATGGCTGCTGAAGCATGCCTGGGACCCAGGATGTAGTTAGGCTGCATCCCGGCTGGTGAAATCGGTGGCAACTATTGGTGTGATAATACCCGGCTGCATCCTGGAAGAGGATTCAAACCAGGAAAGGTAAGCTGGGTTTTTAGCTGTGCAAAAAAATTCCTATATTACTTGTGACTCATTACTTCCAAGCTCTGGTTCTGAATCAGGATTAGAAGAAAGAGGAGGAAATGGGTTTGATGTTCATGTTCTGGAATCAAGTTTTACCTGTGTGAAGAGGCAGATAAGAACTAAAAATGTGGGCAGCAAAGGGAAATGTCCTCTCTTTAAAGAGAACAGAATGCCTTTAAGCAGCTGGAAGTTGTACAGTTGGAGCACAGGCTGCAGCAACATATTAGGATAGCAGAAAGCAGAAGGGGGAGAAGGTGAGGCTGTGGAGACCTTGGCTACATGTGGAATGGAGTAGGAAAGACTCTCTAGTGATGTGATGGATAATCTAACCCTTTTGCTAAAGTATTGCACCCCAGAGATTGAATTAGCCTTTTGTAGAGAATATTTCAAAGGCAATACTTAATGAGCCTCACAGTTCTAAATCCAATTACAAAGCCCCTGCACTATTTTCTGAAGTTCAAACCTGGTGAGATCAGGCATTGTTTATGTGTATGTGCCACATACTAAATGTAAACTGTTGATGTCTGAGAGAAAGCAAAGAGATAATTTATCAATTGTTCAGTTTTGCTTACAAAACATCCCTACCAGTTCTTTTTTTTTTTTTTTTTTTTTTTTTTTTTTTTTTTTTTTTTTTTTTTTTTTTTTTTTTTTTTTTTTTTGCAGATTTTCTTGCTCTTATCTGCAGATGTCAGGGGCTGAATCTTGGAATTTTTGCAAGAATGCAAGAGCCCTGTAGGATCACACCATTGCCCTGCCTCCTCCTCTGCCACTGAACAATGATCATTCTTATAATAAAGATTATCCAAAGAGTGTTAGTTTAAAGAGTTAACTAATTATTCAAGGGCATAGCCATACCAGAAACAGCCTTTCTGTGAGGTGGGGGAAGCACCTATGCTAGGCAGAAGAGTGTAAGTGGTGACAAAATATAACTTCCCTAACAGGGAGGACTTCAGTGACCACTCTGGAGGTTTAAATAACATTCTCTCAGGTATACAAATACTGCATCTGGGAAGCACTTAGGCAGGTTCTCTGCCACCGATGCTGACTGGCACTGTCACCACTCCAGAGTGCTGGTTGCTCTCTGCTTGCTGAAAATGCTTGGTCATGAGAGCAGCAAGCCCAGCCCTGGGGAGAGCCAACTCAATTATTTTCCTAGTTCTGAAATGTTACAACAAAGAAACACAGAAAGCCCACAGGTCAAGAATGTCTTCTTGTGACAGAATAAGATATCAGCACTGCCCTGAACACACTGTCTTGTTCTAAGGAAGGACCCTTCAAAGGCATTCTGTGTGTGTATATGTGTGTGTGTGTGTGAGAGAGAGAGAGAGAGAGAGAGAGGAGGGAAGAGGAGTTGAGGAAAGTGTGGGAAGAGCAGAGGGAGATATAGGGAGAGTGGCAGTGGTGATGGAATGAATCCTCACATCACAGGTAGAAGAATATAATGCATCAAAACAGAGCCAAATTATAGTATCCACAATCAAGTAGGAAGAATCAGCAAGTATAGGAGATCCTTGTGTGTTTAAAAGGGCTGAAAACCCTCAGAAATTTATGGCACCTAATTTTGGTATAGTTTTAAATAGCTTAGTTTATTTTCATTATTCCTAAGACTTGTTTTGTTAGAACTTGGGAATTTCTACCCCCAAATTTGTTGTTGTGGTGGTGTGTCTTCAAGTTGTTTCTTACTTATGATGACCCTAAGATGAACCTACAGGGTTTTCTTGGCAACATTTGTTCAGAGGGGGAGTTATCTTTGCCTTCCTCTGAGGTTAAGAGAGTGTGACTTGCCCAAGGCCACCCAATGGGTTTTCATGGCTGAGAAGGGATTCAAATTTTGGTTTCCCAGCATCATAGTCCAACACTCTGAGCAATGCACCATGCTGACTCTGTACCCCAAAACTTGCTACAATTTAAAATATTAATATTTTTAAGGTGATACATTGATACATTGATTCTGCATCTGCACAGTTGGCAGTCAAATCACACCAGTGAGTCTGTTGATTCTGCTGCTCCTCTCAGCAGGTTTTGATACCATTGACCATAGTATCCTTCTGGCCCACATTGATGGGATGGAACTTGGAGGCATAATTTACACTGGCTCTGTTCTTTCTTCAAGGGATGAAAACACAAAATAGTGCTTTGGGACACCTGTTTGATTCCTTGGTTATTGGTCTTTGGGGTCCCTTGGGACATTGTTTTGTAAAGTTGCTGTTCAACATCTTCATGAAACCACTGGGAGACATCAACCAGAAGCCTGAGATTCGAGGCCTCCAGTACGCTAATGATACCCAACTCTATATCTCCTTTCCACTATATTGCAAAAGAATACACTGGATGGGGAGTTATTCCAGCAGTTGGTAAATCCATGCAAATTAATCCCCTCCAGCCTGAAATGATAGCTGTGGAATCCCACATGGGTGAATGTGGGATTCCACAGCTATCATTTCAGGCTGGAGGGGGATGAATTTGCATTCATCAATAGTTGGATTTACCAACTGCTGAAATAACCATCCCATCCAGTGTCTCTAACTGTAACCAATGAAGTTGTATCCATTTCACTGTATTCATTTGTGTTCTTCTTTACCTGCAGTCTGCCCACCTCAGTGTTGAAGACACCTCCTCTGTCAGGTTGCTGCTAAAACTCTTTCCTTTCCCATGTTCCACCGCCAAGTCTAGAACCAGGCTGATGTGTTTCAGCAATGTGAAGGTGCCTGCCAAACATCAGCCACACACTACAATTTTGGGGTAGCACTGCAAGAACATGCATAACTCAGAAATTATGAGGCAATTTATTGCTCTTTATGAAAGTATCTTTTTTACATTTTTTTCACAGGCAATTAATTAATATTAATTAATATCTGAATAGTAATTAAAAGCTGAAATATGACTCTAGGAGAGGAGAGTTTGCGCAACACTAGTTTCAGCAAAGTAACTGAGATTTCCAATGTGATTAATAGCTGAGCAGGAGGATAATAACAAAGCACTTGCATTTTTGTATGTTTCTATGCATTTTTAAATCCTCAATGGGAGCCAGTATGGCTATTTTCCATAATTGGACAACCTTAATGCCAGTTCACTATCAGGACAAGAAAGGAAAAAAATGTGAACATGAGAGCATAATTCTACAATCAAGTGCCTCAGTGAACAGGAGAGAATTCAGAAACATAGCCATGTTAGTCTGGATCATCAGTAGGCAAAGGAATTTTGTAGCACCTTTAAGACTAACAGTGAGAAAGAAGTTATAGCATAAGCTTTTGTATACTGAGGAAGTAGACCAAGTAGGCCAAGTCTATGAAACCTTATGCTACAACTTCTTTTGCATAGTTAGTCTCAAAGGTGCTACAAGATCTCTTTGCATATTGATATTCCCAACTAACAAGGCTATGTCTCTGAAGTGAATAGAAGAGGTTGAGTAGGAGTACTCATCTGACCATCCTACTCTTAAGACACATTGTTTTTCAAGCATCCCTTCAAGAGTGCTATCCTAACAGAAGGGGCTAGAATTAGTCACAAGACTCTTTTGCCATCAAAATGCCATCTCTTAGAATAAATGCCCTTCCACTAACAGAAACAGTCCTGTTCTAAGGACAGAATTGTCAGAGAGGCTTTGTCACAGGATGTAAAAAATGTCCCAGGTGTGTGCAGTATGCAAAAAGGAGGAAAGCTGACTCAGAAGAAGTTGATGAAACTTCATCAGGAAGTTGTGTGGCAACAGTTCAAAACTGCATAGTCACTGTGGGCATGTGACAGCAAAATAATGAAACACTGACAGGGGTTGGGGTCAGAATCCTAAACAGATTTTGTGTATATAAGGAAGAATGTTCCAGTGCATTGTGGTTAGGTGGATGTTGGTTGGTGGCAGAGCATTATGTTGGATCGTGTAAATATTACTGTATCATTCTTGTATATATTTGCTGCAACTAAGATTTTAAAACCTTTTCATAAGAACCCCACAGTTGTGAGTAAAACTCTGTTAACCAGATGGAGCTTTTTCTCTTCAACTACTTCCAGACTCTCAAGTGGTGTTTGTTTCCTGGCTGGCTGTCTTCTGCGTATGGACTCAGTTTTCTCTGTGCTAACAGAATAGCCCCAGAAGGACAGCAAATGGGTGATTCAAGTAGGAACTGAGTTATACTAGATCCAACCTTTGTATAGCCAAGGGATGCTGCCCCAGTGCTGCCACAAAATTAGTAATCCAAAGGGTAAGGGTAATCTGGATCTAGCACACATTCAGCTGATCTTATATCCACTGGTAGTTGGCTGGTTTTTGCCTGCAATGTAACTCTACAGCCTTCCCAAAGACAACTGATGTGATACTTTCTGTATACACAAATGTATTATGAGCAACCACTTCATAGCTGAGGTCAATGTGGAATCCAATCTTAAGAATGAATTTGCCAGTCTGGAACCACAATGTGATTTGCCAAACCTGACACAACCCTAAATTGATATGAACTGCCCTCAGTATCAGTCTAAATAAAGAATGCTTGGAAGCCAAGGAAGCTCATGTGAGTGATTCAATCAGATGAGTGAAGATGGCAATAAGATGTGTGTGTACTGGGAAGGTTGTCATTAAAAAAAAATCTGCCCAACAACATTTGTGTGTGTTGTTCATCTTCAAGTCATTTCCAACTTATGGTGACCCCAAGCTGAACCTATCTTATGGTTTTCTTGGCAAGTTTCTTCAGAGGGGATTTGCCATTGCCATCCTCTGAGGCATAGAGTGTGACTTGCCCAAAGTCACCCAGTGGCTTTTCATGGCCAAGCAGGGATCTGAACTCTGCTCTCCAGAGCCATAGTCTGACTCTCAAACCACTATGCCACATTGGCTTGTAGCCAAGACAAGATAGTAAAGTTACCTTTCAAGAATTTGATAGATGAACTACTGCATACTAATTAAGAAGCAAATGATGCTATGTCTCCATAATTCTACAAATAAATAAACCAGGCTTTCCTTTCCCAAAGACTGGTTTATTTTCTACATTCTTTTTTACATCTATTTTCTACATTCTTTTGTCTTGTCTGAAAAATGTTCAGCTGTTTCTTTTGAAGAAAAGCCTTTGTATTTTATGGCAACTCTACATTAGGTGAATTTTCAGAGACACTTCCAACAGAAATTTATGCTTAAGAAATTTAGGCATAAATATAGCCTAGATGTAAAGGTGTTTAAAAGGAATATACAAATGATATACATAGTGGTGGTGGGGATCCTTAAACTCTATGCTTGCTTTATTTTATCCACATTCACAGCTGTATGAATTAGGATAAATCACAATTTAGACTTACATTGGATATAATGATGATAATAATAATAATAATAATAATAATAATAATAATAATAATAATAATAATAAATTTTATTTATAACCCCGCAATCGGGGTGGCGTACAACAGAATTAAAAATACAACAAGTAAAACAATTTCTACCTCCCACCTCTTACCCACCCACCCCTTAAAACTGAATTAAACCAACATAAAATTAAAACAGCCAAGATAACTGAATTAAACCACCAGTTTTGTCATGTTTTGTTTCACTCTCAATGTTCTTTAAGTATAGCCCTGGTGTTCTTTATCCTACCTAACACATAAAACTCTACCAAGAAAAGGTTCAGTTGAATACAAACCTGCCACTAAATGTTTTTGGCAGAAGCTTGTCTTGTAAAACCAAACAAAAAGATTTATACTCCAAATCCACAGGAAGTGCAAATTCTTTTAATGGATTTATCAGAGCTGAGTTATGATCCAATTTAATATTTGGTAACAAGAATTTTGTGAGCTCAGGTTGCCACAGGATAGTTTGTGAGAATAAATAATGCACTGGGCTGTCCAATTCCAAGTTCAGAGAAGAGTGAAGTTGTGACTATGATTCTAATCAAATTTATGCAGAGGGCACATTCCCACTGGAGATATACATAGGTAGAATGACATTGGGGGCTGCTATCTACTGGGAAGGAATTATGTCAGTCAGCTGTCCAACATCCATTCTGCCAAACTTTACTAAGTGAGATGGGAACACACAGAATTACCTACTATATCATTCACATGATATTTGAATTGGGCCAAAAATAGCATAAATTATAAAATTCTAGTAATTCAATGGGGGAAAAAATCTATATGTGTTAAAGTTGGAAGTATTTACATATTTACACATTTATTGATTGACACAACAGTAAGGCATGCCTTTCAGTAACAATTTTAGACTAAACCATAAAAAGAATTATGTTAATGTTAAAGCTATTGCTCCCTATGTCTAGTTCATACTGTGATAATTAAATATTTCTGTCTCACGATACTGGCCTATTAAACATCTTCAGATCCATTTCTATAGTACAAGAAGAGCATAAATATCTAGATATTATCAACACATTATAGTATGCAAAATATCAATTTATAGCTTTCCCCTCAAACAGAAGAATTCAGGAATACAAGAGGCTGCTTGGAAGTCAGGCACTACAAGAGTGTCTGCGTGGGAGATAGGACCTTTCCTTTATACAAAGACAGAGAAGACTTACTATGCCATCCCTCCACTTCCATTTCTGTTCAACTGAGATTAAAGGGCACTATGCTGGCATAAAAACACCTACATGAAGGAATGTGCCAACAGGATTCTGGTCCTTGTGTTATAATTCAAATAATGCCAGTGCCCCAGTCCTAGATAGCCGATATCTTTCCCTCAGATCTTCTGGCTATTATGGAGCATATTCAGTGAGCCCTTTGTAAACATGGAGATCCATTCCAGAACACACACCCCACACACACACTGTGCATGAAAAAACTGTGGGACCCTGATTGAGTGCTGTTGATTTTAATGTTGCCACGCCATGCAAGTGGATGCCATTTTGTCCCCCCAGGCTTGCCATCCATGTGACCTTGGCTCCACATATGACAAGCCCGCGTATGGAAGCGGCGGACTGTATCTCCAACTGTGAATAACCAAAAACCACTATTTTGGCTGTTAACATCAAATTAAACAGATCTAAGATGTCACTTTTGCTTCTGTTTTTAAAGCCCATTTGCAAGGTTCAATAACAGCAGTTATGATTCAAGTGTTAATTCCTTTCATGGAAAATCTTTGAAACTATTTTTATACTTTGCCACTTCTATTTCCATGTTTTGTAATGTTTACATCATCCATTAATTCATGATACTCTTTCTTAGGGGCATTGTAGACCGGCCAAAAACGCTGGCCTGGGGGTGGAGTTGGGCGGGGCAGCCTCATACAAACCACCCCATCCCAGCCAGAAGCTGCCATGATGCCGTGCGCCCGTAAGCATGGCGCATGGCATCAAGATGCCCTTCGGGTACAGTGTGCAGACACACTGTGCCAAAAGGGTGCAGAAGAGCCAGCTCTTAGGGTGGCAAAAGGGAAGATCAGAGCCGTAGCATGGGGTTGCCATGGCTCCGATCCACCACTAGCAGGGGCAGCCCAGAGCTGCCCATTGGCATAGCCCCTTACTGAAAGCCAGTGTGATGTTGTGGTTGTCTGTTGGGTTAGGACTCTGGAAGATCAGGATTTGAATCCCTGCTGGACCATGGAAACCCACTGTGTGACCCTGGGTCAGTCACACCCTCTCAGAGTCAAAGGAAGTGAATGACAAACCCACCTCCAAACAAATTTATCAAGAAAACCTTGTGATCGGTTCTCCTTATGGTCATAAGGTGGAAATGACTTGAAGACAAATTACTTGAAGACCTACAACAATAATAACATCCCTCCTTAGTTTAATTTAGGAATTATTTAGACAGAACTATTAAAAGGGGAAATATAAAATTTCATAGAGAAGTATTGTCAGTCTTATCAAAAGAGTGTCTTGCACTGCTTTACGTCTCCCTAATCCTTTCCTTGAGAAACCCCTTCCAAATACATCTCAAAATTTTACCTTATTTGAACAGGAAAGATACCTCTACTATGTCCTAAAACTAATTTAAAAAGCACAGCCCTTGGAATGTTTTTCCCCAGGCATATAGTTTCATATTTGCTTAGAAATTTAGATAGAAACTAATGGAACCCTATAGTCTGGAATCCTCATTTTCTGATGTGCAAGGAGGTACACTCCTTTATGCAGTTCTTTTCCTTGTGCTGTGCAATAACAGCAAAATAGCATGGGATACAGCTCCACTGTACCCAAATGGCAGCTAATCGGCCAGAGGAGTGTACTGGAAGATTACTGTTAAGCTGTTTACCTACCTCTTAGACTTTCTGTATAACTTCACTGGAGCAGCATTTTGCTATGCCAACATTAAATAGGATCTCATTCACTGATTTTAGTAGAATGTTCCATCCTTAAGAAATTTTGCCAATTTTACTGAAATTCTTCTCCTTGAAAGAGGCAAACTCTTTCTTCTCCTTTCTTCTTTATGCAACAAAGATACTCCAGATTAATCTGTGAGAAGTATGCAGCAAAAAATTGGAAAAAAATGACTGTGCTCCATAAGATTTTAGGACAAAAATCCATCAGAATTTGAAAATACATCCATTAAAAGTGTTGAAAATATGAAACTAACACATCAGGAAATATGCTGCTAGTCTAGCCTTCCCATTGTTGTGCTAGTTTTATATTTTTTTGTGGGGGTGGAAGCTGTTTCTATGGAAGAAATGTGGTTCTGCACCAGCTGCCTGTAAGTAATAAAATTTATTTTACTGGCTCAGCATTTCAGTAACTTCATCTCACTTCATCCTTATTATTATTATTATTATTATTATTATTATTATTATTTAATTTTTCATATTACAGTACATTACATATTATACATTACATATTATACAGGGGGTATCAAACACATTAAATTTACACATTAAATTTAGATTATCAATTTCATTTTATCTTCATTGTTGTTATTATAGTTATAATTTGCAGAGTTTTAATCCTTAGCATTTTGTAAAAATAGTTTTACCTGCACTATTTCACACTTTTTTTTCAAATTGTTGCACTGTCTTTTCTGCCATATGCATAGACAACTTATCCATTATCATAAATTCGTGTAGTTTATTTTGCCATTCGTTTATTTTGGGTATTTCTTCCGATTTCCAATGTTTAGCTAATACAAGCCTTGCAGCTGTCACCATATAAAGAATTACACTTTTTTGTTGTTATTTAAATTGCCATCTATCACATCAAGTATGTTTAATAAAAACAATTCCAGTTTAAATGGAATATGTATCTGCAGTATTTCTGACATTTTCTTACTAATTTCTTCCCAAAATGTTTTACTTTTAATACACTTCCACCACATGTGGTACATGGTGCCTTTTTCTTTTTTACAATTCCAACAAATGTTTTCATTATTTCTTTTTATTTTGGCTAATTTTACACAGGTGATGTACCATCTATGAAATATTTTATGGTAATTTTATTTTAGGGTATTACATTTGCTAAATTTGTTGCAATATTTCCATGTATTTTCCCAACTTTGTAAGGGGATTGTATGACCTATTTCCTGCATCCATTTAATCATATTTTGTTTTATTACTTCTTCTTCTGTTTTAATGTCTAGTAAGCATTTATATATCTCACTTCATCCTGATGCATGCAGAAACAGGACAATGATACCATATTAAGAAAGAGCAAATTTCTGAAGAATCAGTTTCTGGGGAACAGCAGAGACTACCTCTTGGCTGTTCCACTTGAACTCCTCAGATATTCTACAAGAGATGCAATTCATCATTCATTTTCTTCTCAAAGGAAGCAATGAGTAATTTTAGCAATTTTCTTCCCACTGTGAGAAAGACTTCAAAAACTATGCAATTTTTGAAACCTATTCATAGTTTGGGACTTATTATGTACAAAATTCACATGTGGTTCTGCACAGAAAATATTTTCTGCATATGAAACAGCTTTTTCTGCATATGAAATAATATTGCTATGTGCAAATTTTGCAAGGAATGTACCCAATTATAGCATTTTCTACATATGAAATTGCTTTTTTTAATGTACAGGAAATAATATTTCTATGTGCGAATATTATTTTATGCACACACAAAAAAGCTGTTTTCTGTGCAGAAAATGCTATTTTCGGTGCAAATCATCCACAGATGAATTTTGCACAGAATAAGTCCTGAACTGCAAAGATTCTTATCAGTCCTGGATTCTTCTCATCAGTATTTCCTGATAACTGAAACACAGATTTTTAATAATTATTTGAATATTTTACTACTCTTTCCATCCCTATATTTCTCACTGTTAGAGGACAGAGCTCTCTATGGTGTGAAACATTTCTCCCCTCCACCTCAAACTAGCTTGTTGTCTCAGCTGTGATGAAGAACACTCATGTTTGTGTAAAGTTCCGTTGCCACTCCAGTCAGTTTCTATATATGGATTGGATAGGGTAGTACCACCTTCCCCTCCACTTCAAGGAACAAAATACCTTGAGCCAATCCTGTGTGTAGACTCATCCTAAAACTAAGCTCTTGAAAATTATTTTGCAGATACTTCTTTTGAATATGGATGAAATTAATTACTTTTCTGGTCATAGGTCTCAACCTCTAGGATTAAAGGTACTCAAACAATGGTTGCATCCACACTGCATTGCAGAAATAATCCATTTTGATAACACTTTAACTGCTATGGTTCAATGTTATGGAATTCTGCAACTGTTGTTTATTGCAGCACCAGAACTCTTTGGGCTCATTCCCACTTACATTTAACCCAGTTTACGATTTGCTTTCACTCTGGGTTGGTGAATCAATTCCAATCAATGCATCGTTCCCACTATGGAAGCGGGTCTTTTCTTTATTTCTTTCTTTTTTGGCATTATTGTCATTCTTGCTAGTTTGTGCCCCTTAAAAATGCCTGCCAATCATCTATGTGTCATCGGTGACACAACCAGCAACACATTCAAGAAAACATGGGAGGGAGTCATGGGTATCATGGCCAGAATCCCATCCCTCACTATTATCCCATCCCTCACTAGTCCCCCCCTTCTTTCCCAGGACACATCCTACAATCTTCTGTCCAGGAGGAAGTCCAAAATGCCCTCCATTCTGAACCTGACTAGGAAGCATGTCCTCCAAGTCTTCAAGGCTGGGAGGGCACCACCTCAACTCCCTATGTCCTCCAAGTCCTGCAAGGCTGGGAGATCACCACTGAAATTCCCCATGTCCTCCAAGTCCTGCAAGGCTAAAGGGGCACCACCTCAACTCCTCATGTCTTCCAAGTCCCCTGGGATGCATGCAGCCATGGGTGTCATATGGAGGACTCTCCCTTGGGATGCATGCAGCCTTAGGTGTGATATGGAGAACTTTCCCCTGGGATGCATGCAACCATAGGTGTCATATGGAGGGCTCTCCCCTGAGATGCATGCAGCCTTGGGTGTCATATGGAGGACTCTCTGGTAGGATGCATCAGCCATGGGTGTTATATGGAGGACTCTCCTCTGGGTGGGGTGGTGCCTTCCTAGCCTTGCATGACTTGGTGGACATGAGGAATTGAAGTGGTGCCCTCCCAGCCTCACAGGACTCTGAGGACATGGGGAGTTGAAGTGGTGCCCTCCAAGCCTTACAGGACTTGAAGGTCATGGGGAGTTGAAGTGGTGACCTCTCAGCCTTGCAGCACTTGGAGGACATGGGGAGTTGTAGTGGTGCCCTTGCAGCACTTGGAGGACATGCTTCCCAGTCAAGCACAGAATGGAGGGCATTTTGGAATTCCTCCTGGATAGAAGGTTGGAATGTAGAATGGGTCCTGGGAAAGGAGAGGAGGGAAATGGTGGGTTTCCCAAAAAATTGGAGAGGGATGTGCCTACTCTTGATATGATTCAGGTCTGTCATTCCCACTTGCTGAACACACTTGCTAATCATTTCTTTTCAAAAGAACCACCAAAAAAACTAGTGTCAGGAAAGAGAAGTTCTTTTGCATTTGCTTTGCTTCATCACAACTGAAACTGAGTGCAATTGGTACAGAACTGGTTTCAAGTGGGAATGACAGACATATAACCCGATCAGCAA
>CM034703.1:234860232-234873956 GCA_020142125.1 Phrynosoma platyrhinos
CCACCTCAACATTAGGAGGAACTTCCTGACAGTAAGGCCTGTTCAACAATGGAACACACTCCTTCATAGTGTAGTGGAGTCTCCTTCCTTGGAGGTCTTTATGCAGACTGGATGGCCATCTGTCGAGGATGCTTTGATTGGGAGTTCCTGCATGGCAAGGAGTTGGACTGGATGGCCCTTGTGGTCTCTTCCAACTCTATGATTCTATGATTCCATGATTCTATATTATCATAAAGAATACACAGCCATGTATATTAATTGGGAGCTATGGTCCAAAAGAGCAACTTTTCTAAGTTCTGATACATCCACCACTGTATTTTGAATGAATTAATAACAGAACAATAAATCTAGTTAGATTTTAATGTCCAAGTAAATTTATATTGCTGGCATGTAGTTAATAATACACCTAGTGCCACCTAAGTGTAATATATGCACAGATTTACACACTCTTGTTGTCCCATGTGCTTTCTCACCATCTGAAGTATTATATTTTAATCTGGTAAAGAGATGGTAAATTAATTCCTTAAAAATATGGACAGAGAAACAAACCAGTTCCAACAGTTGTAGTACTCTTGTCATTATCAACTGAGCCAGTATAATATTTTAAGTGTCCCATTTTTTATTATTTTAGTTAAGAGAGAGAGAGAGGTGGACTTTCTTGCAGGATTGAGGCCCTATGCAAGTATTCCCCTGATCTCAGGTAGGGTTTTGTGGGAGGGACAGATAGATGATGGCTTCCATGTCAGTGGGATTGTCAATCTTCTCCAGCCTTTAATCCAGACTTTACGAGGGCCATCCAAGATACTCTACACAATCTCCAAAGGAGGTTCAGCATCTTGGATAGTTCAGTTAAAGTTCAGGATAAAACCCACAGCAGATCCCTGGCCCCCACTGACATGGGAGACATCATCCACCACTGCACGAATACACAGAGAAGCCTGGTGCTGAATGTCTCTACATGTCTAGCAGCATTCAAAACCTTCACACATTTAACATGAAAGTCCATACATGTCTCTGCAACTGTGGCTGTTACAATGGCATTTTCCTTATAAAACCATTATTTCTTGTAACACCTATAGCTAATCTGATATGCACTGTCACAGGCTTAATAAATGCTAAGGGGCTAAACAGATAGCCCTTAAGGGGGTGTGTCATGTCGCCCCTTTCCTTGCCGGATCGGGGCCACAATAATCGCATGCTGTGGCCCCAATCCAGCACTTTGCTGCTTCAAAATGAGCTGGCAAATGCCTCTCCTTTTTGGAGTGGCAAAAAGCCACCCTTACCGCAGTGGTGGCTTTTCCACACTCCTTTGGCACAGTGTGTCTGAATGCTGTGCCAAGGGAGCACCATGATGCTGCCCGCCATGCAGTGGAACACAGAGTGTGACAGCAGCATGGGGGTGGAGTTGGGGCAGCTGGCATGCAGTCACTACGCCCCAACTCCACCCCTAACCCTAACCCTTTTGGCCAGTCTGTACAGGGCTTAAGTAGCTCAGTACTACTACATTCCAGTATAATGGAGCACAACCCTATGCATGGTTCTTTAGAGGCAGGGTCCTCAGTACTCAAGTTGCTAATAGGACTGTTGCCTTAAGATAATTAAAAACTGTCTACATCACTTCTGGGAATCATGTGGCTCTAAAGATGTGGTTGGACTGCAAGCTTGGCACACTTAGAACATAACACTAAACATCAGTAGAAATTGTGTGTCTTAATGTCACCCTGTTCACTGAAGACCAAACTGGGAACCACATTATTGCTATGTCTGAAAAATCCTAAAATATTGTGTACAATTTCTGTTGATTATGCTGTTGATTATGCTCATGGATTGCTCTTTCTTGATAAATTCATCCATATTAGAAAAACAGTAATATGTTTAATACTGAATTGCTTGCTTTGAGTTATCATCACTTCAGTCAGGGAGGAAGATCACTTTGCACAGGTACCTGACTTGGCAATTGAACACTTTGGTTTGAAGTATACCTCTATGGGATACAGATTCTTCCAAAAGCAAAAGCAGCAGCATTAACTTTGCTTCTGAATTACTAGTGCTTAACTAATGTGAACAACTGAGACTAGGCTTTAGAGGTGTTAGGTTTTAATCAACACCTTTGCAACAGAATACTGTAAGCTGTTTATGGTCTAGATTTTATAGCCATTTTTTTTTTTTACCTATACTAGATCCATATCAGCTTAACAATCATGGCTTCCCAGGATAAATTCTTGGGAACTATAATCTCTCAGTATTTCATTCCAATCTGTGATTCTATGATTCATTCACAGAACTAATTAAACCAGTTTATGTTTGGAATATGGATATCCTTAAAATGCAGTACATTGACAGGTATTTGTGAGTCTTTGTGAAGTTACACCGTTTATCTCCTTGCAACTGCTATTTTGTTTATTTTTCCTCTTTTTTTTTTATTTGTCATTTTCTGTTTTGTACTAAGTGAAAATACAAAGCCTATTCACCTGACTTGTACAAAGTAAACCCACTGACTTCATAAATACACAGAAGTGAGATTTTGCAGCTTGAGTGCAATTTCCAGTGAGATTAGAATGCTAATATTGTGGGGAAATGTTATTATTCAGTGTTTACATGATAAACAAGTATATGTAAAACCTGAATTAAATTAATGCATCTTAATCATGCACATGTTTTCTAAAAGTCCCAATGAATTCAGTGGGACACATTTACGAAAGTATACATAGAAATGCAGCCGTGCACTCCCAACTTTAAATTCTATCCTGGTATACATTATTCATTGCAGATTAACTTTGGAACCCAGAACTAAATGCTAAATCCACTTCTGTTGACATTGATGGCTTTAAGATCAACTTGTTAGTACATCAAGATGTTATGCATCAATGTGCATGTGCATACACACACACTAATTTTTAATGATTTCTATGTGATATTGATTGAAACACTATCATTTATATCAGTAGATATTTTTTTTTGGACACATATTTTGCTTTAGCATTTAAAAATGTTCTACATCTATGGTTGCCTATGAAGCAGCAGCAATCCCTAGACTATTGCTCATCCCCATGTTCATATGTAGATGACCATTGTGTAAAAGGGGCAGTACTCACATAAGGCCACCAAGTCATCATATCCAGGCAAAGAGTTCCCCTGATTGGAAACTGGGCATGTTGTAGTGTAATGAAATATCATACCATACACCTCAAGACTTTTGCTGTCCAAGGCAGATTGGCACTTGGCATCTTTTCCTAATCAATCTGCAAAACACTTAAGAATGCCAGAATTATTTTGTATAAAAACCCACAAATAAATCTCCTGCTCCCTGGGTTGTTATGAGCACTGAAAATCTTCCAATTTTGAGGTGTGGGCTTTCCCCTCTATGGCCCCAAATGGAATCTGGATTGCAAGCAGTCATGATCCCAAAGGCAGTGGAGCATGTGCACACTACATCTAAAGTGCAAATTTATCAAACAGTTCAGGAGTTGTTGAGGGAATTCACACTTCTGAAGACAGGAAGACTAGGTGACATGCAGGCAGGATGTTTTAACACCATTGCTGGGAACTGCCATTTACCAATCATTTCCACCTTTGATACCTATAATCTTGAGTGATCTTTTACTATGCAAATTTGGCTCTTTGATCAATCTTTGCCTGAGACTAGTTTTAGCCCATTTAAGGACCTCAAATTCTTTGTTCTTTGGGCTACATAGAATGCATGGGGACACTGTGTCATTATAGATTCAGACAAGTTCTGACCCACACCATTTTAATCAATGATCCCAGAGCAGCCAAGTTCAATGCCACAACACCCAATTTGGACCACTAGAAGTTGCTACATCAGATGCAAGTATCACCATTAGTGGAACCTTGTGTTCTTTTTCAATGCTAAACCTTTTGTTCCTGAGCTCTTGTGAGAGTGTATGGATGTTTGGTTGTCTTTGAATGCTTGAGTCCCCACAATAAAATACAGTGTACACAAGTGGGAAATGGTCTTGAGGGACTGTTTTGTAATGCAGTCTAATAATTAATTGAACTAATTAAAAATTCCCCTAGAGAGACCCTTAGCTGCTATTGGTGGAGAATGTGGGCAATTCCCCCCCCCCCCCCGAGGTTTAGGCAGACCGACAGTGCAATAGATCTTCTCAAATCCCAGATGTAGAGACGTAGCTCTAATTTGGAAGGAGATTCTGCTGCAGGTCAGTTCCATCTTGGATCTCATTCAGGCATGTGAAAATCAGAGAGAGGATGATGGCATCATAGGTGTAATATTTTTAAGGCAACATCGGCTGACTGTAGACCTGGCAAATGGATTCCTCTGGCAACTTAAAGAGGGTCCTTTGCAGATCTCAGCCATCCACAGGTGTGCTGCTCTAAAATCCCCTATGCCCCTGTTTCCCTTAACCACTGACCCATAGGTGGTGGATTTCCCTGAGGTGTGGATCAAGGACAGAATTGAGGGTTTTGATAGAGGGAAAAGATCCACCTCCACAAAAACAGCGCAGACACCCCAAAGAGGCAGAAGAAGGGATTGCCAAAACTGTAGAGGGGTTGTTAAAATGGAATGTAATCATACTGATACATTCCATTCACAACATGCCTCTGTGGCCCATTTTGAAAGCAGATGGGGTCTCATGGAAAATGACAGTAGATTTCAGAGCCCTCAGTGCAGTCACACACACACCCAGTAGCTCCCATGGTGGAGAAATACAATGAATTTTTAGCTGCCATCGCAGCCCGTACTAAGTTCAATAGCGCCATAGATCTGGTCAGTGCATTTCATTCTATCTGCCTACATAAGAGTTGCTTCTACAAATTTGCCTTCGAAATCAGAGGAATTCAACATTCTTTCACCCATACTCTACAAGGTTTTCACTCCCATCCATCTATATGCCATTCTCATGTGTTAAAATGTGGACAAAATTGTGACCTATGTTGTGCCCCCATGTTTTGTCCTATGTGGATGACATATTGGTGTACTCTGATTTGGAAGAAAATACAGCAGACATCACTAGAGAAGTCCTTGGGCTGATCCAAGACACAGGATTCATAACAAACCAGGGAAAAGCTCAGCTAGTTTAAACGCAAGTCAAATACTTAGGATTGAGCTTCAACACATACTGTAGGAAACCTGACTCCCAAAGAGTAGAGATCATTGGAAAACTCCCAGCTCCAACAGATTCAACTCATTGAGAGCCCTGCTAGGAACTTTTAGTTTCTCCTAGGAATTCATATAGTCCTTCAGTGTCAAGGAAAAACCCCAGTATGTGCTACTGAAGAAGAGTTCAGTTTGAGAATGAGGACCACAACAGTGAGGGGCTTTTGCCACTCTAAAGCAAGATTTAGCACAGGGGTAGGCAACCTTTCCCCTTTAAGGGCCGAGGGACTTCAGCTCCCAGAATCCCAGGAGCTATTGGCCAACATGGGACTATTGGCCAACATGGCTGAGGCTTCTGGGAGCTGAAGTCCCTCGGCCCTTAAAGGGGAAAGGTTGCCTACCCCTGATTTAGCACAAGCACCTGCCCTGGTTCACCCAGACATCAGAAAGCCATTCTACCTTCAACTAGCAATATCAGATAATATTGTGGGATCAGTCCTCTCTCAACTCTGAAATGGAACCCAAAGACCTATGCATTCCAAAACCTCTCATCCACTGAAATCAAATTCAGCCTGTGTGAGAAAAAATGCTTCACATTAGTGTGGGCATTGACCCAATGGGAATTCATCATAGGAGGTGCAAAAGTCATTGTTCAACCCCCCCACACCCCTTTGAAATTCATATTGTCAGGGAAGGTCCAGGATAAGCAAGTGCACAACTCCAGGATAGCTAAATGGACACTTGAACAGATCAAGAGAGGTATGGATTATCATAGACAGTCTAGTGAACCCTCCTCTCCACACAGCTTAGTAGTCACCAGAGCAGCACACAAGTGTCCATTGCCCCAATCCTAGAAAACAGATGGCCAGTGAAGGCAGAGGAATTTCTCCAAGAGGCACTCTTACAAGGGTTCAAATGCTGGTTCTGTCATGGACCTTTGTTGTGCCCTGAAGGGATCCACTTAACAGGATATAGCATGAATGATGCTCACACACTTCAAGGATTAGCCCTCCCTCACTCCAGTCAAGCTACCGTGGTAGAAGCCCTCCATGCAGTGTTAGAATTTGAGAATCCAGAAGTCCCCCTGGCCATTTACATGGACTTCCAGTGGGCAGTAAATGCAGCCATGGACTGGATACCTTTCTGGATAGAAAGAGGATGGAAAACTAATGACAACAAGTCAGTGGTTCATACCAAAAAGTGGAAGATTGTAGCACAGCTATTGCAAGATAGAACTGGCCCCACTTGGGTGTCTTTTGTTAAAGGCCATCAAAAGGGAAACAGTGAAGAGGCTCTGTGGAATAACTGTGCAGATGCATTAGCAAAAGAGGCAGTACTGGCTCCCAAACCAGCAGTTCCTATGGATCCCATCAATGTCAACCCCAAGTAACCTCTGATGCCCCTTACTTTGGATTTGGCTCAGTTCCAGAAAGGAGACTGTAAAATCAAGGGACTGATAGAAGCAGGAAAGGATTCTACTGGAAGATATAAAATAGAGCAGAAAGAAGGAGTTTGGAGGGCTGTAGATGAAGATGGAAACTTCAATTGGATTGTTCTCCAAGAACTCAGAGGTGACTTGATCCAGTTTGTCCATTAGATAGGACACTGGGGAAGGCAAGCCACTTTTGAAAGACTTAGAGAAACACGATGGTAGCCTCAGATGCGCCAAAAGGTTGATCAATGGGTAGATAACTGCTTGTCTTGTGCCATGGTAAATGCAGATCAAAGTGGTCCTAAGGCCCATGATCTGACATCACTGTATTGAGGGTCCATGTGCTCGTCTCCAGATTTTTATTGGCCCCCTGTCGACCACTCCAAGGTAAAACACATATTCTCTCACCATCATTGATCTCGTTAGCAAATGGGTTGAAGCTTTTTCTTGTAAAGATAACACAGCCCTTACCACAGCTAAAATTTTGTTTAATCACATTATATTTTGATACGAGATCCCATGTACTATAGATCCAAAAGTCACTTCTCTGGAGAGGTGATGCAAAGCACTTGTGATCAAACAGAGGTTTCATAAAAGCCCATCATCCACAGAGCTTAGGCCAAATTGAGAGGATGAACAGAACTCTCAAGGAAGCCTTGCGAAAGGTGGTGCGTTCCTCTGAAAAGGACTGGACTGCAAAGTTGCCTATCATCCATAGAGGAACTATAGCTTCCCACAGATTCACCCCCACCCCCCATCAAATCATGACAGGTCACAAAATGCTGATGCCAGAAGCGTTTCGGCTAGACACTACGTTTCCTTATGACCTCAAACTTGTGGTCGTAAACCAGGAATGGGTTCAGTCTTTAGTCCAAATCATCAGTCAGATCCACTGCCAGGTTGCAGAAAAGTTTGGGAAAAACATGAAAGTCGTGGACCGCAGGCTGGGTTGTGTTTAGAACTCCTAAGCTTGGGAACTAGGTCAATTGGTACTGTATAGAATTTTTTCCTGATACAGGCATGCTTTGTCTTCAAAATGGGTGGGTCCTGTAAAAATCACTGAGAGAGTGTCTCCTGTAATTTACCAAGTGTGCATCCCTAATAAACATGGAGACAAGTTTAAATATTTTCATTGCTCTTAGCTCAAGGAAAGGAAAGGAGATCCTGTCCCTGTTAAATCTGTTGCAAATGATTGTCCAGAACTACCTCCTGTAGACATCTTAGAGACTTTCATGTCTCCCTTATCCAAGTATTTATGAGGTCCTTGATGCTATGAGAGAGGCTTGTGAATAGTATTATAAAAGACTTCCTTTGAGTGTAATCACGAGGCTTCCCATAACTGGAAAAAAGACAATTTCCTCTAGAGTAATTGTGTTTGGCCCCCAAGGACATGAGTGGGTGGAGGCAGATGCCAGAAAGCTCCCTTTAACCTCTGGATTTTGGAACCACAGCCAGTTTGACCCTCGCCCTAGCAAAGTCCCTTCAGCTTTTTATACCACACTCACTTTAGATGAATGCTGTCCTACATGGACTTGGAAAATGAGGTTATTTATTTGTGACATCACTCTGACACCTGCTAATTGTGATATTACTTGCCACAGCATGGGGTGTCCCTATATTCCTATGTATCCCCCAGAAGTTCTTATAGAACCATCCTTGTACTTGGAAAATATAGTAATCCAGCAAGATTTTCATCCTTTGCTTATTCTGAAGCACAGCCAGTCTTGACTACTATGATTCTTAATTTGACTTCTGTAAACATAGGTAAGACAATCCCCACTTGTAGTCCCTATTTAAAAGCTGTTTGGGTTCAATGGGAACAACTAGAACAGCAGTGGCATTCAGTGATGTACCCTCTTTTCTGGACCAAAAGTGATGTGGTAAGTACCATTTTGGAGGGTCTTGGAGTGGGTGGGACTATTTTAAATGCCATTGATTCAGAAGTTATAGCTAACAAATTGGGACTAGTGGGGTCAAAAACTAGGAATTTGGGAGTTTCCATAGCCACTGGGCTGACTAATGTTGCCCAAGGAGTGGATCCGATAGGTCACATCCTGCCACAGTGGGTGGGTGGAGAGAAAGAAATCATTTTGGATCTTGGATGTTCTTTGCAGAATTTGTCCACTGCTATTCGATGTACTCAAAATCAAAGCAGATTCATAGCATTTGCTTTGTAACTAATATAAGCCACCCTGATGGAGTTAATACACCCAGAGGTCTTGAGCTTATTTAGAGACAGGTATCTGGACTGTCTGGAATATCCTATGGATTTAATGAAAGTGACAGGAGCCCAGTGGGGTAATATGACTTTAAGAATTGGGACTTATCATGAAAGAATTTGTGATATTCAATTGATTTACCCTGTGTCAAACCTAGGTTTGCCCCTAGCTGGAGCAAACACAACTATTTTATCTGATCAAAGGTTTAATTGGACAAATGGCACATATTTATTTGATTTGCCAGGGTGTGCTAAAATAAATCAGTGGATTCATTGCTAGTGCATTGGAAGGCATTCCTGTACAGGATGTGCATGAACATTTGATAATTTGAGGTCATGCAACTATATTGGTACAAATGTCCCATGACTGTTTTTGCCTCTGGGCCCCCTGTGAGGCTGTCTTGATTTTGCCTTTGGAATACTAATTCAAATTGGATAGGAACATGGGTAGTCCTTGTTTTTGCCGGTTGCATTTAATTGATTGATTTGGCAAAGAATTTTATCTACATGACATGGTTAAGGATTATGCAGTGGATGCTCCCATTCAAATTGATTCCAGTTTGATAGAAGAATTTAATTTGGAAAATTAATTGGATATAACAAAATGGTTATGTTTACTCAGCAATCTGAATTAAATTGACGGTGGATCTCAGAGCCAAACAGATCATTAAAATAACACAGGACTTCAAAAAGACTGCAAAACATTCATGGTAGGGAGATCCAGATTTATCTAAGACTGGTCAAGCCATTTTGCGCATGATCACCAATCCCATTGCTATAATTTTTTGTGTTTAAATTGTTACTATTACAGGTGGTGTAAGCCTTATATGCTGGGTAAAAAAGCAATTGGCAGAACTTCATTAACAATTAAACTGGAAGCTTACTTCCCACACAGGAATTTGCTCTCCTCTTCCATTCTCCCTCACAGCCAAAGCAAGGAAAAGGAATTTAAGTCTATTATTTAGACCATATTGGGGGTGGGTGGGTGGGAAAGTTTCCCTTCACTCATAGTTAAAAAGGTCAGCCTCGGCAGTAATGCTTTGTGCAGATATCAGCCATACTCCTCTTTGGAGCCATTGTTGAACTGATTAACAGTCCTAGATGGTGATGTACTCTCCTCATGGGAATGTTCATCACTGTCTTCAGATCCGCCTCTCTGTTGATCTGAGGATTTGCACAGAGATGTACTGCCAAGGCTAACTGGCAAGTAAAGCCCTTCACAGGGATGCCCACCAGAGTGATTTTTCAGCAATTTTCTAATCAGACTCCTTGCTTTCCAATGTTATTTTAATTTACAGTGATTTTTTGTTAGGAAGGGGTCCCAGGGGAAAAAGTACAGTGTGGGGAATAGCAGCAGCCATGATGACACAGCATTTGACTGTTCCTGAGTCATGCTGTGTCATGAGAAGTGACATCATGCAGATGATCACCTGGTGCTGGAAAGCCCAGACAACTGCTGCAAAACTATAGAGTCACTCAGGTAAGTGATAGGTGTCAGCAGGTAGGGGCAGAGCCAGAAGGCCACATAGAGCCCTGGCTATATAAGGCAGAAGCCTTTGGATACACATGTGGATTGTGGATTGTGGTGGTGGAGTGGGTTGAGATCAGTGTCTTGTTGATGTGGAGTTGGATGGTTGTCATCGTATTTAGCCTTGTACACAGAGGAACTAAGATTAAAGTCTCATCTGAGAGCCGTCTATCTATAGAGTCTCTTTACTCTGTCTGGAACAGGAGAGGTGCTTCTCCAGCTGACATGCTACTGCCTGCATCTGAGAAGATCATGATCTGGTGCTGCATGTTGACGTGGATCATCACATGCTGCGTAACCATGCTAACAAGGGTTATGGGCCTAGCACACTTCTGCTGCGCCAGGGGATCCAGCTAGGTGACAGTGTGAGTAGATGTTTGTCATCCAGAAGAGAAGGGTTTTGTTTGTTTGTTTGTTTTTTTGCTGTCTGAGTGCTGGAAGGCAAAGAGTTAAGAAACCAAGCTGTTTTGCAGTGCTGCTTCTCTCCAACAGATAGTGAAAGCTGGGAAGGCTGCCAATGCTGTGCGTTTGTCTTGGTTGTTGCCAGCATGAATTTTGTAAAGTTTCCAAGACTGAATGACCAGAATTACTCCCAGTGGGCAGTGTATGCCGAGGCGATCCTAGTGAGGGAAGGTCTCTGGGATGTAACTGAAGAAGGGCCATCAGTCAAGAATGCTGAGCTTGATAGGAAAGCACACACAACTATAAATCTTTTCCTGGATCCAGGCCAGCTGGATCATGCAAGAGATAAAAGATCTGCCCAGGTGATCTGGTTTGCTTTGAAAAATGTGCACCAGTCTGACTCTGCCCTTTCAAAAATGCTCTGGAGCAAAAGGCTGTATGCCTACAAAATGCGGAAAGGACAGTCCCAGAGGAGCATCTGGCCACAATAAAGCATTTATTCCTGGAGGTGGAATCCAGAGGAATAACCCTTCCAAAAGAACAAAAGGCGTACATCCTGTTGGGCAGTTTGTCTAGTGACTTTGGTCACAAATTTTATGGCCTGCAGGGGGTGCCAGAGAGTCAGCTCACAATGTATATGTGTCTTGGAGAAATGCCAGAGATGGAGTTTTGAGACTGGCATTCAGAAACAGCAACGAGCCAAGCCAAGAACAAACACACTACCAGAGGCAGTTCAAAGGACTGAGTGCAGCTATCTGCAAAGTGAAAAAATGTTTTAATTGTAGTCTGCCAGGGCATCTCCAGAAGAACTGCAAGGAACCACCTGCTGCCAGAAGGAAACAACAACGCTGGTCTCCTGGGAACAGGAAAGGAGATTTTTCAGCAATGAAGGGCAGTGACTCCCAAGCCTATCTTGCTGTTGCTGCCAGATGTCTGTGGATGATTGACAGCAGTGCAACTCACCACCTAGTGAACCAGAGGTTCTTGCTGAAGGACAGGAAGCCCTCCTGTGTTGACTCAGTGGGCTTGGCTGATGGGGGTTCAAGCCAAATAAGGGTCATGGGGACTGTGCATTTCCCAGTGTTGAAAAGAACTTTGAGAATGTACTGTGTGCTCCCTAGTTATAAAATTGTTTGGTCAGTGTGTCCTCACTGACTACAGTTGGGTATGCCCTACATTTTGAGGGGCATGAGTGTCTGATCACCAAAGGGGGGCAGATTTATGCAAAAAGCCCATAAGCACAACAGGGTGTATTGCATAGTGTGCCACAGTTGGCAATGGCAATGTGCCATTGCATTCGAACTGTGCATACTATCTCCATAGGGTGTTGGGACATATGGGGTTTACAAGTTTGAAAAAACTGAAGTGTGTGTCCAGGGCTAAAGTGGGATGAGTGCAGGAACCACTTGGAATGTTCTGTGTGCATCAGGATTAAGCTGAGGGCTTATCCTGTTGCAAAGAGGAGCAAGTGCACCACACAGAGGCCATTCCAAGTGGTGCATGCAGATTTAGCAGGCCCTTTTCCCAAATTGGTAGGGGGAAGTAGGTATTTAATGGTGATCATTGACTACCATACGAGATACACTTATGCCTTCACTCTAAAGGATAAAAATCAGGCTGATGCCACATTCAAAACCTGGGTGGAAATGGCTGAGAGGGAGTTTGATTACAAAGTAGGAACCTTGGTAACAGACCATGGGGGCGAATTCTTGTCTGGAAGTCTGGGGAATTGGTTGAAGCAAAAGGTTATCCGCTATAATACCACCAACCCAGCCAACCCACAGGAAGATGGTCTAGCAGAAAGAAAAATTGGGGTGCTTAAGCAGGTGAAAGAATGCATGCTGCTTAATGCAGGGACCCCAGAGGGTCTTTGGGGGAGGCAATCCTGACTGACTGCCACATCACCAACAGGGTATGGAACTCAGCAGTCAAGCAGACCCCTTACTACATGTTGTGCAGGAGGCTACCCAACACTAGCTACCTGAGGATGTTTGGGCAGCATGCCAACATTCTAGTTCCCCAAAATTTCAGAAGGAAAGGTGACCCCAAGTGGCACAGGCTGATATTTGTGGAGTACAAGGGGAACAGCTATAGGTTTTACCTTGGCAATGGATGCATCCTGTTGTCCAAGAGTGCAAATTTTGAAAAACACTCCGGGTGGGAGAAAATTCACTCAAACAATGAAGTGTTTGTAAGACTGGGACAACAGTGAGACAGTACCAGGACTGGAGGGGTGGAAACACTTGAGGCCAACCCAGCACTTCCAGAGAGCCCACAGGTACACAAACCTCATCTATCACTACATGGAAGTTTGAGACACCATCATCCACAGAGATGGGGGTACAGACGAGTAGTGATAGTGAGGATAAAAAGGGATGGACCAAGGTAATCATACCTAGGAAGACTCAGAGAGTCAGGAGGCCACCTGAGCTTTTTCTGGTGCAGAATGCTAGGGTGCATGCCATAGCAGCGGAAGAGCTGGTAAGCTACCAGGAGCTACTCACCTTTCTAAGGGAAGAACAGGAGAAGTGGTTTGAGGCTATGGACAGCAAATTTTCTTCTCTGATGAAAAGGGAGATATTTGAGGTGGTGAACAGGCCAGGTGACTCGAAGGTCATAGGCTGCAAGTGGGTTTTCAAGAAAAAGGAGATGCCACAAGTACAAAACCAGACTGGTAGCCAGGGGTTTCTCTCAACACCTTTGATAAGACCTTCTCTCTGACAGTGACACCAGAAAGTCTCAGGCCGGTGCTAGCTTTGGCTCCCAAGATGGGTCAGTGAGGCATTTCAATTCTGAAATGGCCTACCTGAATGCTAAGCTAGATGAGGAGGTTTTTTATGGAACAAGCACTGGGCTTTGATGATGCCAAGGAGGGCAAAGTCTACAGGCTTAAGAAAGCTCTTTATGGGCTGAAGCAAAGTGTGTACTGCTGGAACTTGTGTATCCATGAGGAGCTGGTGAGGCAGGGATACAAACACAGTGTTGCAGATGCCTGTGTGTATAGGAAAGGAGGGGTCACATTAGTAATTTAAGTGTGGCTGCTCAGACTGAATAGGAAGTGAAG
>CM034703.1:234879756-234896659 GCA_020142125.1 Phrynosoma platyrhinos
AGTTTTGGTGTTACTATTTCTTTTAGGCTTTTATAATATATAAGGCTTAATCCATCTTGTCTTGGCAATTTTGCTGTTTTTAGTTCTTTAATAGCATCCATTATCTCTGTAGCAGCCATCTCCTTATTCAGCTTTTCTCTCTCCTCAATATCCCATTTTAAGATATTTGCCTCTTTTATATATTTTGCTTGATCTTCCTCTGCTAATTTTATTTCTTTGAAATTCTTACTAAAGTATTCGTGAAAGCTTTCTTTGATATCATTCTGATCAGTCAGGATCTTATCTTTGTTTTTTTAATTTCGTTATTAGTCTCTTTTTTTCTCTTTTTTCAGTCTAATTGCCAGCCATTTACTTGGTTTATTTGCAAATTCAAATTGTTTTTGTTTGACATAGCTTAACTTTTTTTCCATTTCTTCTGTTAATAGTGCTGATATTTGATTTGTAACATTTTTATTTGCACTTTTAATGTTTTACTTCCCAGATTTCTTTTTAATTGATTTTCTGCTGCTTTTATCTCAGTTTGTATTCTTTGAAATTTTTCCTGTCTTTTTTCTTTTTTTCATAACTCTGTTTAATAAAGAAGACTCTCATAAAGGCTTTGTTAGTCTCCCAAATTACATTTATATCTATTTTATCTGTCATATTAGTTTTTAAAAAACCTTGAAAATAAATGGCACATTAAAATAATAAATAAATGATAGTCCACAATCACAGAAATTCACACCTTAAACTGAATTTCATCTACTAATAACATTGACTGTGGAAGCACTCAATAAAGACACCTACTATGCATAACATGGTCTAAGACATAATGATATGTATGGCCACATGAACACAGTTTATGAATACTGACACAAATGCGAAAGGATACTCAAACAAACAGCCCATGCAGATTACAAATAAATAGTAGTTCACAACCACAGCAATGCAGCCCTTAAACACAATTCTATCTACTCATAACTCCTGAAGAAAGTGAGTGGCTGCAATGCTAGCTAAGTATAGTGCCTTTTCTCTGGTGGCATGACAGGTGTTGGAATGTTTGTCCCCAGCAATGGCAAGAGGCCCAGTCTTGCTGCCATTTTTTTTTAAAAAAAGCTTTCTACACCTTTCATTTCACTTTATCTAGGAAGCTGACACTTAGGGCTGATGCAAATGGCCCATTTGGGGTGGCTTTGGGCCACCTCTGGGAGTGGTGGATTGGGACTGGGGCAACCATATGCTGTGACCCCAATCCTCCTTTTTGGTGCCCCAAAAAGAGTGGCAAAATGCTTTGAGCTGCCACCTGATGCCAAGAGGGTGCCCTGACACTGCACACCATGCGGATGGGTGCATGGTGTCAGGGTGGAGATGGTGTGCAGTCAGGGCAGCCCCAACTCCAACCCCAGGCCAACCCTTTTGGCCAGTCTGCATCAGCCCTTAGGCACTCAAGACAACAACCATGGCATTCAAGGTGAAGCCATTTGGCTGGTTGCCCAGAATCCTGACAGGGAAAGCTCTAAGTGTCTAAGGCAAAGCTTCCACAAGTGGATACACTAACCCTCATTAGCATCAGTTAGATTTGGGAGCTTATACCCCAAATATGAACACAACTCTCTTCTTTTAATTAAACAGATGGGATGAGGAAATATCAACTATACCTCCTTGCCCTTCTTTTACCCATTTGGAGGGTTTTGTTCTGTCTCTATTAGTTGAAGACAGGGGCTCAAAAATCCTCAGCTTCACATTATGGGACTGTTTAAGAGCTAGGATGGGAAAGCACTGAGAATGTCTCATTTGAGAGCCATGCTGTTCAACTCAAACTCAGTTCTTAAAGAACCTGAGCTATTCTAGTCCTGGTCTTAAAGATGATCACAGCTAATCCCAACAAAGAACAGTCAACTGATTTCTTTACCCTTCACTTCAGGATAGTTATTGGTCAAGATCCTACACTGGAGCATGCAGAATGTAATGATCTGCACACACAGCTCCATGCTGTTTGCTTCTCTTGGCAGATGAGGGCACTACTCCAATCATTTATTGGCTGAGATTAAGAAGGAAGATCACTAAGCATGCTGCAGCAGCTATGAGGAGAGACATGGGGCTGCTCTTCCAGAGATCTGTGAGAACAACCTCAGTCCTCTTCTCTGGCTACAAAAACAGCAAGCATGAGTACTGCCTGGTGGCCCATCTCTTTCCCTTCTCCAGTTAGTAAATTACTGCCAAAGCACCTGCCCAGGGCTTAACACTTAGCAATAGCAAATACATTTCTATATCGCTTATCAGTGCACTTAAGCAGATCCTAAATGGTTTACAATGTGTAAGCCAATTGCCCCAATAAGTTGGGTACTTATTTTAGTGACCTCAGAAGGATGCAAGCCTGAGTTGAGCCTGAGCCCCTGGCTGCTATTGAACTCACAACCTTGTGGTTTGTGAGTGAGTGGCTGCAGTACAGGCATTTCAACACTGTGCTACCAGGGCTTCTAACACTTGTCTTTGGTGTTCTCAGATGAGGACCTACTGGACAGTTCTTTGTGCAACATCCAAAATAAGAAGAACATCCAAGCTGATGCATATGCATGTCACCAACAGGATTCCAATTATGATCTATCTGGGCTGTAATACCTTTCTAATTCTCCCACCGCCTGCCATTTTCCACTCAATTCTTCATAACTCTGAAACAACTGCTGGAGTATACACTGGCCCTTATTTATATTCTGATCTCTACCTCCAGTTCAATTAGGCTGTCAATTCAGTTCCTGTAACCTCCCTAGTGTGCTATTCAGCCCTTCTAGTATCCTTATCCATTCTTCCAAAATCATCACAGATTTCTCTTCCATCCCCAACAGTCATTTCCTTCCATCCCCAACACATTCTATAGAAATGATAAAACAGCTGCAGATTCCATTCAAAAAGTGAATGTGAACTTGAGTATAATTCTGTAGTAAATTGTATATTCTCTATGATTCTCTACTGCAATTCCTAATTGATGAGTTTTCCCCCTGCTGCAGCACTAGATATTAAATCTTCACTAATTTTGTTCTCATTTTGTTCTTCAAAAACAACAACAAAAATCTTCACTACATGAAACAAGATTTTTTGCATATTTTGATTTATTTTATTTTATTTACATTTCACTTTTTGGTGAAAATTTAATTTGCAAAAAAAAAAAAAAGAGTATTAACACCAACTTACAAGGCAACAATTGATGTGGGGGGTGGAAGTTTGTGTCCTGTTGATTGGGAAGTAGAGTGACATTGCCATCCTCTCCCTCCAGCCATCTCCAGTGTGATAGCCAGAAGCAGAATTCCTGTTGCAATTCCTCCTTGCACTAGAACAGGGGTAGGCAACCTTTTTGAGCTGGGGGCCGGGTTGCTGTCCCTCAGACAATTGGGAGGCCAAAGCACCATAAATAAATAAATAAATGAATGAATATAAAAATATAAAAATTAAATTAAATTTTTTTTAAAAAAAAGATATGCATGCACACTCTCTCAGCCCTAGAAAAGCCATAGCAAAACCCCTGTGGAGATTTTGCCAAGAAAATGCCAAGAACAAGTAATAACAATAGTCAATATAATCATGGCGGGTGACGGTGGTGGCAGGACCAGCCTGAGGCCAGTCCAAAGGCCTCGGGGGGCTTCATCCGGCCTCTGGACCTTAAGTTGCCTACCCCTGCACTAGAAATTGCTTGTGGGAGGGGGTGCGAACATCAGTCTGCTGCATCTCAATCAACAGGACAGCAAATCCCCATTGCTCACAACAGCTGCTGCCTGATAAGTCAGGGTTGGAAATTTTTTTTACAATCCTTGCATATTTCCTGCACTATAGAGTACATAAGGATAATGAACCTGAATTAGTTATGAAAGTGTAACTCTGGGTTATGCATTTGTAACTGCAATTATGAATTTCAGCAACAACAACAAAAAGTGCTGAATATTTAACTCCAAGTTAAGATATTTTTATTGCTGCAGACATTGTAGATATTTTTAGTACTGGAATCTTTTATTTTATGTTGAGAGTGTTTTCTATTCTTCTGGCTTTTATAATTTTGTATTGATTTTAATGTTCTGATCTGTGCTTTTTTATTGCTATAATCCACCCAGAAAGCCTTTTGACTGCAGATCATGTATAGCAAAGAAACAAAGAGACAAAACAAAGAATGCTCCCCATGGTTTCTGGAAAGCTTAAGGTACTGCAGAAGTGGAAGTGGTGATGGAGGGGAAAAATCTAAGACACCTTGTGCCTCACATAGACCATCCACAATGAGCAGATCTTGACAATTCTTTCCAGTCACCATTCATCCAACCAGATAATAAAATAATCAAAACAGCCAGAGACTGAAGGTAAATGAAATGACATTTCATTCACATGCCCAATTAAAAGTTATAGTAATCACATGACATTAGATAGACTCAGTTCAATTTAATAATGGTTAATAGACTGTTTCAGATCAATTAATAAGCATCCATTGATCATCCATGCACTATATTCCTTTGAATCTGGCAAGAAACAAAGCCCTCGGTGTCCCCACTATATCCCAGGGCTAATGAATGGGTGACTATCCAGATGTTTCCTTCAGCTCTTGCTGGAGTAGTATTTCATTATTATATTGAAATACTGAAAGATATGCACCCATGAAATTTATTTTTTAAAAAATTAAAACTGTTTTTTTAAATCATATAGTGTATACTAACACCAAAATATAACAGATTATAACAGAATTCTTGTTGATAGTAAACACATACAAGAAAAATAAAAGAGAAACATATAAGAGCAAAATATTATTATATGTAATAGAAGGTAGAACATTGTCTTTGTACAGAACTATATACAATTAGCATTGTAAATAACACAAAATTGGAACATGGGAATAAACGATGTTTCAGAAAAAATTGGTTTTATTTAAATAAGATACTATAAGGAAGTTATATGCAAAGAGAAGAGCTGTGTTTTCTTTCAATATGTATAATATTTGTATAATACTTTATTTCAATGAATAAAATTAAATTTTCAAAAAATCACAGTGTGAGCATGTTGCAATGATACATTGGGATTGTCCAACATAGCACTCCTTTCCTGTACTAATTTGGCCTATTTTTAACAGTACAGTATGAATTCCACACCTGATCTAGGTTTCTCCTAGACCTTTTATAGGTCTTCAAAAGGTCTGGAGAAGCCCCAATTGGGTACAGGAAAAGTACTCCCCAGGGATGGAGCTGTGCAATACAATCCATCCCAGTGAGTTTACATCCTGCGCTTAGTGTGGAAATGAAAGCTGGTGCACCAATCTACTTAGTTGCATGCTCTCTCTTCCTGCATCAGTTAGTCTGAATTAGGGCATGTCTACATCAGACAAATGAAGCAGTTTCACCCTGTCTTCATGGCAACCTGCCTTCACAACACAGGGCCAAATCTCTTATTTGGCTGGCTGCCTATCAGTTTCCGGGCCCAGTATAAGGTGTTGGTTATGACCTTTAAAACCCTAAATAGCTTGGGTCCAACCTATCTTCAGGACCACCTCCTCCCATACAATCTTCCTCATGCACTCCGGTCCTCTGGGAGGAATTTGCTCCGGCCATTAAAATCTAGGCTGTCTGCAACCTCCCAGAAGACATTCTCAGTAATCACCTCCAGATTATGGAACGGCCTGCCGGACGAGATCTGTTAGATTACAAGCCTAAGCAGCTTTAAAAAGGCTGTGAAGATGGATTTTTTTCTGGCAGGCCTTTCCTGATTAGATTCCCGGCCTCAGGAGTTGTGCTGCCCTACCTCTTTCAGTTTTTGGTTTGCCCATGGCTTTTGTTTGTTTGTAATCATTTATCTTAATTCTCTCTGTGATTTTATTTTGTTTTCTATGATGTGCTATTTAATACTTTTTTAAAGGGGGGTGGGGTTTTGTACAGATTCCTCATCAGGACTATCAGATGTGTTGGCACTCCCATGTCTTTAAGGGCATTCCACAGCCTTTCATGATCTATGCAGTTAAAGGCTTTGCTACAGTCTATAAAGCACATGCTGATTTTCTTTTGGAACTCCCTGCTATGCTCCATTTGCCATTGTATGTTTGCAGTGTGGTCCCTCATGCCTCTTCGTTTCCTGAACCCCTCTTGAACCTCTGGGATTTCTCTCTCCATGTATAGTTAGAGTCTATGTTGCTGAATTTTGAGCATGATTTTGCTTGCATGGGAGATCAGTGCTATGGTTCTATAGTTGCTGCAGTCTCTTGTGTCTCCCTTTTTGTGGAAGGTGATGTATATTGATCACTTCCAATCTGTTGGCCATTGTTTTGTTTTCCATATTTGTTGACATATGTTGGTTAGCACTAGAATTGACTCTGTCAATGTGGATTGCAGCAGTTCAATTGGAATAGCATCTGTTCCTGGTGATTTGTTTTCCGCTATTTCTCTTATTGCAGTTTCCACCTCACTTTTTAGAATTTGGGGTTCATTTTCATACTGCTCTTCATTCCATATTTCCTTCATTTTGTCATCTCTTTTGTATAATTCTTTGTATTGCATCCAATGTCTTTTTATTCCTTCCTGGTCTTGAATTATGTTATTTTTATTGTCATAGATTTTCCCAGTCCTTGGTTTAAATTTTCCTTTGATTTCCTGGATCTTGTGAAATAGATCACTTGTTCTTTCCTTTTTCTTATTGTCTTCTATTTCTCTGCATTGGTTGTTGTAGTAATTTTCTTTATCTTTCCGCACAAGCCATTCTACTTTTGCATTCATAATTCTTAGTTTGTTCCAGTCTCCCTATCGTCTTTCTTCTTTTCTTTATTGCTTGTAGTATTTTTTCTGTCATCCATGCTTTTTTCTCTTTCTTTTTGTTTATTGAAAGTGTCTGTCTGCATTCTTCTTTTATTATGTCCCTGGCTTCAAACTATAGTTCCTCTGGCTCTCAGTCTATTATGCTTAGTAATATTCTGTTGAGATATTATTTAGATCATATTTTGGTATAATCACTGATTTTGTTTTCTTCTTGAGTCTTACTCTCATTTTTGATATGAGTAGTTCATGATCTGTGCCACAGTTGGCACCTGCTCTAGTCTTGGCCACCAGTATATAGTTTTGCCATCTTTTGCTTCCAATTATATAGTCTATTTGATTTTGTGCTGACCATCTGGTGATGTCCATGTGTATAGCCTTTTTTCTGATTGTATGAAGAATGTGTTTGCAATGAACAGGTTATTGGCTTCACAAAAATCTATCAGACTCTCACCTGTTTCATTTCTTTTGCCTAATCCAAATCTGCCTACTGTTTTTGATTCTTCTTTACTTGAAACTTTCGCGTTCCAATCTCCAGTAATCAGGTTGACATTCTGTATAGGTTTGCTTTCAATTTCTTCCTATACTCCTTCATAGAATCTATAAATTTCTTCCTGTTCTGCCTCTGTGGTTGGTGCATATACTTGTATTATGGTGATATTCATAGGTTTACCATGGAGTCTTACTGAAATGATTTGGTCTGATTTTGCATTGTATCTGCTGACTGCTTTTGCCACATCTTTTCTTAGTATGAAAGCCACCCCATTTTTTTCTTGTCTTTTCATTCCCCGAATAGAGCACTGTATAGTTGTTTGATTCAAAGTGGCCCATTTCTGTCCATTTTAACTCACTGACCCCAAGTACTACTATGTTCATGTGTTGCATTTCCATTTTTACTATGTCTAGCTTCCCTTGGCTCATGCTCCTCAAATTCCACATCCCTATTTTATGTGTAATGCTACTTTGGATGGCATTTGCCTCTCTAAGCATGTCTGCTATTTGTCTTGTCATCTTTCTTATGCCTGTAGCTAATCTTGCAAATGTGATATCCCTTTATCTCTCCCTCCTTCCATTTCTGTTAAAGCTCTGATTCTGCCTGTGTGTCACTTGGAGTGTCTCATCATAGTGTTTACTAGGTGATGGGGTTACACAAGGAGGGCCGCCTAATCCTCCCAGTGTGCAGTGCCAACCAGTGTTAGCTATGGTGTTGCAATTAACTCCTGTCAGTGACACCCACCACTACTGTTGCTGCCCAGTAGTTGTTTGTCTTCCTATATTATTCCTCCTGTCATTGTTTGTTTGCTTTCCTACCTATCCCCTTATGCCTTCCTGGGTTTCCCTCCTTTAGTCTATCCCCATCCCCACCCCATCCCTCCTTTAGTTCCTTCACTTCTTTCTCCATGGTTGGGGGAGGGCAGAGATGGCTGGTCACCTTCTTCCTTCTTCCACTTGCCTGCCTGGTCCTCTGCTGTTATCCAACTCAGCTGAAGGGGGTGAAGTCTGGATTCAGATGGTGCCTTTCCCAGCCCCCTTGCCTCTCTGATGGTCCTCTTTGTCCTTCTGCTCTGCTGAGGGGGTGGAGTAGAAGTTGGTCAAGAATTGCAGTTCAATCTTACTTCAACAGTAGCAATGGAGCAGGTTCATGCAGAGCACCTAAGAGAAGCAGACTAGGGAGGGAAGCAGACAGGCGGCCATGGGCCGCCCCAGGAAGCTGCGCCGCAGGACTGAGGCATCCTCACACCTCAGTCCCATGGCACAGCTTCACCACCCCTGAAAGGAGCGCTAAAGGTGCTCCTTTCACAAGTCGATGAAGGTGCGCCGCAAAAGGCTGCAGCGCACCTTCGCCAACTCTTCCACCGCAGCGCTTGCAAATGCTGCGGCGGGAGGTCCTCCTCAGAGCGCCGGCCATAAGGAGGGCTGGCTGCTCTGAGGACAACCTGGGGAAGGGGTTGGAGCACTGATCATGCAGCTGCCCCTTCCCTGCCCCCGAGACAGGGCTGTCTGCTTAGGGGGTAGCTTAGAAGGTTTAGAGCAGGCCCTATGGAACATAGAGATCTGTTCTCCAAGATATATCTAGGAGTAGCTGTGTTGGCCATATAGCAAATCCAATAACAATGATACCTTTATTGTGCAAACCAAAATGCACAATTACATGTTGCAAGCTTTCAAAGTCACACTGGCTTCTTCATCAGGCAAACAGGAGAAAAAAACCTGAAGATGTTAGTCTTAGGCCTGCATTTGCTAATGGAGTTGAAATTTTATTCCCTGTCTTTTATTGTTCTTTGTCTCTAGTCCTCACATGGCCAATAAGGAGAGTGGCCTTTGCCTGCACTGAAATTCCTCAATACATCTTAATTGACAACATCTCAGATAGAATGCAGGCCTGTGAATATGATATCATTAAGTCCTTTTTTGCTCCTGTATGATTTATAACATCTTTGCTGATGAAAAAGGCAGTGAAACTTCAAAAGCTTCCATAATAAATTTTATGCTTTGGAATTGACTCAATAAAGGTATGCTGCTTGTGGATTTTGGACTTTGTTGTATTTTGCTTCATGGCCAACATGGCTACCCTGAATATATCATGAATATTTCTTTTTCTTTCTTTGGGTGAAAAAAAAAACATGAATATTTCCTAAATCTGTATGATGGTGCAACCACTAAGAACTCTTGTATGCCTTGCAGTTTTGTGAAAAGGAAGGATTTGGTCAGCCATAAATCCTTGCCATCCCAAGTATGCAAGCAATCTTTTAAATCTTTCTAGACAAACAATCTTGAGAAAGAAACATTTATGAAACATTTCTATGGAGTGTACATGGGAACAACAGATTACAGAACCTGAAAGCTAGACATAAAACAGTACCCCTCCCACTAATGCACATCTTATTTCTCTTGTATAAGGACTTTATAATAATTGGAAACAGCATTTTTACTTTGTAGCTCATTTTCCTTTGAAATGAAAGTAAGTTGTCTGCAAAACTGAGAGAAAAAATATACACAGTCAGTGAGATACATATTTGTTTTTCCTTAAAGATCCCAAAGGGTTTTTATTCTGTCTACTTTGCCTTCAGTATGAGTCAGACTAATGGCCTATTATCATGGAAGTGACAATACAAGCCAACATAGGCTTAGATTCCTTTCTCCCAGTCTTTCTCCAAGAGGCAAATTTCTTTCATATGTCTGAGAAACTCTTGCCAGCATGTCATTGGAGAAAATATTTGATGTTACCTTGACTTTCTGAACAATGGCTTAATGCTTTTCAGAATGAAATCGAGGGGACTCCCAGAGTACAGTTAGCACCCCTGCTTTGCAGGCAGGACTATACTTGGTGACAGAGCATGTTCTGTTAAAGCTCTGATTCTGCCTGTGTCTCACTTGGGGTGTCTCATCATAGGGTTTACTAGGTGATGGGGTTACACAAGGAGGGCCACCTAATCCCAGGTTCAGTTCCCAACATCTCCAGGTAGGGCCAGTGGAATAACCAGTGTGGTAACTCATGGTGCCATCCCCCATTGATCTCCCATTCCACACTGTATAGTATCTGTAGGAATGCTTTTTTGGCACTAACGTTACTGGTAAATCACAATTCCATACATCACTGAATGTAACATGAATCGTTGGTACATAAACAACTAGAAAAATTAAAAATTATACCTTCAAATTACAATATCATATCATCATGACAACCTAAATGTATTTACATGTACACAGTGAAGATTTGGTTAAAATGTGATGTCTTGAGAGATAATTTAAAAATAATATTTTTAAAAAATAAAAAAAATCTTTTAAATTTCAAATTTTGAAATTTGAAATTTTAATTTTAAAAAATTGTGGGGCCTCTCCTTTCTTCTCTCACTGAGCTTCACCTCACTCAACCATCTCTTAAAGTATTTTAAAAGGAAGCAGGTGAATGCCACAGCACATTTCTGCCAAAATGTAGGTATTTGAGAAATGGTGTCACACACACCCTTAGGGTGTCACCTGGTGCAGTTTGCATTTCCCGCACTCCCTAGTGATGCCACTGGTAGGGCTAGGAAATACTGTTGCCTGAGACTCTAGAGAGCCACTGCCAGTCATTGTAGACAAGGCAGAGATTAATCAATGGCTTGATTCAGCATAAGAGAGCTGGCATGGAAGTATTTCCAGAGTGCTCATTTCCAGAAGGCTGGGGTCATTTTCTATGAATATGTTAGAGGTAGATCCACGGGAGCTGGACTATAATAATAATAAATAATAACATTTATTTATACCCCGCCCATTGGTAATCCAATCCGGGCGGCATTACAGTTAAAACACACAATTTACAATAAACATACAATGTAAACAACCCCCTCCCCCCCTTAAAAATGTACTATGTACTATTCCAGTACATGGAGCACCCATATCTTAAGTGTTCTGTCATACTGTAGCTTGGAGAAGATCACTAAAAGTTAATTCAAGGCCTCCGACATGCCAATATAGTTTCCACCATGATTTTGAGTGAAGACCTAGTCTTACCTAGAAGGGAGGGGATCTCTCAATAAATGTGAGGACTTATTACACTGTGGTTTCCAATTATCAAGTAAGAAAAAATATTGTTCCACAATCTTCTAAAATTTTTCAGAGTAGAACCATCATAATCAGGTTCAGTTCACCCTAAGGCTACATAGACTTCAAAAATAGACTTATACAACACATAAAACTCTTTGATTTTATTTCCTTAATATATCAAGCAAATACTACATGTAAATGATTCAAGAAAGCAAATGATGTGAGATTACAACATGAAAGTATATTTAACAAGAGATGAAATAAAAATTCAAATGGCTAAAGCCCTAGGATCAAAATATCAATTCATCAATTGTATTATCAGTAGCATCACTGGGGGGGGGGGCAGGGTTACAGGGGGTGTGGACCACACCAGGTGACACCCCAGAAGAGGGTGAACACCACAGAAGAGAGGGTGACACCCGGTTGGTATCTTGTCCCCTGCCCTCCCAGCCAGTGCGGGGTTTCCTGGGCTGCTAGCAGAGCATGGAGCCCACCCTCCCAGCTGCTACAGGGCTTCTTGGACTGCTGGCAGTGTGTGGGACCCACCCTCCTGGCCACTGTGGAGCTTCCTGGGCTGCCAGCAGTGTGCGAGGCCCACCCTCCCTGCCATGGGGCTTCCTGGACTGCTGGCAGTGCATGGAGCTTGCTCTCCTGGCTGCCACCAGCTGTCTGGGGTGCTGCATGGGGTGCACACACAATTTATGGTGTGCATGTATGCACATTCCCATGCAGCCCGCATGCTAGATGCCCTGCCCCCAGAAGCCCCACCCCACTGCACTGGGTGACACCAAGTTGGGGTACGTCACTGTCTATTAATGAACCATTAACAATTAGATGGCAAATATCTTCAATTTGCAATTTCAGAGATCAAAAGATTGGACATTACTATTACATTACTGTACCTTTGTCTTAACACTGTGACTTTAGTCCATAGAAGTCTAAAGTGGAAACTGTTTGAATGTTGCTTCTCTAGTAGAGAAAGGATACTGACTAGCCTGAGTTCTAAAATTACAGTAACTGCTAGAAGTATTATTTTATTTTTCTTCTATTTTATTGCTTTCTAAAATTTGCAAACCACATTTCATCTATAAGGCATCCCAAGGTGGCATATCTCATGCTGTAAAAAACAACAATAGGGTAGTAACAATAACAATAATAAAATTATAAACTCATTTCAAAAAAGCAAATTACTTAGCTAAAAAATGTTAAAATTAAAATACCTAGGCAAAAAGGAACATCTTTGAATTAGTACCAAAAAGGAAGGAAAATCAATTGGCATCAACTCTTTCAGTTTTCTTTCATGGGTCACTTCAAAGTTGGTGGGCGACCACAGGGAAAGTAACTTATTATTCAACCCACTCTGCCCAAGAATTATCATAGATGTCTCTGCAAAATCCAAAGGGCATGTCTGAAATGACCAAATTTTCTGACACTATTCTTCCATAACTTCCCCATAAATTTGAGCTTCTGACCATTTTGTGTGCTGCTTAACTATAGTCAGAACGTAATTATTAGGTCATAACCAATGTAATGTCTTGGGTGGCTTTTGAAATTTATCTCTGGACAGAAAATTTCAGCCTCCACTTCTCTTATTTATCTTCTATTTTAAAACCTATTCTCCATTTTTAATTGAAAATAGACATACAATTTGATAGCACAGCTAGTAAGAGAACAAGTATACCTGAAATCCTATCCCTGAAATTCTATTAACAGTTATTATACCTACACATGGAGTGTCTATATCTGAGAAGATATGCAATGCGTTGTACTGATAATTATTTAAATTTGCTTTTTAAAAAAGTCTGTCCCAGACAAACCATGGAGTCAAATTCAGCTTTAATCATACTTAATTTGCCCTACTGAAATTGATGGGACTTAAATACACCTGGTCTAAGTATGATTGTCTGCATACAATCAGTGGACCTCTCTGGCACAATATTTAATGAATATTACATTTATTAATAATTTGCTACTCTAAACACTGTACAAAACAATTGTTATAGTTTACTACATTTAAAAAAAATAAAACTATCACAGAATTTATCCTAGTGAGAATAATCAGGAAAATGATGTGCTTATACATGTGTGTGTATATGATTGTGAAACAAATTTACTACAGGTGATTACACTACTAGAAGCAAAGCTTTCCTGCTGCTACACATTCCCTGAACATATGCCAAGCAGTTTTCAATTACAAAGCTGTAGCGCCCACCTATTCAACTTATATGCAGAACATATTGTAAGGAAAGCAGGCTTGGACATGGAAGAGGGAGGAGTGAAAATAAGAGGAAGAAATATCAACAATCTGAAATATTCTGACAACACCATAATACTAGCAGAAAACCTCACAGACCTGGAACAACTACTAAGGAAGATCAAAGAAGAAAGTGCAAAGGCAGGCTTACTGTTGAACATGAAAAAACAAAATTAATGACCACAGAGAACACATTCAAACTAGACAATGAGGAAATAGAAATAGTAAAAGAGTTCTCATATCTGGGATCAAACACTTATCGGAATGGGGACTGCAGCCAGGAAATCAGGAGAAGATTAAGAATGGGGAGGGTGGCTATGAAATAACTAGAAAAGATCCTAAAATACAAAGACATACAACTCAGCACAAAAGTCAGAATCATACAAGCCATTATATTCCCTATCACTATGTATGGACAGTCAAGAAAGAAGATAGGAGGAAAATCAACACATTTGAGATGTGGTGCTGGAGAAGAGTGCTGAAGATCCCATGGACAGCCTGAAGGACAAATAAATGGGTCCTAGAGTAGATCAAGACAGAGATATCCCTAGAAGCCAAGATGACAAGACTGCCCTACTTTGGACACATCATGAGAAGGTATGAATTGTTGAAAAGGCAATAATGTTAGAAAGGTGGAGGGAAGAAGAAAGAGAGGAAGGCCACATACTAGATGGATGGACTTTATTAAAGAGACCACAAATAAGAGTTTGCAGGAGCTGGGCAGAGCAGTATAGGATGGGGGCCTGAAAATGTCTCATCTATAGGGTAACCATGGGTCGAGATCGACATGAAGGCAGTTAACAACAACAATAACAACAAAAGTGCCTTCATCAAACAGACCCCTTAATATATGTGTCAGCCATAAGAAATAAGCAAATTTGCTCTTAGGAGTGGGCACATATGCATTGTGAGGAAAAAAGAGGCCAAATGGGTATAGAATGTATATGTTCTCATTGATGTGAATAGATGTTGTAGCATATATCTCACTATAGTGGTAAAAGCTATCAACAAGTGACCTCTGTGTCAGCTCTTTAAGTGATAATAGCTGATAAGCAGTTTCAAGGTTCCTTTTCTCCCTTCCAAGGTGTCTTCAAACTGTATTTTGAGGGGACAGTCCTTTAAACAGAGGTTTCTGTGATACACCTTCCAAATGACAGATGTTTTGCTTTCACATGCAAGAGATGCATAATTCCAAAAATCTTCAACCTACTGAATGACATGAGATTTTTTACAAATTTCTTTATTTCTCGTTTGCAATTACAGAATTTTATTTTTAAAATGTAAAAAAAAAAGACCAACAACCTTGTGGATTTTTAGCACATGTGTATTTTGTGCAAAATGCACAGTTTTCTGTGAAAAATGTTGGTTTTGTGTAAGAATGACATTTTAGCAATTTTTGGTACCAAAAAAGGCTCAAAAGGAATTGTAAATAACCATTTTCTTATGATTGGGGTAAAGTATATTGATAATATTTTCAAATTAGTCTAGCTGTCTGTCTGTCTGTCTGTCTGTCTATTTTAGTGTTGAGAAATCCTAGAAGGAATAATCCTGGACTGACAAGAATTTTCAAGGTCAGGACTTATTCTGTAGAAAATTTACACATAATTGTTTTGCAAAGAATACAGCATTTTCTGCAGAGAAAATGCTACAATATTATGTTGTCTGCAGAAAATGCTGTTATTTGGGATGCATTTTGTATAAAATTTAATGTGGTTGATTTGCATAGAAAATAATATTTCTGTGTATTCTGTTGTTTCCTTCCCAGAAAATATTGTCTTCTGTGCAAAACAACCATGTGCAAGTTTTCTGCAGAATAATTCCCAAACTGTATGATTTTTAGAGATTTCCCTTCAACAAGAAGGAAATCATTAAAATTTCTCATTGCTTCCTTCAAAAAGAAACTTAGTGAAAAATTACATCCCTATTCCTGATGGATTTTAATGCATTCTTTCTCATGAAGAATTAAACAAATTGAAAATATTTTTCACACCCCTACTTTCAACAAGTTTTTAGATTACCTTTTCAGTAAGGTAGGGCATATGACTGCCTTCACTTCTGCCCTTGGATTGCTTTACTAAGCATGCTTTCATCTAGATTCTACAGGAAACTTTATGGCCCAAAACAGATGAGGAGATGGGAGCAGCTTCTGGACGCTCTGGGGTGTGGTGTTTACATGATGCGTGTCCCCGGAGCACCCTGAAGCTGCCCCAGTGCTGCACTGAGGCTGCCTAAGATGGCCCAAAACTGGCCCCGGAAGGAGCTGATCTTTTCTGCTCCTATTTGGGGCCATGGGAGGAGGCACCCTTGGGGCTGTTGTATGTGTTTGCTGCAGCCTTGGGGCAATCGGGATTGGAGCAGTTTGTAGATGCTCCTTCCTGCACATCTGCTCCACCCCAAAGGTTGAAACCCAATTTCTAGTCACATTCAACAATTGATTCAGTGAGTTTACTCTACCAGGAACTAGCAATTGTATTTAAGCTACCATACTGTACCTCTTTTTCCACCCAACCAAACGAGTCTAAAATAAATTACATATTTACAGTAAATGACAACATTCAGTTTCCGCAGAAAGAATATAATTTCAGCCTTTTGAAAATGTAACCTTACTTTTGACTCTTGCTCTTGGAGGTATTCCATTTCTATTGTTGCTATTGCTGTGTACCTTTAAGTATTTTCCAACTTGTGGTGACCCTAGCACAGGATTTTCTCAGCAAGATTTGTTCAGATAAGGTTTGCCATTGCCTTCTTCCCAGGCTGAGTGTGTGTGACTCTCCCAAGGTCACCCAGTGGGATTCATGCCTGAGTAGGGAATAGAAGCCTGGTCTGCAATGTAATAGTCCAATGCTCAAACCACTATGCCATGCTGGTTTTTACAATGGCCCAAATTCTGTTTTTTAGTCCAAACTAGAGTAAAACCATTGTATCAGTTAGATTCTACTAGGTACAACTGATTCAATGGATTTTTTTTTTAGTTGAGAATAACCAACAGGATTCTAGCCACTGAGTCCTCTAAAACAACAATAACAGAGATTGGATGCTATATTTAAAAGCAAAATAAAACAGCAAGCACCACATTTATCTATTTTATAACTTTGTTCTATTATTCACCTTCACAACCTTATAGAGTGAAGTTTACCTTTTCAGTTTTTCACAAAGAATATCTTATTACATGGCTGGTTAATTTGGGTAGGTTTTACAAATTTTTGAGTGCAGGGTGCATGTGGTAGAAAATGATCTGCCTCTTAGGGGTTTAGCTTAAGGGCATCTTAAAACTATGGGAAAGGAAGCATAAGTGACTTGAGCATCTAGAGCAATTTATGAAAAGGAAATCAGTAGGAGTGAGATCCAAGTGCTACGGGGGGGGGGGGGG
>CM034703.1:234920277-234930467 GCA_020142125.1 Phrynosoma platyrhinos
AATTGCAAACCTTATTTTCTATTTTATATAGGGGGCACCATTTTGCTATGCCATTGTATTTCATGGAACTTGAGCATCCACAGATTTTGTTATCCATGGAGGGTCCTGGAACCAAATGCCAGCAGATAACAAGGGGCCACTGTATATATTTTAAAGCAATATTGCACTCCAGAAGCAATATGAATGGATCTCATAACAGCAAATTAGAAAAGATTCATTCAATGTTAGGAAATTCTATATTTTTCATTTTGTAACAACAGAGAATTAACATCTTAGATAATTAAAGCAGATTGATTTATCAGTTTCTGAGATCCTGTAATATATCACAAGATGCTGCTATCCACTGATTTCAGTAAATGGAAACAGGAGTACTAACATATATTAATACAAATTAACCAGATATCAGTGTACCATTTATCTTGGCCCAAATTACATGAGAATTAAAATTTAGATGACCAGATATAACAGGATATCTGATTATTCTAAGATTATCCATATGCAGTATGAATGTAAAGAAATGTAAGAAAAATGCTTGCTTTTCTATTGCATGGTGAAAGGGGAAGTCTTGAGGCTGAAGTGTTGAGGGAAAAAACTTCAATATGTGTTAGCCTCATGAGTGTTGAAAGGTGCCTGCTCTCTTTAGTAACCCTCATTGATTGTTACAAAAACATTCACTTCATTTTTATGTTTCTCTTTATGTTGTTCTCCTTTCCTTTCAAGCACCCTGGGCTTTGTATGTTGTTGTTGTTGTTGTTGTTGTTGTTGTTGTTGTTGTTGTTGTTGTGTCTTCAAGTCATTTCTGACTTAAGGTGAACCTATCACAGGATTTTCTTGGCAAATTTCTTCAGAGGGAGTTTGCCATTGCCATCCTCTGAGGCTGAGAGAGTATGATTTGCCCATGGTCACCCAGTGGGTTTATAAGGCTAAGCCAGGATTTGAAAGGTCAACACTCAAACCATTACAGCACACTGCCAAATGGTTATGACAGCCATATATATATATATGTTTTCAGCATAATGATGATATGTATAGGCTTCATCTAGTCATCCAGCTTGTTTTATATTTTTAATAGACCAAAGAGAACAACACAAGACTTCTAAGATTATCATTATAACCACTAATGGGAAATATAAGTAATAACCAGTCATATAACAAAACCATGGCTTGGAGAAGCAGCTGAAGTAATAATGAAAAGAATTTGAAAATATTAAAAAGAATAATCAAAAACACTTTCTCAAGCATCTTGAAAGCCTGATGAGAAGTAGAATCTTTAAACTTATTCTATATAAAATTCACACATAGTTATTTTGCAAAGAAAACAATATTTGATGCAAAGAAAATAATATCCCTGCACAAAAATGCTGTTTCCTCTAATTCACTAATGCCACATAGTCCTCTAATGAAATATATGGATTTTGTGCAAAGTCTTGATCTTTGAATAGTCTTCAAAAATAGCATGGTTTACAAAGATTTTCTTGCAGCAAGAAGAAAATGTTTTAAATTACTTATTATTTAATAAAGAATTACATCTCCAACGTGAGGGGTTCTTCTTTAAAGCTCTGAGCCATTAAGAAGCATAAGACAACTTAAAAGCCATGCTCCCATCCCTACATCAGCACAGCTCTTCCCCGTCATTTATGTCTAAATGGATGGTGGAGACACAGCAGTACATGCAGGCCTCACTCACCCGATGTGACACACACACACACACACACACACACATATTCAACAGTTTCACAGACCTTTGTACATTATAACAGGGTTTGGCTGATTATGGGTTCAAGGTTCCCAACCCAGTCACTGGAGTTTTTAAATGATGTATTCAATCAAACATGGTAGCAAAACCATCTGAAGACCTTCATGGTCAATAGAAAAAGGTCTTTGACAATGCCTGGGACATCAGAACATTTGAAGGGGAGTGCATGCCAACATGTTTGTCAACAATTATCTCCCAAATTAGTTCCCTCTGCTCCATCAGACCTAGCCAGTGAAAGAAGAAAAGACCTCCCTCCAGTCCATCCACCATCATCCAGCCTCAGAGGGAGAGGGGGAGGCCAGCTCCATTGGGCCTAGCCAGAGGAGGAAGAAGAAACTTCCTCCAACCCATCCATTGTGGCCCTGGCCCCAGAAGGAGAGAAAAAACACTGAACATGATCCCCTTCCCCACTGCCATTCCCTGCTCCTTTTGTGTCATGTCTTTTTAGATTGTAAGCCTGAGGGCAGGGAACTGTCTAATTAAAAAAAAGTGTAAGCTGCATTGAGAGTCTTTGTGGTCAAAGAGCAGGGTATAAATACTCTACATAAATAAATAAATAAATGCACAAATAGAAATAACTTCTCTGCAGCATATAGAACTTGTTCCCTAGTAAGAATTTCCACAATAGTTCCACTGAGTGCTAGGAATGCACTCTGAAGGCAGCTTATTAGGAAAGATCAAAAGATGTAAAAATAAAATTAAATTAAAAAGGAAAGTGTATCATTATTGCACCCTACTTAATGTCAGTTCCTTACATGAAATGTTACAAAGTAAAATGCATGCTATTAATGACCTTTGTTGCAGTCCTTTGTCAAATGAAGAAAAATGCATTTGAATTAGTTTCTTTGTAATATTAATTATAACCGTAGCTGATAGGGAAGCAATGTTTCCATATTTCTTGTGATGATTAAAAAAATAGCACTTATCTCTAGAAATGACTGTTTAGAATTACTATAAGTAGGAAAAATATTGCAGTGTAATTTCTCTCCTTTACATACAAAGAGGAATGCAACTGTTCAGGGATCCCACCAACCAACTGCCCCAAGTGCTTCCCCATTATATTCCAATCTGTATGGTGCTCAAGTTGACCCATACTTTCATTTTCCCCTTTTCTGTTCCAGCTATCAACAACCTGCCTTAATATGTTGGTTGTTGATGCCAGCTATAGGTAAAATTTAAATCATTTAATGTTGGATAAAAAGACTGTAAGTAAAATTCAAAAACATAGCTGTATTAGTCTGTAAAATCAGTATGCAAACAGATCTTGCAGCATCTGTCAGACTAACTGAAAGACAGAAGTTAGTAGCATGAGCTTTTGTAGGCTCATGCCTACTTCCTCAAATGCATCAGTGGAGACCTAAGTCTGTAAGTAGAGGATCTTTTGAAAAGTCTCTAATACTTGAGAGGTTGTTACATTAGGTACTTGCTTGGACAATGATGGACAAGCTCTTCTGCATCCACCATGGTATCTTTTTAAGGAATGTAGTGCCAATTAAATAGAAAAACAAAATAAGGGCCTTAGGGCCTTTGCAGACTGGCCCAAAGGGTCAGCCTGGGGGTACAGCTTGGGCAGGGCAGCCACACACTGGCTGCCCGAACCCCATGCCTACACCATCCTGATGCCATGTGCCGTTATGCACAGCGCGCGGCATCAGGCGCCCTCCCGGTGCAGCATTTAAAAACACTGTGCTGAAAGGGCGAGGAAGAGCCACAGAATCAACTTTTAAGACAGCCTTTTGCCACCCCTAAAAAGAGTGGCATTTTGCCACTCTTTTCGGGGAAGCAAAACGGAGGATTGGAGCCATGGCATGGGGTTGCCACAGCCCTGATCCACCGCTTCCTGGGGCGACTCTGTGCCACCTGTCTGCAGAGGCCCTTAATCTGTTTTTCATTCATCATAAGTTCCTAGCTTCTCCATTCACCTTTTGGATTTTTTGGAGGTTTTTTGACAAGTGTTATGACATACACTATTTCCATAACAATTCTCCCCTCTCAAAACATGAAGGTTAAGGCAAAATAGGTTATGATTACCTTTCCTCAGCAATGGAACACCATTCCTCCACAAATTGCTACACTTTTCTTCCCAACATTTCTTAAACAGCATTACCTCAATGCTGTTTGTATTTTCAAAATAATTGTGCACAAAAATCTAAAATATGAAGGTTAATCTCTTACAAAACTTTCCCACACCTATACTTCTGGACTTAACCCCTCCAGAAAAGATAAGCTGCCCTGCAAATTTCATAAGCTTCTGCCAAGAATTATTAAAAAGTTATTGGCAGAACTTTTTTTAAAAAAAAATAAGATGTTGCACAATAACACCTACACCTATTTGTCTGACATAAGACACTACTATATCTTAAAATGTCATCGGATTCTAGGGCCTTAACAGGCAGATCAGAAAAGCTGGCTTCCGGACAGCTTGGGGATGTGGCATTTTGATGGTGCACACTGTCAAAATATCCAGAAGTTATGCTGGGTGATCACACAGGGGTGGCTTCCAACTGCTCTGGGGCTGCGGTGTTTTGATGACACATGGCCCTGGAGCACCCAGAAGTTGCCCTGGGGTTGCATTAAGGCTGCCTAAGGCGGCCCAAAACCAGCCCCCAAAGGAGCAGATCCTTTCCACTTCTATTTGTGCCGGTGGCGGGGTGGATTGGGGCCACAGTGTGTGCTTGCCCCGGCTCTGGGCGGAGCAGCTCCAGGGTGGCCCCAATCCGCCCTTTTGGAGCAGTCTGTTTCGCCCCCTAGTTGTTTTTAATAAACATCCTTTAGCCAGTAGATAATATCCCATTATAGACAATAGAAACCAAGAAGATTCAAACTGATTAGATATATGGATTTACCCCAAAGTTTAATCAAGTGGCCTTCAAATCAGTGTGAGATGAACTGGTTTATTTTTTTAAAAAAACAAAAAAACACCTGTGGTACCAATGAAGTCTAGTGGTCAGTTTCATCCTTTCTCAACTTTGTTTTTTTTTTTTAGACATGAAGTATGCATAGCTTTCTGTAGATTTTAATTATTTCAGTTCAGTTCTTTGATGTTATTAATAAACAATAATCATGAACATTGCTTCCACCTTCTCTTCTTTTTCTTCCCTGCATCTTTTTCTTCCTTTTAGTAGTTTTTGAAAACCATGAACATTTGCTTATGTCAAGATTCTTTTTGTGTGGTGTGTATTCAGTACCATTACTGCATTCTTGTAGTGATTTACTGATGAGGATATCTGATACACAGATCACAGATCAGAGAAGAAGTACAAATGAACTGAACTCTTTGTCAAACTTATTTTGGGGAGAAAGGAAGGAGGAAAGAGAAAAAGAGAAGCGATATTTATAAATATTTCATGGAAAAACACTTTGGAAATTACACTGTGACTACCAATATCCCAAATGCAGAAAGAAAGCTTACTGAGGAGAATTTTGGAATCCATCTCTCTAATGATAGATATAAATAAGTTGTGTCTCCTGGGAAAATACCTGAAACAGGCTTCTATTATTCTACATTTTGTGGTAGCTCTGAACATGTTTTCTGTTAATGTACAGAATGTGGCACCATCAACCCTATCTGTAGTCTCGTGATGCAAAGCTTGGCAAGTACCCTATAAGGTTTATTACAGCATGAAACATGTAACTGTAGTGAGAAAGAATAGTATGTAGAATAAGTTTCTTTCCATCCACACCTTTTTCAGAAATAATAAATTTTGGGCTCATTTGAGATTGCTTTAACTGCCCTAGCTCAGTGCTAGGGAATCCTGGGAATTGTAGTTTTTTGTGGCACCAGAACTCTCTGTGATGGAGAAGGTTAGGGGCCTTTGCAGACTGCCAGAAATAGTGCAAATTGAGTCCACTTTAACTGCCCTGACTCAGTGCTAGGGAATCATGAGAACTGTAGTTTATTGTGGCAACAGAGCTCTCTGACAGAGAAGGCTCAATGTCTCAGAAAAAAAAACAACAGTTCCCAGCACTGAGCCAGGACAGTTAAAGTGGACTCAAATTGCACTATTTCTGGCAGTCTGCAAAGGCCCTTTGATTACTCCAGCTATGGCCAGACCCATAATGAAAAAGCAAACACCCAGTTTTCACATCATAGAGCATAATAATGTAGCTTTGGCATCTGCTGTTTGGATAACACAGTCTTTAAAACAACAACAACAATCAGCTGCCAGCATGGATGCAGTAGGAGGAAAAATCCCTTCATTTCATATTTGATTGGCCCATTTGGTTCTTTCCACCTGCTGTTTCTCTAATGGGGCACATGATGCAGAGACCATGAAGCCTAGTGCAGTTCAAGCCATCTGCAGTTCATGCCAGAGTTATTTGGCAACTTCTCCATGAGCTAGTTGAAAACTCCCCCCCCCCTCCTAGGGAGCAGAATTATCACATTTGTAAGTTGCTTTCCAGCTCCACAAGAGCTCTTCTGTATCATACTTAAAGTGATGCTAAAGAATGTAATTAGATCTTGCTGAGGCCTAAGAAGGGAAGCGGTGGTTTTAACATTGTGTTTATGTCCACAATTGATAGACTACTCAGCAGTATTCTGTTGAACATGTTGGATGCATGTTGTCAGTTTCCTTTCTCACTTACTGATAACTATGTATTCACTCAGCAGTGCACCTGTTCTAATGGCACCGCCCCTCCATTTGCTATGAACTGTTGTCTCTCCCCCCATCCTAAACCCTTCTGGCAGAGGAGCATCTCTCCTTTTGCAGTTATGCCAGCAGAGACTTGGACATATCTGTAATGCAGAAGATACATGATACAGAATCCAGCCTGCCAATGGTCTTTCCTGGGAACATAAATCACCACAATTTAGCTCTAGTATTTACCATGAAGTCATGGAAACCAATGGTAATGATTTCAAGAAATTAAAGTAATGCTTAGGGTAGAAGAATTAGCAATGCAAAATAAAACAAACAAAAAATACATAGAGCAGGATAGTGGTAAAAGAAAGCAGAACTTTCATGTAAGCATAGATCAGAAGAGACCACAAAGGCCATCAAGTCCAACCACCTACCATACAAGGGGACACAACTAAAGCACCCTTTAGAGATGCAAACTCTGTTTAAAGACCTCAAAAGAAGGAAAATATGAAGCTCTCCAAGACAATGTATTTCACTGTGGAACAGCTGTAAGTGTCTGGAAGTTCTTAAATTGGAAGAATTCAAAATTCTTGAGATTTGAATTTGGTTCATGTTCTAGTCTCTGGAGCAGCAGAAAATAAGCATGAATAATGCATCCCTTCAAGTATTTAATAATAGCTATCATATCACTCCTCAGTATTCCTTTCAGTTCTCTAAGACATCCCTCATAGGACTTGATTTCCAGATCCTTTACCATCTTGATTTCCATCCTCTGAACATGTTCCAGCTTTTCAGTATCTTTTTTAAAAAAATTTCAGTGCCACGAACTGGACACAATACTCCAGGTGAAGTCTGACCATAGCTCAGTAGAGTGATACTATTATGAAGCTGGAAAGCAGGGAGAGGTGGGATATATAAATAAATTATATTATGTTCCCTGATCGGGACACTATACTCTCATTGATGCAGTCCAGAATTGCACTGATCTTTTTGACAGGAGCATCATATTGTTAATTCATGATGAGATTAAGTTAACCTAAGTTAACCCCCTAGATCCTTTACAGATGTACTGTTGCCAGGCCAAGTGGCATCCATCCTATATTTGTTGTTTTATTTTTTTTTCCTGCCTAAATGCAATACTGTACATTTACTCTTGTTGAAATTCATTGTTAGTTTTCATCCAGCTCTCCAATCTTGTAAGGTCATTTTGAATTCTGATCCTGTCCTCTAGAGTATTAAATATTCTCCTAATTTGGTCTCATCTGCAAATTTAATAAGTATACCCTCTATTCAGTCATCCAGGTCATTAATAAATATGTTAAATAACAATAGACTCTGCACCACTTCATTAGTGACTTTTCTACAGGATGAAGAGGAACCATTGGTGAGTACTCTTTGGGTTCAATCCTTCAACCAATTACAAATCGACCAAACAATAGCATTGTCTAGCCCACATCTGACCAGCTTGTCTGCAAGAATATCATGGGGGACAATGTCAAAAGCTCTACTGAAAACAAGATCTATTACATCAGTTGTATTCTCCTGATCAACCAAGCTTGTAACTCTATCAAAATAAGAGATAAGAGCAGTCTGGTATGACTTGTTTTTGAGAAACCCATGCTGATTTTTAGTAATCACAACATTCCTTTCTATGTACTCACAGACTGTCTGTTTAATGATCTCCTCCAGAATCTTTCCCAGTATTGACACCAGGCTGACTGGGCAATAGTTGTTTCGGTCTCACCCCCCCTTTTTTTTTTTAAAGATAAGGACATTTTCCCTCCTCCAGTCTTCTGGGACCTCACCTGTTCTTCAGGGATTATCAAAGAATATTGCACTGGTTCTGAGATTACATCTCAGTACACTTACATGCAGTTCATCTGGCCCTGGAGTTCTGAATTCATCCAAAGTAGGCAGGTATTCCCTTACTACCTCACTACCCATGCTTGGCTGCAGTCTCTTTGTTTCATCATTTGCTCTGTTTTCACCAGGCTGGTGTATATGTGAAACAGGGCCAGTGGAGGATATTGAACATTATCTTTTACAATGCCCCCTTTATACAGCCCTCAGGCAAAGGTTCCTTGATCATATTTTATATTCCCTTTCTGACTGATCTCATACCCAGCAAATCTGTATTCTTTTGGCTGGTAAAGATGTATACATTACCTCCATGGTAGCAAAATTTGGTTTAGCTGCCAGCAAGATTAAGCTTAGTTATCAAGCTGGGGGTAAGAATTAGAAGTCTTGCTTGTCATATTTTTTATCATTATTTTTGTATCTTATTCATGGTTCCTTTATAAACTGTTATAAATTTTGTGCCCTGTTTTCATATATTGGTGTTGTATTAATTGGTTTGATCTGTACCAAATTGTGACAGCTTTTAGCTATTAACAATAAAGTTATTACTTACTTACCAGGCTGAGCTCTGTTTTTATTTTGAGAGAAGACTGAGGCTAAAAAGATGTTTAACAGGTCTGCCACTTCTGTCCCCTATTCACCATCTTCACCATCAATGGCCCTACTGTTTCATTTTTCTACCTCATGTTCTGAATATAGCCAGAAAAGCCATTTTTAAAAAAATTATTTTAAACTTGTTGAGCCAACCTGAGTTTGTTCCAAGCTTTAGCTTTCTGACTTTCTCCCTTCATATACTGGCTATGTATTTGTATTCCTCTTTGGTGATTTCCCTTTTCTTCCATTTCTTGTACATGATCTTTTTGATTCTCATCTCATCTCATCTTAAAGTTCTCTACACCCACCCTGATTTTTTATTTTCTTCCTTATTGTAATTATCAGCAAGTGTGCCATCAATATATTGCTTTTTAAAAGCTCTCATCCATCCTGACTTCCCTTATCTTTGAGAATTTTTGACTATATCTTGGACAATATTTTCCTTAGCTTATTGAAATCTGATCTGCTAAAATCTAGAGTGCCTATTTGATTGTCCTTGGTTTCTCATTTCCTCTGTATAACAAATCCCAAGAAAACATGGTCACTCCTAGTCAAGGATCCTACTATTTCCACCTCATTGGCCAATTCAATCTTGTTAGTTAGAATCAAGTCCAAAATAGCTGATCCCCTTGTTGCCTCCACCTTCTAGACAATAAAATTGTCTGCAAGGCAAGTGAAACATTTCTTTCTATTACACTCTTTGCAGCATGTGACCTTCAACAAATTATCAGGGAGGTTTGAAATTTCCCATTACTACTGTCTTTTTCCTTTTTGAAACTTTGGTAATTTGCTCTAGGAAGGCATCATCCAATCTTCAGTCTGGCTTGAAGATCTATAATAGATCACCACAGCAATGAAAAATAAAAAATGTGCCTGTTGTATCACTCTCCTTTAATTTTCACTCAAATGCTCTCAATCTGATTTTCATCCTTTATAGAATGGATCTCCTCACAGATGTACACAGCCCTGACATGTAATGTTATGTCTCACACTTTCCTATTTGGTACACCCCTCTGTTATTATATTCCAATCATGTGCTTTGTCCTACCAAGTTTCTGCAATGTCTTTTAAGTCATATTTTTCACACTCTGTGCATTTGTGTAGAGACATTTAAGACCATGGGTCTTTCTCCCCAGCTGCTTCCTTAATGTATTTTCCCTCTCATTGTTGGCTACTTGTACTATTGGTCCAATTCCTCTACAATCATTAAAGCTTTACTTGGTGTTTCCCTATTCCCTGTAATACTGACTTCCTTCAACATGCACAAATGCAGGTTTCTTTTTAAAAAAATAAATAAATAAAAGCAGGATTTGATGATCACATTAGATATGATGATAAAATGATTAGCATTCATATATATTATTACAGGGGTGAAAAAAGTGCAGCCTCAATGCCCATAG
>CM034703.1:234947537-234959948 GCA_020142125.1 Phrynosoma platyrhinos
AAGAATTAATTAATTATGCTGTAACATTAGTACAAAAAGCATTACTAATGATTCTGTATGTTCTGGTAGGGGAGGTGGTCAGTGGGGGTTGACACCATGAGTTATTGCACCAGGTGACACCAATCCTAGTGATGCCACTGGCTTGCAGCAAAGGCCAGTGCAAGCAAGAGCCTCTTGATTACTGCTCCCAAGGTAACCAGGTGCAATGGGAGAAGCTTCTCCCCGGCTAGGAAGGACTCTCCATCCTTCTTCCTCTGGGTGGACAGGGACACAGCTGGTGTGTGTGTAGGGGTTTACAGAGGTGACATAGTCTGGACTGGAGGCTGGCAAGGGAGCAATTTTAACGACTGGAGCTGCTCCAAGGATTCTTTCCAAGAATTGGCTCTAGATACTCCCCCCTCCTTCCCCAGATAACTTCTAGTGTCCCCACCACCACTACAAAAACATTGTTTCTTCTGTAACTCTTCTCTTAGCTTGTCCAACAAAAGAAAGCACAAAGAGCAGTGCAACGCTGACTTGCTCATAAAACTTAAGCAGGGCCCCAAATCTGAAAGTTCCTATTTGCTACCACTTCTCCTGCATTGCCATTACTACTAATTTCCCATCCACCACTACAAGCAAAAGACATGGCTAAGGGAGTGAATGCATGTGAAGAGGTGAACAGTGGGAGACACCACCACATGAAGCAACATGTGGTGGTTTTAAGGGACCCTGAAAAGAAGTCCCCACCATGGTCCTAAAGGCTGCTGGTTCTCCTTGTCTTTCTTGAGCACCAATACTTTGTCTGAAAGCCCCCTTGCCACCCTCTTTCCCCCTCAACACCTCCCTGAATCTTTCTACGGCCCCCAGGGGGATGTACCACCCACTTTGGGAATAACTGATTTAGATTAACCAGATATTCCTGTATTACCTCTTTACTTATTCTGTGCTGCATTTCCCCATTTTCCTCAGGTTGAGCACCCATTTTCTTTTGTGAGAAGACTGGGGCAAAATAGGTGTTGAGTAGCTCTGCCTTTTCTCTGTCCCCTGTTAGTATTTCAACATCTTTTCCACACAATGGCTCTACCATTTCCTTCTTCTTCCTTTTGCTATGTACATACACCAAAAAACCCTTTTTATTGTTCTTAACCTGTCTAGCAAGTCTGAGTTCATTCTGCACTTTAGATTTTCTGACTTTACCCCTACACGTACTAGCGATTTGTTTGAATTCCTCTTTGGTGATTCCCCCTTTTTCCATTTCTTATACATGTCCCTTTTAAAATCTAGTTCAGTTGAAAGTTATTTAGTCATCTATCCTGGTTTCTTGATACACCTCCAATTTTTCCTCCTTGTTGGAACTGTTCGAAATTGTGTGTTCAATATCTCCCTTTTGAGAAACTCACATCCATCCTAAATTCCCTTCTCTTTTAGTATTCCTGACCATGGGATCACACTCAGTATTTCCCTAAGTTGACTGAAATCAGCTTTCCTAAAATCTAGAATGCATGTCTGACTATGCTTGGCTAGAATTGGTGGACTGCTACTATTACTAATAGTAATAAAAAGGATCCTGTGGCTGTGATTTGAAGAACACAAATTTTTGATGCAAATATTGCTCCAAACATGTAAGTTTTGTGTACAAGCCTACCAGTTGCAGACCAAAACTTTCTGTTAATTGAGGCAAAAGGCCAAAATGCCATATCTCCCATGTACACAGGCCAACTGGACTGTCAATCTAATCTTACCTCAGTACTGGTGCCAGGTACTGATTTCCATCATATTGAAGTGCACAGAGAGCACATAGCAGTCTGCACAGTGCACACACTTTTTAATTACTAAGGGGCTATGCAGACGGGTGGCTCAGGGCCAGTCCTGCTAGCCTCATGCCGTGACTCCAATCCTCCCTTTTGTTGCCCCTGAAAGAGCGTCAAAACCCTTTAGCACCCTTTCTCGTGTAGCACATTCATAACGGCATGCAGCATCAGGACAGCATCAGCATGGGGTTAGGGCAGCCGGTGTGCAGCTGCCCCACCCCATCTCTGCCTCCAGGCCAGCTCTTTGGGCTGGTCTGCAGAGCCCCTCAGTCTTTTTTGCACTTTTTCAGATACTTTAGAGCAGGGGTAGGCAACCTAAGGCCCAGGGGCCGGATGCAGCCCCCCAAGGCCTTTGGACTGGCCCCAGGCCAGTCCTGCCACCGCTGCCCCCCCTGCCGCCATCCACAGCTGCTGCCACCCGCCATGATAACATTGATTGTTGTTATTACTTGTTCTTGGGGTTTTCTTGGCAAAATCTCCACAGGGGTTTTGCCATGGCTTTTCTGGGGCTGAGAGAGTGCATGCATTTTATTTATTTATTTTATTGTTTTTAAAATATTTATTTATTTATTTATTTATTTATTTTTGGTGCTTCGGCCCCCCAATTGTCTGAGGGACAGCAACCCGGCACCTGGCTCAAAAAGGTTGCCTACCCCTGCTTTAGAGCATCTGCTATCTAATGGTAGGATTATTCCTTTATGAGGCAACACTATCAATTCAAATGGTGCCCTGGCAAATGTGAAGTTAGAATCTATTTACTCTACATCTCACCTTTCCTCTGCATCCCCAAAATGCAAGCAAAGTGACTAAAAAGTAATTATGTCCCTTTAGAAGGGTGAAGAAAACATTAAACACAATGTGATCAGAGCACAAAAGACACAAAGAGTTATCATGGGCAAGAATGGCACTACAATAGCTTCCCAAGGCATCTCAATTTCTTCTAGATGTTTAAATTGTTCTGTAAACACATGCCATTAGAGTAGAATGGTGGAAAAAACAACCACCACCTAGGGATGACTTTTAAACTTAAATTGACTCCTAGTTTCATAACATTGCCACATCTCTTCTGCTTTGACTTTCTTCTATGTTCACATGTGTCCTAATTATGTCCTGCATTACCTTTTGAGGGATTTCACAAGAAAAGTAGATTTCAGTCTTTCAAAAATTACCATGCTGTATATTATATATACTGCTAATGCTAAGTATATTTTGGGGTACCGATTACCATCCCTAACTTGTAGGATAATATAGCTAAATATATACATATATACAGTAGTTTTAAACCATTCTTGAGGTTCAGTTAAATCACAGCTGTATCCATTTTGTTCTCTTATTTGTCTGCAAGAATGGGTAACCAATAGTCTATGTGTCACCTTTCGATTACAAGAAAATTTGTTCCCTGATGCTTTGTGACCTATTCAAAATACTGTGCAAACAAAATGAAGAATTGTAGTAATATGTTTAATGGGGAATGTTTTTCACTTCACATTTACACAGAGATAGATTAGACATGCAAGGAACATCTGTTTAACAAACCCAAGAAGTTAACAGAAAACAGTGGAGCTCTCTGATAGCTGATGTCAGCCAGCTGTCTATATTGATAAACAACAGCTTGAGGGAGCTGACAATTAATAACAAAACATGGAAATCTGAGGTATTTACTCATCCCTGTATACTTCTTGTAAATTGTTTAAATGCCACCACTGGAACAATATTCTAGGAGTATACAGGAGTGTCCAAATACCTCAGAGCTCCATGTTTTCTGGCAATTAGGACTTATATTCACTCTATGAACAAAACTTCTCTAATATCCTTTATTGTTTCCAATTGTCACTTTCTCAACACACTCTACCCTACCAAAAAGAATTCCAGTTCACTAGCTGCAGCCTTACTCTTGCAGAGCAGGCATTAGAATGTATGTTTTAAAATGTTAGCTGTTCTCATTAGTCAGTGCCTCATGATTCTTTCTGTCCTCAGATAGCCATCAATCACAATGCAATCACACAACACTCTGGGACATTTTGCCAATAACCTTTTAGTTTTTAACTTGAGAAGCCACTGACAAGAGCTGAATTAAAACAGCTGGTTACTACATTTGTGCTTGTGTCTCTCCTCTTTTTAAGTGCAGTGAATAGTTGTTCAAAGGAAATGCATACAGGTGAACACTGACTATAATTACAACATACTCTCTATATCTCTACTCACCATTTTAGCAACATTTATGGACTTTCCAAAGAGAATTTTTTTGTGCAACAATAAAGAGAACTAAGCATACATGGTACATATGTGGTCCGCCACCAGATTTTAGACTGCATTTCCTATCAGCCCAACCACTGTGGCTAATAGTGACAGGAGATGAAGCTCAGCAAGAACTAGAGGTCCATACACGTGTCATTCCTGATCTCTAAAATATATATCAAAGCAGGGGTGCAAAACATATTCCCTCTCCATATTCTTGGACTCCAGCTCGCATTAACCACAGCCATCACAGTCATTGTCAGGGAAAATACAAGTTGAGGTTTAACACCTGGGGTAACAAAGGTTCCCACCTTCAACTATTTAAAATTTGTGAGACATTTATCTCCCTTGAAAGCAGTTTATGTCTGATTGCTTAGACAAAATGAATTTTCACTGAACAGCAAATATTATTCTCATGTTGGTTTTCAATAAATGTTTAGTCACGCTGTGACTAACTGTTTGTCACAATGAAGAAACAATGAAAAGATTGAGATACAAAACCCAGTTTGCAATACAGGACAAACTTTCCACACTATACTGAGACCACAGCTTAATCCAATGTCATGATAGGTGCATTGCCATGCAATAAAATCTCCTTGCATTCTCCTTCCTCCTGGAGCTATCCAAAAATTGCTCCAAGGGAATTCTCAGCTCTCCAGAGCAGGTGGGCTTCCTGCTCCTCCTTCTGTTGGCTGCTCTTCTTATGCCAACACAGATTCAGCATTTGATACTGCATTGTAAGTTTAGATAGCAGGCAAAACATAAATCAGAGGGCTGTTTTAATAATAAAAGATCATATCTTCTTTAGCAAATTATCCCAAGATAACTCTAATTAAAGAAAAAATCTCTCTGTTTACCTTTTCTTCTTGTGACTTCAAAGTTTCTGGATCCCTACAAGAAAAAAAATTAATTACTAATTTGGTTCAATTTTGACATCACTAGATAGCTGAAGCTAAATATTTATTTGATAGTGAAGCAATAATCATTCAGTTAAAAACTCTATATCAACTAATGAAAGTAAGGTAAAATAATGTACATCAGAGATTCTGCAAGAAACAGTGCATGTAAAATTTTGGTTACTGGAGACTATTAATAAGTAATGTCTTCAAGAAAATATATTTGAATTGCCATCTAATAGGCTAATCATACTGACACTATGTATTGCACTCATATGATAATGCACTCTGTTGAAATCAAGGAGATTTCCCCCCTGATATTCCATGGTGTATCTTGAAATAAACTTATTTGATAATCATGGCTAGGGAAATCCTGTTTCAAGGAATTCTTCTAAATATGAATTCCCTAAATTCTTCTAAATATGAATTCCCTAAATATGAATCCCTTCTAAATACAGCCCTGGTGGTGCAGTGGTTAAATGCCTGTACTGCAGCCACTCATAGACCACATGGTTGTGAGTTCAATACCAGCCAGGGCTGAGGTTCGACTCAGGCCTGCATCCTTCCAAGGTCACTAAAATGAGTACCCAGCTTGTTGGGGGGCAATCAGCTCACAGTTGTAAACCGCTTAGACATCCCATAGCGTGATATGAAGCGGTATATAAATAAGCTGCTTTGCTTTTGTGATGAAACAGACATTTTAGTACATTCTAAACTACTAAACAAACAAACCCAAGTGAACTATTCATATAATTTATTGTATCTATGAAGAAGCGTATATAGTATTTCCATAAAGAGAAAGAGAAAGAGAAAGACTAGAGAATGTTCTGACTCATAATTGATAGATCATACAGACTGTGAAAATCTCAATTATCTATGTTGGATGGTAATCTTCCTCCTAGAGAAGCAGTACTAAAGCAGAGGTCACCAATGTATCGACAATGTTTCCTAATAAAATCTAGTTTTTCCCTTTAACAATTGCAAAATGGCCAGAAATTCAAAAAGCCCCTTCCCTCATTACTGAAGTTATTTGTTGAATAAAAGTAGGAGATATAGCATTGTAGCAGTTATATATATTACAATACAATGTATGGTTAAAGTAATTTGTGTTCTCAGTAAATATGTATTTTGAAGTGGTTACCAATTGTTTTTCAAATGTAGGAGTATGTCTTATTAAGGGTCAAGAAAGCATGTTGGAACATGACTCACTGATCTTGCCAATGATTGGCTGGTGATGTTTCTATTGATTCTATTGCTTTTAAAGTTCTCTCTTCAGTACATATCTGTTTGAACTTGAAAGCAGGATGTGCCTGTGTTGATACTGATAATAAGCCAGTGCAATTATATTGAAAGTATATGATGGAAAGAAAGCACAGAACAACCAGGAAAAGAACCGTTGAAGGCTACAGCCTGGAGAGTCTTAGCTTCATCCCCCTAGTCCCACTGAATTGTTCTACTTCATCTGGGACTAGCAACAGAATTTAGCAACTGAATTTAAACCTATTTAAATTTAAAATTTGGAACTATTTGAATTTAGAAGAAACCTATTTGAATTTAGAAGAAAAAAAATGTATCCCTTCCTATCTTAAATCCTTCACATTTCTACTAAAGATATTTTATTATATAAAAATTCAGGACCAGACTACTTTGACAGAAATGACAGTGAAGCACTTGAGTACATTGCCTAAGGAAGAAGAATTTTATGCTGAAGTTTCCAAACAGATGCTAATAAATGGAGCTTATTTCCTGGGAATCATTTTATGTTTGCACATACCAGTAACTAAAAATCTAATTTCATTCTAGCATAAGTCATATGTTTTGATGTGGAGACTTTGTTTCAGGATTTTAATTCACTTTCTCAAACCTTTCAGTGAACATGATCCTACAAATCATTTTGAATGCTACTCAATAATAGGATGCACCACATTTTCCCAACAGCTCTCATTTTTACCATCTATTGTCTCTCTTATTAATGCAATATAACTGATTTAAAACACATAATTATTGTTATGCTAAAGTCACTGTCACATGGTATTGACAGGTGGATTTTTCACAAGTCATTTGCTGCCATGTAACTGCACTTTCAAAAGGAGCTAGGTATGGTGTCACAGGAATAAAAATATGTCATTTAAACTTCATAATGGGGGGATGCAGACAGGGAGCCCTGGGCCGCCCCAGGAAGCAGAGAATCAGGGCCGAGGCTGCTGGACACCTCGGCCCTGATCCTCCCTTTTGCCGATCCAGAAAAGAGTGGGAAACTGCCGCTCCTTTCATAGCTGGCAAAAGGGTGCCCTAAGAGCCAGCACGTGGCTCTTTAGCACTCCTTCTGGTGCAGCACATCAAAACACTGTGCCAGAAGGACCTCCTGATGCTGCGCACTGTGCATAATGGCACGCAGTGTCAGGACGCCACCAGCATGGGGTTTGGGTGCCTGGGGTGCAGCTGCCCCTCCCCATCTCTTCCTCCAGGCTGGCTCTTTGGGCCAGTCTGTAGAGGCCCAATGCTATCTTATAAAGTTACTGAATAGCATTTTCACATGAACTTCTACAAAACACAGAAGCACTCCAGACACCAGAGTGAACCTTGATGCAATCTGACAACCCATCTGCACAAATAGTTTTTCTGCTTTTGTAAAAGACTGCTTCCAACTGTCAACCTGGGGGGGGGGGCAGGCATTTTGTGGCTTCCAATTAATATTGAAGTGTGGCTTCTGTTGGTAAGGAAAGTACTGTACTATTAGAATGTGGTGTCAGATTTCAGGTTTGTGGTATGTGGATATTATTCACCAGAATGGATTATTCTATAGTAGCATATATTGTGGGTGTAAAATAAATACATCTCCAGTCTGATTCATTAAAAACAAATGCTACCAGCAAAGTTCACATGTTCTTATTTATATATGGTTATACATGATAAACTTAAATATTTCTGTGAAACTATTCTGATTTTAATTCTGGAACCAACCCATTATTCAAGTAAATTTTACAGTATTCCTGTAAAGTATATCAATGCTATCCTTAAGGATATTCCAAGGCAGCTTACAGTGCAACTGTCTTCTTTAAATCCACTTAGTTGGTATGTGTTGGAGCTGTGATTTGAAATAGATTCCTTGAAACGCAAAGTTCCAAGCTTTGTTGGCATAACTTCATGCTTGTTGAACAATGAAAAAATAATGCAACCTATGGACAAATGACTGAGACAAAAAGCACATCACACATTACATGGCATGGTAAGTGTGTTTATGTCTGCAGCAATAGTCACTATACTTCCAAAAAGTAATAGTAAGAGGAATTCCAGGTGGCAATACAGATGGATTTTTTCTTTAAAATAAATAAATAAATAAATAAATAAATAAAACATTCAGTATTGTTGTAAGTTTATAAGAAGTGCTCCTCCAAATGAAAAAAGCAAAACACTAGTTAAAGAGAGAGGCCTGCAAGTCAAATATATTTGAGTGTAGGACCCCTCTAAACAATCAAGCTTCTGAATAAGCCTATTTAGGACTAAGGTGTAAGTTGGAATAGGCAAATCTGTCAATTTCCCTTTTTTCTGAATTCAAATATTTTAAAACCATGGACCATGACAATAAAGAACTATGTGAATATTGTCAAAATCTACAATAAGGAACTGAATTAAATTCATTTAATGAAATTTCATTAAATTCTCCCCCATTCGCACCAACCAAATTCAATACCTATGCCCAGTGTGGAGAGGGACACCTTCATAGATGAAAAGCTTCTCAGAAAATAAAGAAAGAAAGAGGTGGTGATGCTAATTCATCATTAACATGGCTAGGTACAAAGTAGTTCAAACCCAGGCTTTTACATGAAACAGTGGACCTAGATAACAAATCTGTGAATTCCACTTTTACATCTTAGCATTTGTATTCCATGTTATTTCATTCCCAAATATGAAGAACTTGGCATTTTTGGTAAAGTTGGTAAAGCTGCTTCCTGAAGTAATTTTCAGCCAACCAACAGAGCTATTAGCCATACTGAATTAAAAAATTCTGAGGACTGTACTTGAAAAAAGGAAAAAAGGAATTTTTTGAAGTGCTGATTTTACAAAAAATCAACTGAAATGAATCCCCATCCATTTCTAGTGGTAGACAGCTTGTTGCTGTCACCTGAATTCAGCATTTCAAAACTCTAGCCATAATCTGCTGAAGATAAAGGCAGAGAACCAAGTAAAACTGAAGAAAAAAGGATATATCCAATGTGATCTGATTTGCAACAAAAATAAGATATTTGAATGAAAATGGTGCTTCCAAATTTGGTAAGTTATTATTGTCCATTAAAATATTGGTGTTGAACCAGGCTGTAGGTTTTATAGGGAAGGCATGAAGGCTGTTGGTGTTGACCCTAGGGGAACATCTTTTGTTTCTGGCTCCTTCAAAATGTCTGTATCCTTTTAAAGTTCTCTTCCTCCAAACTGGAACTTTTGTTCCACATGGACTATGAAGCCAATAATTGCCATAGAATGATGGGTGTCCAACATGACTGGGAAGGAATAGGCTGGGGAAGGCATAGGATCTACTCTTTCAACCTCTTCAATTCAATGTGTCAATTATCTGGATATATTTTTTCTTTCCACCTGCACCAATATATATACTTTATTCATTTTTCAAATGTCTGGGTTCTTAAAAGTTAATAAGGAGTGATCGATTTCAGTTAGAGGGCACTGATCCACAACAAGTACAATAATACATGGATAGCTACAAAGATTGTTCAGTAAGTCAAGAGTAGAGAATTCTTAATTTGACTTTTTAAAAAAGAATCTTTGAGCATATGCAGAACATTTTTCTGCCCAAGTGAATTGATGCATTCTTTCTGCCTCCACACTCCCAATGAAGTGTAAAGTGCAAAGATCAATGGTATAGCACAGGTTTGGCATACAAAATTGAGCTAGGGATTCCAAATACAATCTGTGGCATCTTCAGTTTTAATGATCTGGTATCTAACATGCCAATTATTCTCTGCACCCATCTTAATATACCTTATCTGTATAACTAAGAAGTCATGGGTATGCCAGATGAGGAGGAAAATGGTGAGTAAAAAGCAGAATGGGAAGGGATGCATGAGGGGGAGGGAGAGGAGGGAAGCCAAGACAGAAAGAAATGAAGGATGGGTTTGAGGAAAACTATGCATTTATTAATCCAAGAGGCTAACACTGTATTAGTAATGCAATAAGAACTACAAAGGTGTTCACTGCAGCACAGTACAAATAATACTATAATATACAACAAACATCAGCCCAAAATACATTCAACAGGGGGAAGTTACTGAAGAAAGTATACTGTTCCAGCCAAAACAAAGATTCCAAATACTTTCCTTTCAAACTGGTCCATGGCAGAGAACGTCAAAAGGGCCCCAAAATATTATATAGCAATTATACCATGGGGGATGTGGTAGCTTAGTGGTTAAGACACCAGTTCTGACAATTGGAAGATCAGAAGGTTGGCAGTTTGAGGCCTGAGTGCTGCATGATGGGGTGAGCTGTCACTGGTCCCAGCTTCTGCCAACCTAGCATTTCAAAAGCATGCAAATACAAGTAAATAAATAGGTACCACTTCAGGGGGGGGGTAACAATGTTCAGTGCAGTGATGCTGGTCATATGACCACCAGAGTAGTCCTCAGACAATGCTGGTTCTTTGGCTTAGTAATGGAGATGAGCTCTGCCCCCCCTTACAGTCAGACTGTCAAGGAACGGACCCTGGGGAAAATGTTCAGATGTGGGATAAAAGGTAACAGGGTTACCTTGAGCAATGGAGCAGCCATGAAGTGCCAGCATAATGTGCTGAGTCACTGGGGGCTGATGCAGCATGAAGCAGAGGATTGAGTCAGACGCATGCAATTCTGCTGTCTTGTATCACCCAGGTGAGTGGGCTGGACTAAATATCCCTGGAGGGGATAATGTATGTAAGGGAGGAGTGACATTGTACCGTGTGGGATCATGGGTGTGTGGTGTAATGAGAGTAGCTTTGTCTGTCAGGACAAACTTGTACACAGAAGAACGAAGATTAAAAAGCCTCCTTGAGAGATATCTGCCTGTTGTCATGTTTGCCTGCTTTTGGAGGGAGAGAGACAGAGTTCTCCAGCCTGCACAGAGCTCCATGTTGCTTCTTTGGTGGCCATCCAGGTGCACAGTTTCAGTGTGGTACAACACTGTTCGCACAGTCACGCTGACATAGACATTCCTGTCAAAGGAGTATCTTTACCTTTTACCTTTAATCATACCATAATATACAATAGAAACTAGTCTTGATCATGATCAGTAGACAAGGAGAAGTTACTAAAAAGAGTGTCTATGGACCAAAACACACTGCAGAATAATCCAGTTTGAGACTGCTTTAACTGCCCTGGCTCAGTGTTAGAGAATTCTGGGAATTGTGGAACCAGAGCTCTCTGACACAGAAGGCTAATTGTCATTCAAAACTACAGTTCCCAGAATTTCCTAGCATTGAGGCAGGGCAGTTAAATTGGTCTCAAATTGTATTATTCCTACAGTGTTCTTTGAAGCTATGCAAACACTATCCTTTTATACAGACCTACAGGGAAAGGGATATTCTTAAACTGCTTTGACTCCTGCTAAGCAAATAAAGTACTCCACCACTCAATTCTATTCTAAGATTCATTTTTTCTCCCTTTTCTGTTTTTTTTTAAATTCCCAAACCCAAAGTTTCCCAAACTTTCTAGACTAGAAGAAAAGAACCTTTTTTTCTGGTCTAGAAAGTTCTCCCCCTCTCCTTCCTGTCTTCCCAAAGAAAGCAAACATATTAGTCTGCCTAACAACAAAAGGGGGAAGCAGACTGGCGGCTCTGGGCTGCCGTGGGAAGGAGCGACACATGACCGAGGCATCCCCACGCCTCGATCCTGCGGTACTCCTTCCCCGTCCCTGAAAGGAACACTAAAATAGTGCTCCTTTCACAAGTCAGCGAAAGTGCGCCTCAAAAGCATGAGGCGCACTTTTGCTGACTTATCTGCCACAGCATGTCAGGACGCTGCAGCGGGAGGTTGCTCTGGGAGTGCCGGCTGTGCAGAGGGCCAGCGGCTCCAAGGGCAACCTCAGGAGGAGGAAGGGGCGCCGAGAGTGCGGCTGCCCCTCCTCTTCCCTGCCTCGAGGACGGCTTAATAAGCCGTCTGCCGAGGCCCGAAGTCTCACCCCTCTTCTTCCTGTCTTCCCAAAGAAAGCAAACATATTAGTCTGCCTAACAACAGGGTCTCATGACACATTTTCTCCAACTGTATTATTTCTTCTCCTGAGGAGAGATTATATAATGGGAAGTGATGCTTCACTAATTTCTTTAAGGAAGCAATGAATAATTTTAGCAATTTTTTCTCACTCTAGGAAAGTCAAGTTTTAAAGTGTATAAGCAATAGCAATAGCAACAGCAATAGCAATTACATTTCTATACCATTTATAGGTAAACTAACGTGCTCCCTAAGCAGTTTACAATGTGTAAGCTAATTGCCTTCAACAAGCTG
>CM034703.1:234983683-235006403 GCA_020142125.1 Phrynosoma platyrhinos
GGCCCTTGTGGTCTCTTCCAACTCTATGATTCTATGATTCTATGTTATGAAGAGATCAAGCTAATGTTGAGATATATTAGACATATCTTGTTATTCATGTTATCTGGAAGATAAGCTCTATTGGAGCTTATTGTGGCATTTTTTTTAAAATTATTCAAGAGTTGTGGAGATTTTTTCTCTCTTTTTTTTTTCTTTTCTCCTCTCTCTTTCTCCTAATCCAGGCCTCTGGGAAGTAGGTCTGTAGATAGGGGCCCATAGGAGGTGGGTAAGGAATTCGGACGTTCCGTCTTTCATGTAGCCACCACAGGGCAACCCTACTCTTGAATAAGGACTGTGCTGACAACATCCAGTTACAGTTCCCAGAGATACATGTAAATTTTCATTTACAGTAGGTAAAAGGTTTGTTGGTTGTTATTTCTCATACTTCTTCAATTTTATGCTAGAAATACAATTACTTGATAGGTAAGCCTGGTTAAGTTGTTTAATCAGTTATTTCCTGAAGCTAACTGGCCACCTCTTGTTAGGATAACTAAGGTACTAATAGTCATACTGTTATGATTTGATAGTCAACTAACACTGCAATTAATTATAGGGATAAATAGCATGTCAATCACAATGAAGCTACAATCAGCAAAAGTCTCACATAACAGGAGAGGATCAGTGGAAATGCCTCCTAAATCACAAGATAATGCACAGTTTTTAGAAGATCTATTAAAGAATTTTCAAAAGGAAATATCCCAAGAACTAAAGGAACACTGTAAAGAATTGAATGACAATCTAAATAAAGGGCTAGAGAAATTTGAGAAAACACTAGAGGGACTAACAAAGGATATGTCAATGCTGAAAAAAGAACATAAAATAACTAAGGAGAAAATCTCCCAATTAGAGACAACTACGAAACAGCTGGTGGAGTAACAAAAAGATGAAAGCCAAATCTTAATTCAGGAACTTAGATATAGAGAAAAGTGTCTAAAATTGAGAGGACTGTTAGAGATTAATAATGAGGATCTATATGGAAAGATCATACCTGCATTGGCAAGCTTTCTTGAGGTGGATGACGATTATATAGAAATGGAAATTGATAAACTTTTCAGAATTAGCTCTGAGGTGATGAAAGAAAAAAACTTACTGTGGGATGTGATTGTCAGATTCACAAGATCGAAAATCAGGGATGAAGTGTTACAGCATAGTTATAACACATTGCAGATTGATGGGCAAGTAATAAAGGTCTACAAAGATATCCCTGCTGTTATATTGAGGAAAAGACAGAATTATAGGCAATTGAGTCTGTTCCTAATGAAAAATAGTATCAGATATTTGTGGGACAAGTTAGAAGGTATAACCTTTAAGTACAATCAAAAAAGTTTTAGAATTAACACCAAACAAAAAGCAGAGGACTTTCTCAGGACATTTAAAGTGGATAAAGGTAAATTTGATGGAAATTTAGATTTAAATAATAAGGACAAATGCAACAATGACATAACCAATGGAAAGATGACAAAATTGCAGGATGAGAAACGAAAATCAATGGATGCAGGAAATACCCTTTTAGATCTGGATGCAGCTGTATAATGAAACTGGAATAATTTATAACCTTTTTGTTAGTAATTGGGTGATTTATAATCCCTTTGTTAGTGTCTTACTTTTTTAATTATTTAATTGCTTAGGTATTTTTATTTTCATTTCTTAGTCTCTGTTTTTTGCTTTTGTCTTCTATTTTCTTATTCTGTGAATAAATGGTTATGGACAGAGGTTCTAATGTTCTTTCGTGGAATACAAAGGGAATAAATAATATTCATAAGAGAAATAAGATATTCCACTATTTGGAGAAAAAAAAAGCTGGAAATAAATTGCTTACAGGAAGTCAAAATTAAAAAACAAGATGCATTCTTTACGAAAAACATTAAGTTGGGGAGAAATTTTTGTTCATTAAATGAAAGAAGCAAGTCAGGGGTAATTTTGTATATAAAAAGAAACATTCCAGCTAAGAAAATCTTTAAAGATAGTGAGGGACATTATATAGCAGTTGAGGTATCTTCAGGGATTGGCAAACTTTTGATTGTCGGGATTTATGCCCCAAACACAGGAAATAAGAAATTCTACAAGAAACTTCATGCAATATTAAACAATTATGCTTACGAGCGAATTCTTCTTATGGGGGATTGGAATGGGGTAGTTAACCCGTTAAAGGATAGATCAACTAAAATTAAGCGTAATAAGAGTTATGGTAAATTACCAACAACATTCTTTCAAATGAAAAAGAATTTGGATTTACTTGATGTATGGGACACTCTATACCCTGGAAAGTCAGGCTTTACATTCTATTCATCGCACCTCAGATTTCACTCAAGATTAGACATGTTCATTGTCTCTTCTTCTCTGTTCACAAAATTGAAGGATATGTGTGTAGGCGTAAGGATTTAATCCGATCACAGTCCAATTATGTTAACTATAAGCCTTCAACAGACACAATTTAATTGGAGATTGAATGTTGATTTTTTTAGGGGACGAAGAGACAATGAAGCAAACTGAGAGCTGTGTCACAAATTATTTCAGGGAAAATAGCTTGGAGGGAATAAAAAGCAAGACAATCTGGGACACGCACAAAGTAGTCCTTAGAGGTTTTTTCCTAAAAAAATCTAAATAGGTTAAACTTCTACGAGACAAGGAAATTAATGATACAGAAGCAATGATAAAAGATGTCGAAGAAGAGCTAGTAAGTGAGCCAACTTCAATGAAGCTTATTGAAAAACTAAAATACTGGAAGCATAGATATAAAATGTTGTTGAATAAGGAACTAGAACAAAAACTGAGGAAGAAAAGTAAAATTAAATTTGATATGGATAATAAGATAGGCAAGTGGCTAGGAAATAAGATTAAATTCAATGTAGAAACAACCACAATCTCTGAAATAATCGATGGGAATGGTAAGGCTACTCTTCAAGCTCACATTCAAAATAAATTCCTAGTTTATTTTGCTAATTTATATAAAAAGGAGTCAATTGTGCATGAGGACAATAAAATATTTGAGGAATTCTTGTGGAATATTGAATATATAAAATTAAATGAGTCAGATAAAAGTTTCTTAAATAACAACATTACAATTAAGGAGGTGGAGGAAGCTATTCAAAAACTCAAATTAAATAAGTCCCCTGGTCCGGACGGATTTATATCTGAATATTATGTCAAGTTAGCATCAGCTTTAGCAGAACCATTGAGAAAAACCTTTAATAATATTACATCGGAAAAAATTCCGGACACATGGAAATGTGCGGATATTGTTGTAATCCCCAAAGCAGGCAAAGACCCAACTCTAATAGAGAACTACAGACCCATCTCATTGATGAATATTGACTATAAGATCTTTATGGGTATCTTGGCCAATAGATTGAAAGGAATCTTAAGTAATAGAATTCAAGAAGAGCAATCAGATTTCTTACCTCAAAGACAAATTAAAGATAATATTAGAACAGTCATTGATATCCTAGAATATTATGAACAACACAATGAAAGGAAATTGGCAATGCTACTATTAGACACTGAAAAAGCATTTGATTCGGTTAATTGGGACTTTATGTTCATAATATTAGAAAAACTTAATTTCAGTGAAAGATTTATAAGTTGGATTAAAGCAATTTATGCGGATCAAAGAGCTAAAGTTGTAATCAATGGGATGAGGTCCAAGGAATTTAATATAGGGCGTGGAGTTAGACAGGGTTGCCCTTTATCACCTTTGTTGTTTCTTATAGTTATAGAGCCTCTGCTCAATAGGATAAGATACAAGAAAGAGATCAAAGGACCCAAAATTAAAGGCTTTGAGTTTAAAATCAAAGCCTATGCTGATGATCTAATTATTTTCTTGGATGATCCTATGAATGGCATTGAGAAATTGTTATATATACTTCATGAATTTGGCAAGTATTCAGGTTTCAAATTAAACACAAACAAATTGGTCATTATTACTAAAAATTTGCTTAGTGAGGAAGTTGAATTGTTGGAGCAAACATCATGTTGTAAAGTGGTAAGAAAGGCAAAATATTTGGGAATTTATATATCCAATAGAAATACTGAATTATTTGATATCAACTACGGTAAAACTTGGAATGACATCAAAAACTTGGAATGACATCAAAAGAGATTTAATAAAATGGTCCAGGATGATCTCATCCTGTCGTTATATGGTAAAATCGCACTAATCAAAATGTCTGTTTTGCCAAAATTTGTTTTTTTATTCAATAATCTCCCAATTATACATAATGACAAACCGTTTGTGTTATGGAACAGGGAACTTAAAAGATTCTTATGGGAAGGCAAAAAACCCCGTGTTAGGTGGAAGATTCTAACAGATAAGAAAATAAATGGGGGTTGTGACTTACCTGATTGTTATGGAACAGGGAACTTAAAAGATTCTTATGGGAAGGCAAAAAAACCCCTGTTAGGTGGAAGATTCTAACAGATAAGAAAATAAATGGGGGTTGTGACTTACCTGATCTCAAACTGTATTTTTGGGCGTGTGCTTTAACTTGGATTCAGGAGTGGATTCTGCTTAAGAATAATAAATTGTTGGCTTTAGAAGGTCATGATCTGAGATTTGGGTGGCATGCTTACTTATGGCATAATAAAGCTAAAGTACACCAAGCTTTTGGCCATCATGTAATTACGAAAGCCCTGATTAAAGTTTGGGAAAAGATCAAAGCTGACTTTTATCAATATACCCCAGGCTGGATCTCTCCTGAAGAGGCAATGTTAAGTAGATTAAAACATCTAGAAGTTGGTTAAAATATCAGGATATAGTAATAATAAATAGGCAAACTGGCTGTACAAAAATGATAGATTTAGGTGCCATTCAAAATAAAGATGCAACATTTACGTGGTTCCAATATCATCAGTTAAAAGCTTGCTTTAATAATGATCTTAAACAACAGAATTTTAATTTGACACTAAATGAAATTGACAATATAATTATAAAAAAGAAATCAAAACAAATTGCTAACTTATATGGAATATTGTTACAACGAAAGCTAGAAGATGAATTGGTAAAGGACCATATGATAAAATGGGCCCAAAATTTGGGAGCCGAAATAAGTTTAGATGTACGGGCTAAGGCGAGAATGGTAACATTCAAATTCACTAATAATCAACTGCTTCATGAAAATTATTATAAAATGGAAACGAGGTGGTATTTAATTCCGGTCCGATTGGCAAAAATGTATAAAAATAAGAAACATCTGTGTTGGAAATGTCAGAAAGAACCGGGAACCTGGTCACATATGTGGTGGTATTGTTCTCTGATGCAAGAATTTTGGAAGCTGATTCACGGTATAATTTGTGATATTCTTAACATAACCTTTGATTGTAACACCACAAAAATATCTTTTAAATATGATTCAGGATTTACATAACATAAAAAAAAAATATAAATGGAAGATCCTCCTGTATATGTTGACAACTGCAAGAATAGCAGTTGCTGGTAAATGGAAATCTCAATTTTTACCAACAATTGGTGGCTGCTTACAGAAACTATTGGATATTGCGAATTTAGACGATCATAAGGAGGGAGTAGGCGACAATTATGGTAATGGTGCAGATAATATATGGAAACCCTTATATTTTTACTGTGAGGAAAAATGGGATATTTATATGGTATATGATTGAAATCAAACATTACAATGATAATAAGAGTGGTAATGGTAATATTAACAAGATTAACAAAATTAACTATGGGGGTTTCAGACTGTCAAAAATAGTGTGAATTCAGTCCACTTTTAGGGTTAGGGTTAAGGTTAGGGAATCATTTGAACTGAATTTTATTGTGGCACTAGAGTTCTCTGACAAAGAAGGTTCAATGTCTCAGAAAAATAACAATTCCCATGATTCCCTAGCACTAACCCTAACCCTAAAAGTGGACTGAATTCACACTATTTTTGACAGTCTGCAACCCCCTATGTTTTTTTTCTTTTTCTTCCTTTCTTTGTTTGGTATGTCTTTTTTTTTCTCTTTTCTATTTTTTTTCTAGGATTAGCGGGATAATTAAAATGTTTATTTTTTCTAGCAATGTAGTAGATAATGAGTTACATAGAAGTGGTACTTAGATGTAATTTAAGGATAATGACTCGCAAACTTGATATGTCTTAGTTATTAGTTAGAACTATCAGCCTTAGGCTTTACTTTATAAACTTGAATTATACAAGATGCGACTTTGGTCAGGGAAATTTTAACAGCTATGTATGAATTTGAAATTGCATGTGCTAAATTCTGTAATTATATTTTTGTTATAATAATAATAATAAAAAAGTAGGGGCATCACCAGGAATTTACTAATTTAAATGGTGGGCTGATTTTTAGGTCTGCTTCCCAGCATATGGGTAACATCTTTATTGAGAAAACAAGGTTAAACCAAGATTGATAAAGCCTTATACAGGTACATTTTATAGCTGTATCTACCCAAATTAATTCAGATTTCTTTTTCAGAGTATTCTACCCATTTATAGCAGATTTAATTTTACCATTCCAACTCATATTATTGTTGTTGTTGTTACTTTCACTCTCTTATAGCCATCAGGAACTACTTTTCATAGTAATTTTGAACACAAAAGCTTAATACATTTAAAAAGTAGGCTTTTAAAATTCCAATTACATGCCCACAAAGAATAGGCTATTCTTTGTTCTGGTTCTTTGTTATTGTAGTCTGTTTTAATTCTGCATGGTTTTAATTTTAGCTGGTTTAATAATTTTTTAAGGGAGGGGGGAGGGCATAGGAATTTTAATGTATCTGTATTTTTATTACTTGTGAACTGCCCCAACTGAGCTCAGAGGGGTGGGGTATAAATTTTATTGTTATTACTATTAAAGCAGAATCTTTGTATCAATAAGTTATAGATAATTACATTATCAAGTAAGCTACCCTTGTGCTGAAATACTGTTTGTTAGAACTTATTTATATCTGACAGCATCACAGCAAACAGAACAATTTTATTTTGCAATGGAGATTGCTCAGTGTTCCCAGCTGTTGAGAATCATAACTACCAAACTGAATTACTAGGCACCAGTGAAGAAATCCAGTATTACAGTGGTTTGGCTGAGTTCTGACAACTGTCCTTATTTATGCACATCCAATGCCAAGTAGTTGTCCCCATTATCTTTCTCTGCATCTTTCTCTATAGACATGTACTTTCACATAGATACACACAGTTATAGCCTAAAGAATACACATAGTGACAGATCTATGGTGCAAGCCTAGTTATATCTACACAGAGGTAAATCACACTGACTTTAGAACAGGGGTAGGCAACCTTTCCCCTTTAAGGGCCAAGGGACTTCAGCTCCCAGAATCCCAGGAGCTATTGGCCAACATGGGACTATTGGCCAACATGGCTGAGGCTTCTGGGAGCTGAAGTCCCTCGGCCCTTAAAGGGGAAAGGTTGCCTATCCCTGCTTTAGAAGAACTCAGTTCTCAGATAATTTATGAATTTTTAAATCAATTTAGTTTATTAAGATGAAATATAAATACTTTAATTGAATTTGGGCCTAGGTGCCCAAAATATTGTTACCATGGTCATGGTACAAAATTATGCATTTTGAACTCTCATAAGTTTCAGAAGAACATTCTAAACTTGGATTGGATGGGATTTTTAATATTTATTTTTATTTGCTCTGTGTGCACAGTGTGGGTGCTGGTTTTATGATAAGTTTTAATGTTGTTTTTATTGTACATCATTTGTGGTGCCTGGTATTAACAGTATATTATTGCAACAGGGCATAGCCACATCATGAGAAAGCTTGACTCATTAGAAAAGACAATATTGCTAGGAAAGGTGGAGGATAGTTAAAGGAGGGAGACTGCATGACAGATGGATACACTCAATTAGGGAGATCACTAACATGAATCTACAAGACTGAGGCAGAACAGTGGAAGACAGGGGGTCTTGGAGATGTCTCATCCACAGGGTCCCCATGAGTCAAGGACGACTCAAGGACATTTTTTTTTAGTCCATCAAAGGCACTGTTTTTGTTCTATAATGGTTGCCTAACTCCAACATGTAACTTTTTTTCTGAAGATAGACTACAAAGCTCATAATGACTTTGCCTGAGAAGGATGGAGTCCAATACATATAGTAACTGTCAAGCTAGAAATGTCTGTCCTAAAGCATGGGATCTTATTTCACAATTTCTTCAAGTAAGTTTGTCATCCTACTGCATCCCTTTTCTTTCCACCTGCACCAATATGTACACTTCATTCACTTTTCAAATATTTTCTTTTTTAAAGGTTTATAAGGAATGGTGTCTTTTAGCTGGAGAACACTGATTCACTGTAAGTGCAGCCCTAAGTGGATAACTGCAATGATCAGTGGATCAAGGACGCAGAGTTCTTAAGCAGAAATATTTTGAGAGTGTCTAAACACAGGGAGAACATTTTTCTGAACAATTCAATTACTTTATCCTTTCTGCTCCCCACTCCCAAGCAAAAAATATAGTCTGTAAAGGTCAATAATAGATCTCAGATTTTGCATGCAGGAGTCTGGAACCCAATTTCAGTTGATGGCCTCTTCAGTTTGGAAGATACAGCATTTAATAAGCCCACTGTTCTCTGCATCCATCTGACTTTGATGCTTAGTTCTACAACTGAAAGTGGACAAAAAAGAGAAGGGAAAGAGTAATAAGCATAATGGGAAAGGTGGTGAGAGACAGAAGCCCAAAATACACTGCAGAAATAATCCAGTTTGGGGCCATTTTAACTGCTCTGGGGGGGGCCTGTACAGACCGGCACTTTAGTCTGGTCTGGAGGTTGAGTGGGGACATGACAACTGCACACTGGCCACCCAAACTCCACCCTGATGCCACCATGACTCCAGACAGCAGGCAGCAAAAGGGCATGTGTTTGGCACAGCATTTAGATGCGCTACACTAAAGAAACTCCAAAAAGTCACCACCATGGTGGCAAGGGCAGCTTTTTGCTGCTCTAGAAAGGAGTGGCATAAGGAGTGGCATTTTGCCCGTTCTTTTTAGAGTGGCAAAGTGCCAGATCAGGGCTATGGTATGTGGTTGCTGTGGCCCCAATCAGGTGAGCAAAGGGGAGGCTTGCTACCTCCAGTTTTGAGTGATCTGTTCAGCCCCCAGCTCAATGCTAGGGAATTCTGGGAATTGTAGTTTGTGAGAAATTTAGCCTTCTCTGTCAGAGAGCTCAGGTGCCACAATAAACTACAATTCCTATTATTCCCTAGCACTGAGCCAGGGCAGTTAAAACAGTCTCAAACTGGATTATTTCTGTAGTGTGATTTGGATCAGAGTAAGGGACACACCTAGGAGAGATGGGAGGGAAGAGAAATGGGGTGGGCTGAAGACAATTTTCCAAGTACATAGCACTGTGTGTGAACAACAATAAAATTACCAAAGGAATCACTGCAGTTAATACATTTGATATTACTGCATATAATATTGTATAGTATATTTTATATTATTATATATTATTGTAAATAGAAATTAGTTCAGGATATACTCAATAGAAGAGAAGCTACTCAAGAGAAATGCAGTGCATTCCCTCCCCAAGAATACAAACACTTTCCTTCCATACATATCCATGAAGGTCTAAATACAGTGGGCCCTCAGTATCCACAGGGAAGCCAATCCAGACCTCCCTGCCCCCACCTGTGGAACCCAAAATCCACAGATGCTCAAGTTCCCTACCTGCCAGTCCTGCAGCTGCTGTTAACTACTCCCAGTGCCCATCCAGGGTCTCTCTGTGGCCCCGACTGCCTGCTCCACACCAAAATGGGGTGAGTGCACAGTGTCCAGGGGTGCCAAAGTGGAGGCGAGATGGATCTCAGTGCAGAGAGCTCCCAGAGCCACCTGTTGCCTTCACCAAGAACCACTCGGTGCACCTCAGGGATGGGGAACCAGCCACCTCAGTAGGAAAGGGACAGGGAGGGGCACCCTCCCCCACCAGCCCACCCTGTTGCCTCCCCAATTGGGGAAAAGAGACCCCAGCCACACTCCCAGAGTGGAGAGGCAGAGGGCCCAGTAGGGCCCCCACATGCTCAGAGGCACCCTGAGACCCAGCACTGAGGGATCCCAGGCTGTGTGTGTGTTGTGGTGGTGGCCACTGTAGGGAACAGCCACTGGCTCCAGATAACTTTCCCTGGTGAGGGCACTCTGGGAAAGGTGCCCCCTGAAAAATGGGCTCCTCTAGGGGGAGGGGTGGCCTACCCAAGAAGGCTGAGGAGAGCCAGGCAAAAGGAAGCATCGGGGCTCCTCCTTGGGTGCTGGGAGAAGCTGGTGGTGGTGACAGTGGCTGCAAGGTTCAGTGGACCGTCCTGTCTGTCTGCCTGCCCATCTGGGTCAGGGTGGGAAGGAAGGGTTGCCGGGGGTGGGGGCAGTGGTTACAGTGGAAGTGCCCTTCCCCACTCTTGCCCTTCAGGTCATTGTCCCTAGTGGCAGCACACCAATGTTCTCTTTTTCTTCTTTCCAAAATCCAATGTTTCTTCTGCACTGACCGGCATACCAGAAAGTTCTCTTCCTTCGCCTTCCTCCTCTCCTTTTTCTTCGCAAGGAAAGCACACATATTAGAACTTCACCACATGAGGCTAAAGAATAGAATTTTAACAAGATATATGCACCTCTGGCTGGTTCTTATGACATGCATTGTGTCCACCCTGCTGTTGTCCTGCATTTCATTTGTTACTGTAGTACACCTTTCCATTGACAGGTAAAACCTGTCAATAGCTCTAAATGTTGCTATTTTTTATTTTTGTTTTTGCATACTTAAAGCAAAATAATAAAATAAAAATAATTTTAATTGTTTTTGCCATAATTACACAAATACAGCAAAATTAAAAATAAACCAATAGGCACAGAATTAACTTGCCTTGGAATAGCAAGTGGGAGGGGGAGAGAGGAGGAGAATCAGGTCCCATCCTACCACATGAATGCTGTAATGCTGGAACTGCAGCAAAGAGACTTAACACACCTCGAAGGTTTTTAAAAGAGTGCAATTGTGCAAAAGAAGGGATGCATGATAAGAAACATCTTCAAAGTGTTTCCTGTTCCTGTTTCCTTTCATAATGCAATTGCCATGAGACACGAGGCTGGTGTGATAATGTCCTTAGTCTGCTTAACAACACAGTCATGTAACACATTTCCTCTAATTGTAATATTTCTTCCCTTGGGACAGTATCCCTTCCCCTTTTACTGAATGAATTTGAATTGACCTACAATGACCTAATTTGCTGAAACTTTTTTTTAACCTCAGCATTATTGGGGGGGGGGGGGAACTAGTGAGTTAAGCATAATCATAATCCCAATTATTTAACAGCTCTACAAGTTAGCTAACTAGTTATTTCCAAACTCTGATAATATGTCTATTTAGAAAGAATTCCCACTAATCTTGATGCATTTTCCTACCATTTAAGATATTTAGTTCATAGTGATTGGGTTGGGTCCAAGCCATTATTGATTAGCCCATTTTTAAAAAAGACATCACACATGCTTAAAATACAGAACAAATGGGAGATCACTTCTCTGTAAAGACTGGCCTATTCTGTTCCCTGAATACAGTTTATTTAGTATTTCCAATAGGTCACATCATGAGAGACACTTCCGCATCATAACTTAGAGTAGTTATCCTATTGTAAATCAGATTTACTGTCAAGAAATTACCAGGTTGGTGATAACATTGGAAGGAAGTGGGATTTAGCAAAGTTTGATTTAAATTACTGATGTTAAATGCAATCAAACCCATGCATATTTATGAATGCTACATATTTGGTTAGATTCTGCTCAAGAGTTGTAATATTTGTGTAACAGAGTGGTGTGGCAGAAACTTGACCCAGTTTAAAAAGCAATCAAAGATAATTAATAGAAATACAGGTGGCATGATCCTAAATATTTGAACCTATTGCAACAATATTGTCATTGGTCTGCTTTTTGGTTTTTGGATTATATTTCAGGATATGTTATGGGATATGTAAACATCCTCAAAGCCTGAGAATGTCATCCACTTATTTCAAAATTGTTATTCATGTATGTAGCACAGCATCTACAGGGTGTGGCTCCCATATTAATCAGTGAAGAGAAGTCAGATAGCCACATGTCCTCCTTTACAGAAGACAGCTTTCTTCTGAAAGATTGCCCAGCAATAGTCTGATTTAAAAAAAAAAAGACCATAAGGAGGGAGAACAAGGGTTTTGAAGGTGACCAACTATAGTTACAACCTGAACAGCAGATTTAGCAAGAACACAGGTCACCTGATTACAGATCTTCCCCACTGAAGTTAGATGTATTATAATTCCATTTCAGTTATAAACACAATTTTTAATTGTGCATCTGTACATTCAAGTTGACCTCTACAATTTTATGCACATGTGTGTCCTCTTTTGTTCTTGGGGAATGTATTTTTCTTTGTTTTTGTATTTTGGTGATGAATCCTAGGATTCAGATTATCTGTTCTCTTAGGTTTCAGATAGAATTTTTTCCTGCCTCATGTGACAATTCTGATGATTGAAACAGGAACCTCTTGTATGTAAGGAATGTGCTCTACTTATGATCCTTGGCTATTCTTAGTAATGTCCATGTAATTTTGGTTCCAAATATACTAATGGAATAATGTGAGAAGTAGCCTACTGTGAGATGCTGTCCAACTCATATGTGAATCCCATTTTCTGTAGGGAAAGAAGAATTCTGTCTTTACAGATTCTAAAATGATCTCTACCTTTCATACAAATGTACAGATTACAACATAGCTATTGGGTTTCACATTTCTCTGAATGTTGCAAGCCAGTTCCCTATTTGTTTGTTTTTTAAAGTATGAAATAATTTTAAAATGTATACAGCAGGCTATTGGTATCTGCTGGGCTTTGGTTCCAGGATCCCCTGTGGATACCAAAACCTGTGGATGCTCTAATCCCATTAAATATAGTGGCATCGTAAAATGGTGTCCCTTATATAAAATGGCAAAACCAAGGTTTGCTTTTTGGAGAAATACACACATACACATGCATGCATGCACGCACACACGCACATATATTCAAACCATGGGTGACTGAATCTGTGGACCGAGAATCCATGGTTACAGATGGCAAAATATGTCAATATTTTTGGAAAATAATATTTAAATACTATTTAAATGTTACTTTTTCATGTGGGTTTTTGCTTTTAAAAATGCAGATTAATGAGGAAATTAGACAGAATAATCCTCTAGTAAACACATATGGTGGTGGCATGGATTGAAAATTGTATGAGCTATCCCAATCTGTAGATAAATTTTTCTTAGTATATTGTTGCCCTGAACATCCACTTGTTTGTTCCTACAGTGAATTGCCCTTAGAAAAGGATATTACCTTCTTCTGTTTCTACTCTGATACAATGCACTGATGTACCTAGGCCAAGTATTTAACTTGTTAAGCAGCCAGTTAAGAAACTGTGCAGCCTAAAATCCTGAAGACATCAGAATGCATCTGAACTTGGAAGTTAAGGAAGATCTGACCTGGTCAGTATTTTTAATGGAGACTATAGGTAATACCAGATATCATAGGCTATAGTTAATAGGAAGGCAACAACATCTGAGTATTTCCTGCCTAAGAAAACCATATGAAATTCAAGGAGACACCATAAGTCAATAGGTGACCTGAAGGGACATATAAAGACATAAGAAACTGTAGTATCTTATTTGTAATGTTTCCTAGAATGAAACTGCTATTTTGGCTACCAGCATGAGAAATATATTATGAATATCATATTGTACTCTGCAGTTTTATTTATATTTGTTTCTGTTGGACACTAGTAGTTTTAATGGGTTAGAAGAGTGAGCAGACAATCCTCCCTCAATCTGTCATTGTTCTGTTCACATGGAGTTTTTTTTTTTTTTTTTTTTTTGGAAAGGATATCTTCTGCCAATGTTTCTCTACATGATTGGAAATCTTGATCAGTCTCCTACCAGCCTCTATGAGAAGAGCTTATTCTTTTCCATGTAAGCAACATTACAGTGGTGGGAGGCCTGCCTGTGTTGCTGTTGTTACTCTTAGCCTAACCCTTTTCCAGCCCTGGTACTCACTGGCTTGCAAACATTAAAACAGATATTGATAGAAGTTCATACACCTTGTGCATCCAAGTTATCCCTATGCCTGCCAGGTTTAAAACTGGGTAACAAATTGAGCTATAAACTATGAAGTGACAAATTATCGCTTTATCTAAGATAGCACACTACTATCAGTCCCATTCACTCCCATGCAATATCAGCATGACAATACTTATCTACTTTATAGGCTACCTTTACTTACACAGTATAGCATTTATGAAATAAACAAGTAATTGTACTTCTGAAATCATAGGGCCTAAACAGACTGCCAGAAATAGTGCACATTAAATTGAGGCACTGCCCTGGCTCAGTGCTAGGGAATCATGGGAACTGTAATTTATTGTGGCACCAGAGCTCTCTGACAGAGAAGGCTCAATGTCCCAGAAAAAAATACAATTCCCATGACTCCCTAGCACTGAGCCAGGGCAGTGCCTCAATTTAATGTGCACTATTTCTGGCAGTCTGCTTAGGCCTATAGTCTCTTAGATTCTTTACCAGTGTTCTTCTGCTGCCAAAGATCACTAATAATATTAGGGAATGGTGGTGAATAGACCCCATGGTCGTGACCCAGTGAATAATAATAATTATGTTTATTTCCTTTGTTTGTAGACACAGTGGGTATCCACTGGGGTATGGTTTCATGACTGTCTGTGGATAACAAAATCTATGGATGCTCAAGTCCCATTATAAACAGTGGCATAGTAAGATGGTCTCCCTTAGATAAAATGGCATCATGAACATTTGCTTTTTCAAATGTATACTTTTAAAAAATATTATCAAACTGTGGATGCTTGAATCTGTGGATAAAAAAAAATCCATGGATGCAGAGGGCTGATGTACAAATAAGGAGAATTGGAAAAGCTAATGTGGCATCACAGGAGAGATGAACAATAACATGTTTTTTTGGATGCTCAGGGAAATTCCTTTTCAAAGTGAAAAGCCTGATCCCATATAGATGTTTCAGCCACCGTTGCACAGAAAATAGCATGTGCTGCACTAATTAAATCAGAATGGCATACTTGAACCCCTTATGACTTCTGAACAGTCTGACAAATGCATGTTGTACAGACTCCACGTATTAAAGGATAATTGCTTGAACAGATGTTATAACATAAGGGAATGGAGGAGCATTAGCAAAAACACACTAATAGAAAACAATATTGCTGCCCATATCAGGTTCTAACACTGGCAGGATGGGATCAAGTGTTCCCAAACCATGGATTTTTAAATCCAATAGAATGAGCTGTAATCAGTACATAAAGCATTTATTTCATTATAAAATCAATGTGAAAGTTAAAACTCTGAAGCCTGACATCTGTGTGAATGCCCCACTCCCATGGCAAACATATTATTCCATGAGCAACAGTAATGTATGTTTATATTGCAGTGATGCCCTCCTTTCTCCCTTCATATATGTTTATCCATACATTTCCTCTTTTTTGTTAATTTTAAGAGGGACATAATGCAACTGCATAAAATGGATAGAAAGCACCACTCAAGCACCCTTTTAAAAATGATCAAGGCATCTACCAGAACAACAACCACAAAAGGTAGAAATAATAATAGTTGGCAGTGAAAGAGCAAACTGGAACATGGGTGCAAAGTTAGACAAAATCACTGTTCTAACAGGTTGACACAAAAATCGTGGATGCTTAAGAAGCAGCACATGCAAGATGTCCTAAACTACTTTCAGTTTTAAGTATGAGACTGAGGACTAGAAGATCAAACATGGGTAGCTACGCTTGATCTTAATCAAATGACCAAGAAATGATACATCTGTAGCAAGAAGGGAAAATCAAACCCTTCAAATATTGTACATTGAAATGTGTTAATGCAATGTATAAATACATTGTAATAAATACAATCAGCCTCCAAAACTAATTTGGCTTTCATCTTCTCACAGTTGTTCATTTCTTCTGCAGCTATATAGATGTGCTCCTTAGAAAACAATTTTACTGCCAAAAAGTTTCATAAAATTCTGCTAATTCTGCTAATCTGAGGAAAATTAATTGCATAACACCATATTGTTTCACCTATCATGAAGTTAAGTAACAGCTCCAACTAAATAGCTATACAATTACAGATTATTATCTAAGATTTTGATAAATGAAATGCCTAAATGGCACAAAATGTAATGTGTTACATTTTTGTCATGCATTACATTTGAGAAAAGGAGCATTTGTAAAAATCTGAACAGCATAAAACCTGAAGCGTTCTTTTAGAAGCCTGCCTAGGTTTGATATTTGAAAGACAAGTCCTACTTTTAGCTCTACCACTTTCAGAAGCATGCTTGATGAGAATACAAGAGAGGACCTTCCCCATGGCTGTGCCCAGACTATAGAACCCTATTGAAAGGACAGCAAAGAGCCCCCTTCTCTGTTTTCCTTCCAACCACCTAGCAGGCAAAGACATTTCTGTTCAAACAGGCCATCAGCAACTGCCTGCCTGAAAATGGGCAAATTTTAAATAGATCAACTGAAATTTTAATGTTTCCATTTTATTAAGAAGTTTTAAACTATTTTAACTTTGTGTTTTAACAGTAAAATCAATTAAGTTTGTTAAATACCAATAATTGCTGAAGAAAAATCCACATGATAGAGATGGAGTGGGGATAAAAGGAAGGAATGAAAAGCAAGGGAGGAAAACAGTGATTTTGGTAGCTTCTTTCATGGGTGTACAAACATTCTGCATTATACAACTATTCATTAGGAATGTGCAAGGAAGCTGTCAAGGACACGTGGTAGTCTGATTCAAGTGCTTATTTTCCTTTTCATCTAGGATTCTATATGTGATGAGCTGGTAAACTGAACAACTTGTGAGAAGCACACATTATCACTGTGCCTGCTATTACCCAGTACACATTAAGAAAGTTTGCAAAATCTAAAAGTAGTTTTGTATTGTAAAGAGAATTTCAGTAGTTTCAAGTAGTTCATATTGTTCAGTTCAGTCTGAAAGTAAAAAAGAAATATAGGTGGGAACAGAATAGAAAAATGTAGAGATAATGGTGTCATCAGCTCATAACAGATAAAATGTTATTTAAAAAAGTAATTCAATATAATGGACCCAACAAAATAATATCTGGGCAGCCTTGAGGAAATGTGTTATCGTACCTTTACACTATTATGTAATCATATGATATGCAATTGGGCTGTGAATTTAAAAATAAAATTTTAAATCTAATTTAGCAATTCAGATCTGGATTCAATTTGATTTAGATTGATCTGAATTCTGAACTAGAACTGGGAATATGTATCATCAGATCTCTGCTATTGAGTTTCTTTGGAAAATCCAAGAGTCTGTAATATATTCACCTGCATAACTTTGTGAATAATTTTGCACTAGTTTTGTTTTAGCACTGAAATGCCCCTCCACCTATGATCATCAGTCAGGTACGTCTATTACAGTTTAACTACATCATAATGGTAATGATAATAAAATGACAGCATACTTGAAGAACAGGTGCTTATTTTTGCTTTGCTGTACCAGAAAACCAAATGTTGAGATCCAGTCAGCATAAGGAAGTAAAGAAGTAAGAAGAGCATACTTTATCACCATCTGTCCAACTGATAAAATGCCCCTGATGCTCCTCCTGCTTCCCCTTAAGATATCTGAGGACCCAGGCTGATGTTGGAAATTACTCACCCTCACTCCATAAACCCCATTTCTTCCCAAAATGTTTGCCTAAGTCTCCTGGCTGGGCTTGGGGAGACAGAGCTGCTACCATCCTTCCCCCTCCCCACCATATTAGTCTTGTCACAACATGATACTAACTGAAAATTAAGAAATATCAGGAGTAAGTAATTGATTCTATACCATCACTGACTACACACAGTCTCTCTTCATAAGTACTGTGATTGAAGAGAGCTAGTGGGAATCTTGCCCCATATTGGAACAAAACAGTTAGTGAGCGAAGTCCAGCTTCCAGGTGCCCCTTCTTTATCAAACTCCCTTGGCATTTACTCATATGTTCATGCTGATTAACCTCTTTTCTGCACCTTCTGATCTGATCAAACTGCTTTGGAGTGCTCTGTTCTGCTTCAGGAAGGTATTTAAATAGTCTGTTCTTACTTGTAGCTCATATAATTGATCCTACTCAGCCTAGTTTGCTTTGTTATTTGGCTAAATTGGTTGCATAGTTCTAATACACAGTGTCAAATGAGACACAAATATTCTTAAAGATGCAGGAGAAGTAATCTTTAAGGCAGAGGGGTTGTGTATGCATGCTAGCAATGGTCCAAATCAAGTTCCTCCACCCATGCCCTGATTATGTCATGAAAACAGATGAATAATAAAAACAAAGATGATTTCACCACAGTTGAATCTACATATCCCCAAGCATTTCTTGTGTATGACCAAATCACTTCCCCAATCTTCCTGTTTTAATCTTGTAGCAATCACAAACAGGAGCATATAAACCATCCATATATTGCTTTTGGTATGGCCGTTATTATAAAATAGTTGAACACATATTGTTCAAAATAAAGAAAAGTATATGTGACAGTATATCCACTTGATTTTGTGGAAGTGAAGCATGCATTTCAAATCTAAAAAGTAAAGCTGGTTCCCACATCAGAATATTAGTATTATGCCTCTCTCTCTACCTTGTCATTCTGCATTATCAATATGACCTTGAGGCAGCAAAAGCTTCTTTCTACTTTTGTTCATGGGATACATTGATCATGCAAATTATAGCAAAATTTTACATAACCATGTTCAATGCAGTTGCATTCAGACATTATATAGTGGGACTTATAGCAATTCATCTGCTTTGAAATAGAAAAAAAATGATCAAAAACTGAGATGTGGAGAATGGCTTGACTTTGAAAGCTCAAGCAATGAAACATGCAGCTATATCTGTTTGGGACCTTCTCTGGCTAATATTGATGGGAAAACAAACATAATGTACATTGTGATCAAGCTATGCTTGGATAATTTTATGATTTGAAATAGATAGAAAATCAGTGTGTACTACTGGTATAATTACCAGCAACATTTGTTTTTGTGCAAAGAAGTGGCTGGGGAAGAAAAGTAAAATTAAATTAGTAGAAAATATGAACATTAAAATGCTATGGATTTTTCAAGCATTACAGATCATAAGTTAGTACACTAGAAAGCCCAGGTGATTATAACAAAAATAGAAAAATGTGCATTTCACTCATGATGTGCAACAGAAAAGTCAGCCAATCAATGTGGTAATGAAAAAAAAAAAAGACAATGGAAAGGCATAATACTTTTTTGTGGTGGCTTAGTATCTCCTATCAGGGATGTTACACAACAGCACAGTACAAGAAAAGTATGTTCTAGAAAGACGTTCACTGATCCTGAAGTATCAGTTTCACAGTCTACAAGTTCTGCTTGATCCAGTGGCTTAGGAGGCTTCCATGACATACTGCAATGTTCACAAGCTTAGACCAACACAGAGCCGCAACCCCTTCTAGACAAAAAAAGCCTGGCCAGTCATACATCTTCTTAGTAACCTTCAGGTAAGAGTACTGTAATTTGTTATATGTGGTGCTGGTTTTTGAAGATTTCACAGAAACCTCAGTTAACAGTGTAATTCAAAATAACAGTCTACCCTGGAAGAATGTATGTACCACTGTTTTAAAAACTCCAGCAATCGGCTATCCATTTCTATACACAATTTAAAATACCAATGCATTCTTTTAAAGCCCAGTTACAGTCTTTCAGGGAAGTACCTGAAATACTGTCTCCTTCCACATGCATTTTGATACCCTGCCCTCAGAGGTTAAGACATGAAAACCAGCTACACGGCTTTCATATTGTATTGTGATGCAAGGTTCGCCAATCATTTTTCTGTGGAAGTTACCTTGGCTGTCACCCTTTCTGTCATTTTGGTGCAAGGAAATGTTTGTTTTTAAAAATCCCAGGCCTTGAGTTTAGATATTATTCTACTGGGATTTCTATTTTATAAGCCCATCTAATTTATCTCACCTGCTTTAATTGTTGTGTTACCCAATGCAACAAGATATGCTAATAAAGTTATTTTTATATTTTTTTTAAAAAAAAACCACCAAACAAACCATGAGGTGGCACTTTCAAGAGCAGATCTGAAAGCAATACCAGTTTGTCCTTTTAAGAGCAAAAGCTCGGTTTGAACTAAGTGCTCCTTCAAATGACTGAAAATACACAAAGATCTGAAAGACTGGATAAACATATGCAGTCAGCCATAACTTGCTTTCATTTTTAGTATGCTCTGTGCTATTCTTCAGAAAATAAGTATTTCCATTTTCTTCTACTGAAGTTCATAGAAGTACACATTACAGGTAGAGCTTGAAGAGGATATAGAAACTGTAGAGGACCATGCAAACAGAAAAAGATAGCATGGGAAGGAAGTTAGCCTAGACGTCAAGAGAAGAAATCTCTTTGCCCTGCTGAATTTGAGGAGAAATGCTATTTACAAATAAAGCACTGTTCTTTCCAGAAATTTAAATCCAGAGTAGCAGCAGAGGCGACACCTAGGGGCAAATTAAGGAGAAAAAGGCAAAACTACAATTCTAAGGGAGTATTTCAGAACCATGGCTCGCGGACAGCTCCTTGGTGCTGGGCAATTGAGGTGGAGGTTCCTTTGCCAAACTTCCAGCAAGTTTCCCTTACTGTAGTTTCCAAGATACTTTAAATGGAAATGCATTGTCAAAACTGCTATGATTTCAACATTTAAAAATATGAAAGCATGACATGGGACTAAGAGGAATATTAGATAAGGAACTTTCCTTTGCAACCTTTCAAATTACTTCTGAAGAAAACTTCTTGAAGTAATTCTGGAAACTATCTTTTTAGTATCCTAAATCCTACCCTCTCTTAAGAGCATAAGTTAGAGCATAAGAATATAGCCTGCATTTGGAAGTTACTTGGAACTTCTAGGTAAATAGAATAATAGAATCACAGAGTTGGAAGAGACCACAAGGGCTATCCAGTCCAACCCCCTGACATTACAATGAATGAATCCAAGAATATCTTTAACCTTTCTCTTTTTCCCAGGGATGGAACATCATTATTTTAAGTAGTGCTAGATTTTAATTACTTGTGGCTTCCTCTCTTTGAATCATTCCAGTTTAATTCAAGACTTTATAACAAAGATAACAACATACTATGAATTTCTAAATACATAACTTCTATTATAACCTTTTAGGTTGGTCTTTCCAGTAGGGTGGTTTTCCTGTCATAATTGTGTTTTAGGTCAGTCAGTTTCAGGAAACTCTTAGGGCTAAACCTCTATTCAGTTTTATTATATTCCCCCCCAAAAAAAAACCCAATCCACATATAAGAATTTTTAAAAACATTTTCCCACTTGCCTAAGCTTTTCATATTTCATATGAAGTAGAAAGCAGTTTTTTGTACACATCTATTTCATGGGTGTTTTAACTACGAGTTGGTTATCCAAAAGACATATAGCTACATTTCAACAGTTTCTATACAAATTAATTACACAAATTTGATTATGTGATCAAAGGTAAATCAAATTGTAAGTAGTCAATTGTCTAGTATGCTAACTTTGTACAAGTAGTCTTACTTTTGGAATGAATGGCACCCCACATCAGACTGTGGAACTAAACTTCTTAGCAAACATTTAACCAAATTAATTCACCAGGACTATACTTTCCAGTTATAATTGCAGCACAACCCTAAACACGTCTACTGAGTTCAATGGGGCTTCAGATAAACAGGCATTGGACTTCAGCTTGACCATCTCAACCTTAGCTTCCAAGAGTTGTTGCACAACATAAGTGAAACTGTAAAGGAGCAGTGGGTGTACAATGATGATGGGAAGGAATACTTTTATATCATACAAGTATTTCCCTACCACCACCACTGCACACGCATGCACAACATATATACCGCCCTTAGTTTCAGCTCCTCTCTAGACTGGGCTTACAGGGCTATTCCTATGGAATACTAAAGGTTATTTATTACCCATATGGCAGGTACGTAAACTGTATTCATAAGTACAAAGCAAACCCAGGCATTTTGAAGCAGGTAAGGAGCCAGCGTGCCACAGTGGTTTGAGCGACTCTGCAGAACAGGGGTTCGTTTCCCAGTTCAGCCATGAAACCCACTGGGTGACCTTGGGCAAGTCACACTCTCTCAGCCTCAGGGGAAGGCAAGGGCAAACCTGCTTTGAAGAAACCTGGCCAGGAAAACCTCATGATAGGCAGCCTTAGAGTCGACATAAGTCAGGAAAGACTTGAAGGCATCCGACAACGAGACTGTAAAGATTTAACATTAAAGGAAGGGCCCGATCCCAACAGCCTCTCCCCGACCAAGGAGCTCAACTAAGGAATCTAGGAGGAGAAAGCCAAGGAAACAAATCCATCCCAACTCCCCGTGGAGGACAGAGAGAAAGAGAGAGAATAAAAAGCAGAGGAGCCTCGATCTTCCAGCCAGAAGCCTCTCGCTCGGGCTCCTTCTGGTCCAAAGCTCCTCTCTCTCTCTCTCTCTCTCTCTCTCGGACCACCTGAAATCTGCTGCAAAGGCTGCAAGGGAGGCGTCCAACGCAAAGTTGCACTCCATCCGCCTCACCAAAGAAGAAGAAGAGCGATGCCTGGAGGAGCGGCTTTGGCCAAAATAAAAAAAGATGAAAATGAAAATGAAGTGCCACCATAGTAGCGGCCATTCATTGGTCTCCCCCAATGC
>CM034703.1:235018533-235029125 GCA_020142125.1 Phrynosoma platyrhinos
CTATGATTCTATGATTCTATGATACTATGAAAACAAAGTTGTAAACATTGAACTATCAGAAAAGAAAGGTGTCACTGTCTCAGCCACCATGTGGACAATTTTGGACTTTGGAATATTTCAGATTTCAGAATTCTGGATAAGGGAGCCTCAACATATAGTATAAACAGAAATAAAACACATCTTACAAAATATGACCAACTGACCCTGTGGGCTGGTTTCAACTGCTGTCTAGGTGCTAAATGTTGATGGGCAACTTCAAGACCCCTCTTTGCTTTTCCTTATTATGCATCTTTAACCCAGACTTGGGCTGGAAAGCCTTTCAAAGGGAGGATTGTCCTCTGTAAATTAGGACACACCGCCACATTATAGGGAAGCTATTGCAAGGGTTTTGAGCAAGACTGTTAAGGAAATGATGAAAAGAGGTGGAGGCCCTGGGGGATAATAAAGGCCAATTTATGTATGCCTGTGGAGAACCTTGTAGCTAAAAATGATAACACCAACTGTATAGAGAACAGAAAACCAGATGCAAATACATTCTAAATGACGTGAGGTTCACTGTGCCTCAGAAGTAAGAGATTTAACCTGCAGGGTGGGCATATCATTGGTTCTCTTTTGCTGTTCTCCTTATGTCCCTTTCCTCCTTAATCTCCCCTCCACTTTTTTTTAAAAAAGGATTACCATCATCCCCTACCTTTTAGGGAACATTAAGCAAAGAAATATCCATTTAGGCAAAGCATAGATGACAAAAGATTTTTCTAACCATCACTATGTTGTTATTATCTAAGGAGTGAGTCTCCAAGTTTCTGCTTTCTGGGTAATAGAAAGCTAGGGAAAAGAACTATTTTCAAAGATGTAGAGCAAAGTTAATGGTTACGATTTTGGGATAATGATGAATGCATTACAAGCCAGAGGAGTTTTACAGTGTGCAACCTCTGTACAGACTTAAGACAGCCATAAATGGATATTAGAATAGGATGAAATAGTTCCTTATGGAAAGAGGTGAACAATGTTGCAAACATATGGGGACTCAAAATTTACTGGAATAGGGAAAAGCAGTAGAAAATCCAACAGTTCCTTATCTAAAAGCAGAAACTAGTTTTCACTGAACTTAAGAACATGTTTCTATCTAAAAGTGATATGCATAAGATATGTGAATGCAGTAAATAATGCAGATTCAGGGCAGGGGGAAAAGCAACAACTATTTTGAAAACTGAATGTGCAGAACAAACTTAATTGTGTTAGCTTATGTATATCAATTAGTATACAATATTCTTTTGGAAGAAGCTCTATATTATCTTTTTTCACATAGGTAAAAAAAAAAAAAACTCCAATATGCCTTATATTTTACATCAAGGATAGGCAGACTTCAACCCTGACGTCTTTTAAGTTTTTAATTTTTTTATTGTAAAATTTTAAATGGTTTTTATCTGTGAGTTGGCTTGGATCCCTTTCTGGGAGAAAGGTGACATAGAAATTATATAAATAAATAAATATAAATAAGCTTGAGGGATCTACTCTAGGATGGCTTGCATATACAAATACATATCTACCACAGTTACTACAGATTAGGGATTTTAAAATCATACCCGCTGCAAATAAAAAAGGCCAGAAAAGCTACACCAAGTCTGGACTACAGAGGGGGGTTGCAGACCGCCAGAAATAGTGCAAATTGAGTCCACTTTTAGGGCTAGGGTTAGGGAATCATGGGGACTGTATTTTATTGTGGCACCAGAGCTCTCTGACAGAGAAGGCTCAATGTCTTAGAAGAAAAACAATTCCCATGATTCCCTAGCACTAACCCTAACCCTAAAAGTGGCCTCAATTTGCACTATTTCTGGCAGTCTGCAAACAGTTAGAGTCTCCAATTTCCATCCAGCTTTATGTGGATAGTACTTGTCACCATGTGCATATTCCAGAGAGGAGACAAATCTGAAACTAGAAACTCCAGCAGCCATCCAGCCATGAAAGATAGTTCTGAAGCTGAAATTAAAAAGAGTAGAGGATATCATTCTTTATTGTCTGAACAGTATGTCTGTCAAGGCTGTGGCCCTTGATAGCTAAAACTAAAGGCTCTCAGCTTGGAATATGAGGATGAAGAAGCAAAGGAATATGCCTGGATATCCTCAGTATAATGTGTTATATAATAATGTTTACACAATGCTAGGCTTAAATACCAATGCAGTATATAGAATAAAGTAGCACAATATGAATTCATATTGTCCTGATTTAAAAAAAAAAAAAGCTTAAGAGAAAAATTGTGTAAAATTATGTTAATAGTACATTCCTCTAGATCTGTTATATTAAGTAAAGGGTAAATATATTGCCTGTTGACAAAGCTATCAAGTTGTGTCCAGTCATAAGGGACAGTGCTCATCTCCGTTACTAAGCCGAAGAGCCAGCATTGTCAGAGACTCCTCTGTGATCATGTGGCCAGCATGATTGCACAGAACGCTGTTTACCTTCACACTGAGAAGTGGTACCTATTTGTCTACTTGCATTGTAGATAACAAGGGACTAGTGACAGGAGCTCACCCCCTCATGAAGCACCTGGGCCTCAAACTGCCAACCTGCTGATCTTGCAATCAACAGAGTCAGCATCTTAACCACTTGTGATACTGCATCCCTATCTGTTATATTATATATTTCAAAACTCTCATGCATTTGGTACCACTGAAATCTGATCAAATTTCAAAGTGCAATAAAATGAGCTTGCAATTATAGAAATGTATTCTTCTCCTGATAATGGTAACTCTCATCCCCAGCCCCCCAAAAATATGTTTAGACTCTTTTGCTCTCAAAGAAATACTAAATGTGAAAACAGTGGGTTGATTCATTTCACAGCTATAGTCTTTTCTGATTTGTTCATAATTTTCTACACTACTGCTTCCAATTTGATACTGTCTGGGACTAGGATGACAATAAGAATGGGATAACAGATGATGAGCTCAAAATACTGAATGCAATCATGCTCAGCCTACATTTACCTACAATCAATATGTCACTTTGAGGGAGAAACCATCAACCACCGGGCAAAGTTTGGAATATAAAATGTTAGAAAATTCAAGATACATTTCTTATATATTTAGAGAATGTCATGACAGCTATGTTGTGGATGCTTTAGGGATACTGACTGAAAGGTATATAATAGACAGCATTTAATAACTGAATTAACAATGATATTTTCCCTCCTCCCTTCTCCAAAGCTTTCACAACAAAATATATGCCAACAAACTAATCCCTGTGGAGAAATAATGTTACTCCTACCTTGGTAAATGTAATGCTTGCTTCCCCATCTCCCCCCACCACGTTTTTGACACTGGACTGCTAATTTCTTGATAGAATTAAAACAATTCAAGTCACACTGCCATTATCTGTATCTTTAGTACATTTGGAGGCTTAGATAAAAATCCTGACTTTAGTCCTGACTTCAATCCTGACTTTTCTTTGGGCTAGCAATTCAAATGGTAAATCATAGATTTATTTGTGATGTCACACACCTCCTTGTGTGAGGGCACAGATAAGCATAATTCCTCTCCTTAAAACCAGCTAGTAAATTGTTAGGAACTGAGTTTTTTTATGTTAAGGTCTTTCCATCTTAGGAAAATTTGAGAAATTTTATTCAATTGTTATGAAAAAAATTAATGAATCAAAACCTTAAACATCTATACTATCAAACCCCAATAAATATAGTTATAGCCAGCATAAAAGGGACTGTAGAGAGCTTGAAGTCAAGGTATTGTTCTGTCTTTTGAAAGCAGAAATGGAATATATTAGGATTTTGTTTATTCTCTGGATGACCATTGCCTAACATGCAGGACCATTCTTCTATACCAGACCAATGGTGAAGGAGGCCACACAGCTGATGTGTTCTTCCAATCTCTGCAAAACGAGTGCACATAGCCTAAAAAATGTTTACTATGACAGAAGAAACAGCACTTACAGACATTGGGAAACGTGTCCTAAATTGAGTATTACTGCTACTCAGAGGCCTACGTTTATAAAATATAACAGCAAAGAGAAAGTATCTTAGTCCACAGAGAGATCAAATGATGTAGTGCATTTGCAATTTTTAAAGGTGAGAGGTATAATTTCTGTAATATCTCAGAATTAAGGGGTCAGCTATTCTGTCTTTGAAATGATGGTTCCTCTAAAAGCTATGTCATTGCCAGTCCATTAGCAGCCAGCCAGAACACATCAAGATGAAAATAATTGGCTATTGATAGACAGTAATGCTGAAAAGTTGTTCTTATGTTTGAGATTTTCTTTCTACCTAACATTTTCAGTCTTTACAAAATGACTCTTACCCTTTAAAAATTAAAATCTATTTTGTGTATATGTATATACACATATATGAGAATATATAGGTGGTGAGAAAACCTTTTTAGATTTAATGTAGTGTGATTGTTAATATATGTTTAGTCTTAAATGTTTCTTTTTTCTTTTTCTCAGTTTTTTTCCCTTTTTTCTTTCCTGTTATTGTATATTTTCTCTTTTTTTTTACATGTATGTAAATGTTGTTTGTGGATTGTATGTGTATTGTATTATGTTATATATTTTTTTCTGTATTTTTTAAAATAAAATTTAATAAAAAAAAATAAAATCTATTTTAGGAATAAATTTAGCTTCAAAATGCAACAAGGCAAAAACTACCATGAGGTACATTTTTATACTCTCATTAACTCCTTCTCCTGTTTGTGTCCCTTTATGGCCTTCCATGGTTCTTCAGCCATGCTTCATATAACCAGCCTAATTGTTAATTCCACTATCCACAAAGTGAGAAGCCTTTGCTATCTGTAGTGGAGGCACCTTTCTGTGCTTGAACCTCTGCTATTGTTTTTTTTCTTCTCCTCCCTCTACACACTGTACTGAGTGTTGTTATAATACAATCTAACAGCACTTCCATACTGCAGACAAAAATCAGTTTGAAACCACTTTAACTGACATGACTCCATCCTGTGCAATCCTTGGATTTGCAATTTGGTAAGATATTCATCTTGCCCTAATAGAGAGTTCTGGTGACTCACCAAACTACAGATCCCAAGATTCTGTAGAATCAAGTCATGGCAGTTAGAATGGAGTCAAATTGTTTTTTTCTTCTTCAGTGTGCTACACACTTGGTCACACCATGAGTCATGAGACATCATGATTGTTAGTACCACCTATATACCAGTGAAGAGCCTACCTGCTCTAAAGGCACCATATCCCATCTGATCTTGGAAACTAAGAAGGGTCAGATCTTGTAAGTATTTGGATGGTAAACCACCAACATATACCAGGTGCTGTAGGCTATATTTCAGAGGGAGGAACTGGTAAAACTACATATGAATATTCCTTGCCAAACAAAACTCTATGAAATTCATGGAGTTTCCTTAAATCAGCAGGTGACTTCAGAGCACATATACATATGCACAGCAGTGGATACTGATTCTCTAACTCAGAATTTCTTCTCTTTATCCAGTGTCCTCAGATATTTAACTGCCTGTGTGATATTTCCTTTTGAAAATTCATTGCTGGCTCAAAGGCAGTATGCTCAAGAAACAAAGATATATTAACAAACAGCAATCTGTTCCTTTTTTTTTTTTTTACTTCTTGTAATGTGTAAATGTATGGGTAAGATGTAAATTTGACATGTAAATTGGTACAAAGTTTATATAAAGGGTTTTTGTTGTTTTTTTTTTTTTTGGCTGTTCAGTCCCAATTTATTTTTGTTTGTTTATTGTATTTATATCCCACCTTTCTCCCAGTATGGGACCCACTTGGATTGGGTTAGCTTCCTGGGCTGGGGAATATAAGTAGGACTAATGTGGGGGGTGGGTCTGCATTGGCAGGGTCACCACTAAAGGGGGTAACATCAAAGGTCAGTGGCCTCTTTGGGGACCTAACTTCAGGAGTGGCATGAAGCCTGTCCTTCTGTTCCTTTGGGGGAAAGTAACCTGTCTGCTTATAGCAACTGACTCATTGGGATAAACAAATGACCATTCATATGGGGAGGGGAGATGTGTTATCAACAAAGGAAGGGAGGTAATGGTAAACATTTAAGCTATACATAACATATACAGGGTAGCGGGAAATATGGAAGTGGGAGACAGCTGTACTATCCTAGGGGAAGACTTCATAACAAGGTATTAGTCACCCATAAACTGTTTCCTAACCCAAATATTTTGGATAGCCATGGCAGCAACCCCCCCCCCCCCGGGTTGAAAATGCTGCTACTGAATGTCATATTGGTGAATGGTAAACTGGACAAGGTGAATATGTCCCTGTTGGTTCTTCTGGACCTCTTGGTGATACCAGAAGAACCATAGTATCTTTTTAAATCACCTCTCTGAGTTGGGGCTTGGAGGCACCATCCTGCAGTGACTCCATTCTTTCCTAGAGGGGTGCTCTCAGAGGCTAGTGCTACAGGATTCCTGTTTGATTTCTTGGCTATTGGCCTATGGGCATCCCTCAGGGTTCAATCTAGTCTCTTATGCTATTTAACATCTACATGAAACTACTGGGAGAGGTTTTCCAGAGTTTTGAAGTAAGGTATCACCAGTATGCTGATGATACCTAGTTCTATTACTCTTTTCCTCTTACTTCTAATGAAGCTTTCTTGTCTTAAACAGCTGCCTGAAATGGACTAAATGAGGGCAAACAAATTGAAGCATAATCCAGACAAGACAGAGATGTTCTTGGTCAATCAAAAGACAGATCTGGGATTAGGGATTCAACCTGTGTTAGATGGGTTACATTCCTCCTGAAAACCAGCTTCACAGTTTGGGGGAACTCAGCTCTTATCCTGGGGACCCAGGTTTCAACAGTGACCAAGAGTGCTTTTGCACAGTTAAAGCTAGTAGACCAACTGCACCTGTTCCTGGAGAAGCTGGATCTCGTCACAGTGATACATATCTTGGTTACATCCTATTTGAATTACTGTAATGTGCTCTATGTGGAGCTGTCTTTGAAAAGTGTCCAGAAACTTCACTTGGCCCAAAAAGCTGCAACCAGGTTTTTAATGGAACTAAAGGGCACACACAACTCCCTTGTTGTGACAGCTCCATTGACTGCCAGTCCATTTCTAAATACAATTCATAGTGCTTTTTTTTTTTTTACCTATAAAGGCCGATATGAAGGACCCTATCTCCCTTTATGAGTATATTGGAACTCTATGATCACCTAGAGAGTCCCTACTGTCTGTTCCACTAAACACAATGCAGGGTTATTGGTGAAAAGAAGTGAATGGGCCTTCCTGGTGACTGCTCCCAGACTTTGGAACTCCCTTCCTAAAGAGGCCAGAATGGCAGGTAAAAAACATTTTTGTGCCATCAAGCTTTTTCAGACTGATGAAATTTGGGCCAATAAATGCTCTGTGGTTCAGATTTGAAGATTTGTATAATAGGTTGTGTTTTGTTTTTTGTTTTGTTTTAAAAAATACAGTTTAATATTTTTAATGTTAAATGTTTTTAATTTTATAAACTGCTTAATTCTTTTTAAATTTTATATATATATATATATATATATATATATATATATGTATATATTACATTTAATGCTTTTGTATTGTTTTTAATTTGTATTGTTTTTAATTTCTTGTTAGCCAACTTGAGTCTCTATGTCAGGATAAAAGAGGGATAATATAAAGTAATTTAATAATAATAAAATAATATAACAATTATTTAACAGACAGTTCAATAAAAAATTAACTTAAAACAATTAAATACACATTGAAATCCCAGTAAAACAAAACAAAACAGCATGATCCATTAATAAATCTTTTCTGGCCAGTTAAAAGATTGATTAAATAAAAAAAAATTTGCCAGCTGGCAGAAAGAACACAGGGGGGGGGGGGCAACCCCTTGGGAGGACAGTTACAGACAGTTACAGACTGCCAGAAATAGTGCAAATTGAGTCCACTTTAACTGCCCTGGCTCAGTGCTAGGGAATCATGGGAACTGTATTTTATTGTGGCACCAGAGCTCTCTGACAGAGAAGACTCAATGTTTCAGGAAAAAAATACAGTTCCCATGATTCCCTAGCACTGAGCCAGGGCAGTTAAAGTGGCCTCAATTTGCACTATTTCTAGCAGTCTGCAAAGGCCCTTAGCAGGGTTGCAGACTACCAGAAATAGTGCAAAATGAGTCCACTTTTAGGGTTAGGGTTAGTGCTAGGGGATCATGGGAATTTTTTTTTCCTGAGACATTGAGCCTTTGCTCTCATTGCTCTGTCAGAGAGTTCTAGTGCCACAATAAAATACAGTTCCCATGATTCCCTAACCCTAACCCTTAACTCTTAAAATGGACTCAATTTGCACTATTTCTGGCAGTCTGCAACCCCCCTTAGTCTACAAGCAACTGCTAAGAAGGTTCTTTCTTGTGTCCTCACCAGATGAGCCTGTGAAGCTGGTAGAAACCAAAAAAAGCTATGCCCTTAAAGATTGTAAAAATTGTACAGACTCATGAGGTATGGAATGTATACTATAAGTTTTGTATTATGGAATATTGTTTATTGCACATTATTGTATTGTGTGTGCACTGTGTATTTTATATTATCAGTCTTTTTGTATGTGAATCACTAGAGATATTTCTTTACTTGGGTGAGAAAATATGCATGTTTGACAACTAAATTGCACACACAGCAACATATATCTTACTTACTATAATAGACTAGTGAGGTCTAACATGGTCACATAATGTCATTTGTAATAAGTCTTGTGAAGGTGGATTTGTTTTTCTAAATGGTTATACAGACACATCTTTCTGTTAGCATACTATTTAAAGTTGTTGAGCTTATCTCTTGCACAAATAAAAAGAGTAGAAATTGTTTTTTTTTCTTAAAAACAATCCCCTTTGCTCTCATTGCTATAACTTTTCATCTTTTCTGTCTTCCATTAAAAATCAATTTCTTTAGTTTCTATTAAAAAGAGAGTGTGCATGCCTCTTTTTAACCTTTCAGAACAGCTCCTGGACATAAGAGAGAAAGTTCCTTCAATATTTAACATTAAATCACTTCCCAACCAATTCATCTTAATCAAATCCTCCACAAAGCCAATAGCAATTACATTTTTGAAGGTGTTGCATTGCTTTGATCTTTTATATTTCTGCCAGGACATAAAAGAGGTCTGCCCTGGTGGAAATAAACTTTGCCAAAACAAAGCAAAAAAACAAAAAACTCTAATGAACAACAGTTCCCTAGGCCACCTCAGACTTTGAATTAGAACTCTTTCCAGTCTGTTCAAAGGGTTTGGAAGCTCTAGTCCAGGGTCCCATTATCTCTGCCAGAATTCTCCATCCATCCCAAGGATGTAGGCAGCTTCATCCCTCCTTCATCTTTCTTGAAGAAAGGCAAATAGTGAAACCAGATTAGGACTCAGCCAGTACCTTTAGAACCTGTCTGTTTGTTTTGCCTTTCCCTTACTTTTCCCAACTGAGACTGGTGCCTCAGGGAAGTATACTGCTGGAGTGAAGAAGGATGAAGGACATGCTACCCAGCCCATGCAGTTACACATCCATAACTGATTTGTATTCGTGATTCCTCCTACCATGGCATTACCTTTCCGTAGTGGTGGGATTGCATACTCCTGTGAGGCATGAGTCTATGTTGATAGTAGACAACAGCAGCGGCACCAAAGTTAATGCTTGTTATTAGTGCACAGAGGGAGGCATGATGAATACCTTTTGAATGTCTTTTATCATGAAAGCCTTATGATGAGACAATAAAAAGCTGAAACAAAAAACAGTGCCAGGAGATGAAACACCAAAGCTGGATCAGCACTCAGTGAGCTACTGGGGAAGAGCAGAGGACAAGTACAAGTAGCGAATGTGGCGAATGATGCAGCTGGACTCAAGCTGAAAGGATGTTCAGCTGTTGAAGTGCTCAAAGGTGAAATAAAAGTCCAAAGCTACACCAACACATATTATGGGGATATGGGATGTGAGAAGCATGAATCGGGGAAGCTAGACATACAAGACTATCACTGTACACTCTTAAAACAGGACTAGGTCATTTTAACTGCTCTGGCTGCCTCCTGTTGCATTCTAGAACTTGTAGTTTAGGAAGAGGCATTTAGAATATTCAGCCAGAGAGCCTTTAAGCCACATGGAACTACAAACCCCAAAATGCAATAGGAGGCATTCAGAGCTATTAAAGTGAACTAGCTCCATTTTAAGAGTGTGGCACAATAAGCTCGATAGTAAAACAAGAAATAGAATGTATATAAACATTTCAATACTTGGGGTGAATGAGGTAAAGTGGACAGGAATGTGGTATTTTCAGTCTAATAACTACACAGTGTTTTATTCCGAAAATGAAAATCTAAGAAGAAATAGTGGCATAACATTAGTGAGGAGAGATGTATCAAAAGCAATTAAAGGATATAATATAAAGTCACCAAATAATATCCATAAGAAGTGAAAGGCTTTCACGGCTGGCATCCATAGGTTTTTGTGGGTTTTTCAGGCTGTGAGAGTGTATTCCTGACTGCAGACTATGCCAGCCTGAAAAATCAGCAGTAGTAGAACACGTTATAAACCAACCTGGGCACAAAATGCTATTTGAAAACAGTAAAATTCTGGACCATGCCAACAACTATCAGGTCAGAATGCATAGGGAAG
>CM034703.1:235055331-235067632 GCA_020142125.1 Phrynosoma platyrhinos
ACCAGCTGTGTCAGCTCGGTTAGGGAGTCTGCTAGACAATGGGGTGGCTGGCATACTAGCAGAATCCCCAAACTATCCCTGGTCCTCAGGCTCAGGTACATACACTCGAAGTGGGCTTTGTTCCGGACAGGTATCCTGACCAAGGTAAGGTTATTTTTGTGAACCAAAGCCTCCTTGCCTACTTCCCCTTACCTGCTCACTGACAGAGTACCTGGCCGGGAGGGCCTGTGACCACGTAGTAGTGCTATCGTCTCCCAGCCAGGTTTCTGTGAAGCAAGCCAGGTTGGCATCCTCATCTATGAAGAGATCATATATAATATGGGTCTTGTTTTTGACTGACATTGCAAAGGAGCAAGGTAAGGTTCTGTGGAATGGTTGGTACACTCTTCAGACCAGGGGTAGGCAACCTTTTGGGGCTGGGGGCTGGGTTGCTGTCCCTCAGACAATTGGGCTGAAGCACCATAAATAAATAAATAAATAAATAAATTTTAAAAATTAAAAAAATTAAAAAGATATGCATGCACACTCTCTCAGCACCAGAAAAGCCATGGCAAAACCCCTGAGGAGATTTTGCCAAGAAAACCCCAAGAACAAGTAATGACAACAATAATCAATATCATCATGGCAGGGGGTGGCGGCAGCGGCACCGGCACCGGCTGCAGGACTGGCCTAGGGCCGGTTCAAAGGCCTCGGGGGCCGCATCCAGCCCCTGGGCCTTAGGTTGCCTACCCCTGCTCCAGACCATTCCGGGAAACAGAGTGAACTGAACACAGGATATCTTTTAAACATTGATCCCTCCTTCTTTTGTAACAACTCTTCACTCTGTTGCCACCATAGCTTCCCTTCCCCCGCACAACCTCAATTCCCACTCCCAGATCATTCCTGGCCCCTATATAAAATGGAGATGATAAAAGATCCAAATTAAATTCCCAACCTACATTCTCATGGCCATTTCATAACAAAGGGCTTTAAAAGGCAGCTCGAGGGGGAGGGGGATCCTTGCTATTAAAGGAGGAGGTGGGGCAGCATGGGGTTCTATCCAGTCTTAATTGTCCGCCCAATCTTTGGCAACACAGTCACTGCTGTTATTAATAGTGGAAGGCTGAATGGATCAGATGGAAACTCCACTCGCTCCACAGGAGGTGATGTTTCTCGGGCAGCTCATGGGCCTCCACCTGACCTCTCTATGGCCCAGCTGCTGCCACTGCCACTGCATTACTGAAGAGGATGTTTCTGGGTGTGCTTTTATACCCATCTTGGCTCTCCACAGCCTCACTGCTGCTGCAACCACTGCTGCGTCGCTGAGGTGGTGTTGCTTGAGTGGCTCCTGGGCCTTCGCCCGACCTCTCTGCAGCCCCGCTGCTGCTGCTGCCGCACTGCTGGAGAGGGTGTTTCTGGGTGGGCTTTTATACCCGCCCTGGCTCTCCACAGGCTTGTTGCTGCCGCAACTGCCACTGCTAGGAAAGGTGGAGGGAAGTAGAAAAAGAGGAAGACCACATGCTAGATGGATGGACTCTATTAAGGAGGTCACAGGTATAAGTTTACAGGAAGTAAGCAGAGCAATGGAGGACAGGGAGTCTTGGAGATGTCTCATCCACAGGCTCGCCATGGCTCGAGATCAACTTGCAGGTAGTTAACAATAATCTTGATATATAAGCCCACTGGAGTATTGGGATTGTCTGGAAATGCCCTTCTCTCTACCCCACCATCCTTTCAGGCTCTTTTGGTGGGAACAAGGGGGTGGGTTTTCTCAGTGGCTGCTCCCAGGCTCTGGTACAAATTCCCTAGAAAGACCAGAATGGCCCTATCCATACTGTCCTTTTGGTGGAAGGTGAAAACATTTTTGTGCCATCAGGATTTTTAAACTGATAAGGGTTGGCATTTAAATGCCGTGCAAGTCAGATCAAGGTTTGTATTTAGGTTTTTTTAAAAAAATTATTTATAAAGTTTATTCTTACGTCATATGGAATAACATATATATTCCAGACAAACAGATAATTCAAAACAGACATTCAATCCATACAACAATTCAACATTTAACCAATTAAACATCTAACTAACAATAAGATTAACAATTAACAACCACTATCAAATATTCCCATTCATACATGACTTCCACTTGCTAAACCTTAAGTTGTTTCATTATAACTATAAATCAAGCTTATCTTAAATTCTGAACAAAGGATATGGTTACTCTCCATCTTATTTTTATTTAGTGCTTCTTTCCAAATAATGATATAAATTAAAATAACTATCTCCATTAACAAGATTTACCAAATTTCAGCTTTATATATTTCCAAATCTATCTTTAATTTTCCATTACTCCTCCCCTATATCCAGACTTATTTTGTTTCCCCAGTGTTGTTGGCAGTATTCTATGAAGAGATTCCAATCTTCAAAATATTCATTTGTTCTCATATATTTCAGGTCTCTGGTCAACTTGTCTATCTCCATAAAGTTCAAATGTTTTAAAGTCCATGTGTCAATTGATGGAATCTCTTCTTTTTTTCACAACTGAGTGTTAATCATTCTCACAGCTGACAACATGTAAAACAAAATTTTTTTCAAATTAACATTTGACATATTCAATAGAAATATTCCAGGTTTTAATTCAATATTTTTCTTAATAACCTTCTTAATTTCATAATGTATTTGTTTCCAAAATGTTACTGCTTTGTCACATGTCCACCATATGTGATAGAGAGTACCTTTTTGTTTCCCACATTTCCAACAGTTACTATTATAATTTTTATACATTTTACATAATTTTTCTGGTGTGAGATACCACCTGAAGTATATTTTATAGTAACTTTCTTTTATACTCTGATCATTTACATATTTCAGTCTTTTCCCCATGTACTGATCCAACTCTACACTATATCCAAAATTTTGCGACCATTTTATCATATTCTCCGTTATGATCTTCTCTTCATAGGAAATGTTCACTATACATTTGTATAGCCTCGACAGCAGCTGCTCTTTGTTTGATATTGTCTCCAACTCAAAATCAGTTCCATTGTTTCCTATTCCCCTTGTTTTCTATCTATAGTAAATCTCTCCATTAATTGTCTGTATAAGAACCAGCTACAGTTGATACCTTGATCTCTCAGATCTTCCAAAGTCTTAAAACTATTTTCTTTCTTAGCATCATCCAACAAATTCTTATATCTTAACCATCTTTTGTTTATCATCTGGCTGGTTCTATACAATGCCTCATGCGGAGAGGCCAAAGAGGGATCTTCGAATATATGCTCTTTTTATATTTATTCCAGACTCGTATTAAAGAACACCTTATATAATGATTTTTAAATTCCTGATTAACTTTCCCTTTGTTATAGAACAGATAAGCATGCCAGCCAAATCTCATATTGTCTTCTTCTAGTTTTAACAAATACCTGTCTGTCAAGCATATCCATTGTCTTAACCAAGTTAAACAAGAAGCTTCATAGTATAACCTGAGATTCAGCAAAGCCAGCCCTCCTCTTTCTTTAGCGTCATGCAAGTATTTCATTATTATCCTAGCCTTTTTAGCATTCCAGATAAATTTGGCAATATCTCTATGCCATTCTTTTAAAGGTATATCGTTCTTAATTATTGGAATTGTCTGGAATAAAAACAAAATTTTAGGAAGAGCATTCATTTTAAATGATTCAATTTTACCTAATAACGAAAGATCTAACTTTTGCCATTTTCTAAGGTCCACTTTTATGCTAGTCCAGGTTATTTTGTAATTATTACCAAAGAGATCTGAGTTTTTGTTCGTAATCATAATACCCAAATATATAATCTTCTTTGTCACTTCACATCTGCTAATCCTTTCTAACGTTTTAATCTCATCTGGTTTTAAATTCTTAGTTAGGATTTTTGTTTTTTCTCTATTTATCCTCAAACCTGAGACTATTTTGATTTTTTTCCATTCATCTAGAAGTACTAAGCTATATTGTATTGGATTAGATAGGGATACCATTAAATCATCAGCAAAGGCTTTTGCCTTGCAATCAGTTCCTTTGACTTTAACTCCTTTAATTTTAGGGTTATCCCTTATATTTTGCAATAAAATTTCAAATACCTTTATGAACAGTAGTGGTGAAAGTGGGCACCCTTGTCTAGTGCCTTTACTGATGTTTACATTTTTGGATTTTTGACCATTAATAAGAATTGAGCCTTTTGGTGTGAATATATTCCTTTAACCCATTCTATAAACCTTGTGCCTATCTCCATTTTCTCTAATATCTTGAATATTAAATTCCATTCTACATGGTTGAAGGCTTTTTCAATATCAAAAAAGAACAAAGCTAAATTTTTATCATTATGAAATTAATGATATTCAGTCAAGTTCAATATATGTCTGATATTATCACTCGTTCTTTTGGAATAAAGCTTCCCTGTTCTTTATGGATGATATAGATTAGTACTTTCATTAATCTTTCTGCCAGTATACTGGCAAACAGTTAATAGTCATTGTTTAGTAATGAGATTTGCCTATAATTTCCAAGTTGTTCCAGATCTTTGCCTTCTTTCGCAATAAGTGTTATTGTTGCTTCTGTCCAGGTTGGTGGGATTTTGTCTTGTTTAATTGCATTCATCACTTCTTTCAAAGGCTGCAGTAGTTCATCTTGAAGTTTTTTTAATATAAAGATGTGAAACCATCCAGACCAGGGACTTTCTCCTACTTACTTTTTTGTATGGCTTTAATTATCTCTGATGTTGTTATAGGTTGTTCCAATAGTCCTTTATGATCTTTTTTTATTTCAATCATATTTGTATTATCTAAATAATTCTGTTTTTTGCTGATTGAAATATCTTCTTTCCTATACAATTTAGTATAGAAGCTCTGAAAAGCTTTCAGAATCTCATTTTGGTCCCTGAGTATTTTTCCATCTTGATGAATTTTTGTAATTATTCTTTTCCCCTTCTTTTCCCTTAGCTTGTATGCCAACCATTTTCCAAATTTATTGGCATGTTGAAACACTTTCACTTTTATAAATTTCAACTTCTTTTCTATCTCTTCACTCAGATTACTAGAAAGTTGTTTTTGTAAGATTTTAATTTGTTTCTGTAATTTGGAATTTGTTGGGTTTTTATACAATTCCTGTTTCTAATTTATCTCTTTTGTAACTCTTTGTATTTTGTCCCTTTGCTTCCTTTTTAATTCACAGTTTTGTTGAATGAAAAAGCCTCTCTTACTAATTTGGAAGCTTCCCATACCATAGTATCTTCCACCCCTTTGTTTAGATTTTCTTGAAAGTATATTTTCAATGTTTGCTTAGCTTTCTCTAATATGTTTGGGTTCTGCAGCAACTTATTATTTAAACTCCAAATCCAACCCTGCTTATAATTTCTTTTGAACAATAGGATTATGATCAGAGATGGATTTGGATAAGATATCCATTCTTTTAACCAGTTATGACTTTCCCAGAAACTAAGAAAACATCTATTCTCAAAAAGGATTTGTGTCTTTATGAAAAGAAAGTAAAATCCTTAGCGTTTCCATAGAGGTGCCTCCAAGCATCTATTAATGACAAATGTTCCATTAAATCAAAAAAGGTCTTGAGCAATTTCCTTTGATTTTTTCTCTTTTTTGTTGTCATTTTTCTATCAATATTGGGGATTATTACCCCATTCCAATCCCCCATCATTATTAAAGCATCATAGTATAATTTCTGCATCGTATTTGCTAATTTAGGAAAATAATTTCTTTTGTTCTCTTGCAGAGCATAAATTCCTACAATTAAGATTTTTTGCATTTGAATATGAAATTCTACTCCCAAAAAGAAATTGTTCTGATCATTAAATATTTCTGTTGCTTGTAAATTATTGTTAACATCCATAACTATCCCCTTTTTCTTTTTTTGAGAGGTTGAGATGAATTCCCTTCCAAATTTCTTATTTCTAGGTAATCTTTTATCTTTCTCTCTAATATGTATTTCCTGTAAGCATATTACCTTACTTTTAAATTTCACCAAATAATGATAAATTTTGTTAGATGATAATTTAAACCCTTTACATTCCATTATAGAATGTTGAAGGGTATATATCTGTTTTTTTTTTAATTACTCATGATTCCATCCATTTTGATGTTGTTCAACTTCTCTTTTGCTTCTCTGTCCTTTATCCTTACCTTTACTCTTCACTGAGTTCCTGAAGTTCTTCTTCCTCAGATAGTATTCCCTCTTCTTCTTCTTTTTCACTCTCTTGAGATAAGTTTCCATGTTCTTTGGTGTCTTCAGGGTCTTGTTGTTTTCTCCAAAGTCATCATTGCTTTTATCTTTATTTTTGCTTTTATCTTTATCTTTATTTTTGGATTCTTTTCCTTGTTTTATATTCTTTCCATATTTTCCCAAGAAGGTTTAGGTTTTTGTATTGTATTTAACTTATACCATTTTTGATTCCATTTGTATGATAATCCTTCCAATTTTTCCAATCTATATAAGACTTTATGTCTATTCAGTACGGTTGTGATAAATTTATAATTTTCTCTCTTTTTCAATATCCTTTTTGGAATGTCCTTAAAAATTTTGATCTCTTTACCCTCAATTATTAAGCTTTTTTGAAAACTATAAAACAGAATTTTGACTTTGATCTTTTTCTGCACAAAATAGATAACCACATCTCTTGGAAGATTTTTTCTTTTGCTATTTGCGAATTAATTCTGAAAGTCTTTTTTATATCTTTACAAAAATCTTCCCGGGGTGTTTCTATATAATCCGCCAATGCTGGAATCAAATATTCGTACAGATTCTCATATTTCTGTTCTTTTATTCCCTAATTTTTAAACAGTTCTCCCTTTGTTTTAATTGTTCCATTGCTCTAATATATAATTCTTTTTCCTGTTGTTGCTTTATATAATTTGTTGATTCTTCCAGTGACTGTGTTCTTTCCTCTAGATTACCTACTCTTGATAAAGATTGATTACTCTCTTTTATAATTTCTTCCAAGGACTGTTTAATGCCTTTTAGTTATGATTTCAGGTCTGATTTTATATCCAGATTCCAATCTCTTCTTAAATCTTTCATTTACTGCTTCAGATTTTTCTCCATTTCTTTATCATTTTTTCCATTTCCTTTCTCCAATGTTTAATTTCTTTGATGATTGATGACTGATCTGTTGAGTTTCTTCTTTGAGTTTGAGATGTGGCTTGTGCTGCTGCTATTTTTCTACTAGACATAGTTGTCATTTTCAGTATTGGGAGTAAATATATATGTCTTCTAAGGAATTTTCTTTGTTCTGAATCTTTATATTCAAATCAAAATTTTAGTTATTTACTCTAACACATACTTTGGTGGAATTTCTTTTTGATTTATTGTGAGCTATGTTTTGCTTCTAAGCACTTAATTTTACTAATCAATCTCTTCAAGCTTTAATTTTAATTTTCTAAATTTCCACCCTGTTTTTTAGTCATCTTCTGATTTTCTTCAAATTCACAGGAATATCACAAAGTCCTTCTTGGGGAACATTAAGAATTTTTAGATGTTTTTTTATTAAAATATTTATTTTTTTTCTCTTCCCCCCCCTTCTTCTTTTAGGTTTGTCATGTTTATTAAGAAGCAATTTATAAATCTTAATTGTTTAAACTGTCCATCAGATGTCATAGTCGATCCACTGTATCTTCAGGTCAGCTTGTTTCTGCTTAATTTTTCCTTGAATTTCTGTTTTTATCTTTAATATTCTCTTCTTTTCTCTCTTTTTTTTCTTTAACAACTTTTATAACTGGGTTCTTTATTTTCTCTTAGTATAGCTGAGGCTGCAGTTGTTGAAGCCCTCTTTTAATTTTCTTATCCTTTAGACATAGTTGCAGAGTTCCCCTTACTCAATTGCTTTCCAACAGCTTTCAGTTCCAGCTGTTTGGTTTGTGTTTATTTCTCCCAGCACTTATATAGTATACAGTCCAAACTGCACTGTTTAGAGAGATTTTAGTGAAGATATCTCCCTGTCACTTAAAGTTAGCAATTCTGCTTCTGATTCCTCTTAAATAAACATTAAATAAAAGTTTAAAAGATTGGCAGTTTGGGCGTTTATCAGCGGCTTGGCTCTCATGGCTCCCTCCACTTCCTTCCCCCTGGCTCCATCTTCTCCTCCCTTCCCTGGGGGTTCAACCACCAACTGTGGGGGTTGAAATGGGATTCAAACCTCTGTGAGGGACCTGTGAGTTCCCTATGCCAAGGTAACTTGTCTTCTCATTCCTCCCTTGTTGTTTATGACAAAAAGGGGGGGGGGGGAGAAAGCCCCTGATAAAGAGTGTTTCAGCAGAGCTCCACCAAAATGCTCCTTATGCCTCCGTTAGCCAACCAGAAGTCGCAAGGTTTGTATTTAGTTTTAAATAATTTCAATATTTTAATGTCTAATTCTTTTAACTTTTTAAATTGTTTGTTTCTAAATATTTATATTTACACTTTTTAATGCTTTTTAATTGTTTTTAAATTGTACTGTTTTATATTTGCTGTTAGACATCTTGAGTCCCTATAATGGGGGAAAGGTGAAATATAGGGCCTTTACATACTGCCAGAAATAATGCAGCTTGAGGCCACTTTAACTGCCCTGGCTCAGTGCTAGGGAATCATGGGAATTGTAGTTTATTGTGGCACCAGAGCTCTCAGAGAGAGAAGGCTCAATGTCTCATAAAAAAAAAACAACTACAATTCCCATGATTCTCAAGCACTGAGCCAGGGCAGTTAAAGTGGCCTCAAGCTGCATTATTTCTGGCAATCTGTAAAGGCCCATAGTTAAATAAAACCATCATAATCAGCAGCAGCATCTCTCAAAATAGCTATTGCATCAGTAGCGGGGATGAGAAGAGGGGAAACAAGCAGTGCCCAGCTCTGTTCATGTTGCTGAACTCTTTTCTTGTCACTGGCTCCTCCAAGCTCCTCCTCCTCTCTTCCACCAGGTTTGAAAGGAATGGCTGTACTGAAGGCTGGGACTGGGGTGTAATGGAAGACAGATAAAGATGAGGGATCCTTGATGGTGCAATGGTTAAATGCTGGTACTGCAGCCACAACATTGTGAGTTCAATCCCAGAGGGCTACAGGTTGACTCAGCATTCCATTCTTTCATTGGTCAGTAAAATGAGTACCCAGCTTGTTGGGAGCAGTTGGCTTACAGATTGTAAACATCTTAGGGCATGCTGAGTTCACTATTAAGTGGTATAGAAATGTAAATGCTACTGCTACAATTGCATCACACATGACAGAGTTTTATGTTACTCCTTTCCCACAGTTCTTACCAATATTTACAGAAACATATCCTTGGTCATGAATATCTTATTAGAGGCAGTTCTATTGTCCGGTCAGTGACTCTATAGTTCCAACATCACAGCATCCTATAGTAATAGATGCAAGCAGAAGCTAAGACTACATTGGTTTATCATTAGCAGAAGACAAAGGTGCATCGAATTCTGGGAGAAATTGCCCAAAATGCCTAGCAAAATGGGACATGTCATCCCAATTATCTCATACAAAGTTCTTCCAATCATTTTCAAGATGCTAACCCATTCCATGCAGGAAGTTGTGTTTCATTGGTGGCCTCCTGGCTCTGGCTCTACACTGATTGGCTATTTTTGGTATCTCATCAGATCCTTTGGCACAGCAGTTCTCCAACTTTGGCCTTCCAAATGTTTGGTTCAGAATCCAGAATCACTGACTATTGGCCAAGCTGGCAAGGGCTTCTGGAAAATTAGGTCCAATATTTCAGGGGGACCAAAGTTTTGGATCTACTACACTAGCACAAGGATGCCAGTGTCAGCATCTTATCCTCATCTAGCTAGAATAAGTATAGGATAGGATTGTTCTCTAAGTGGTGAAAAAGTTGGGCGGCTTGGAGCTGCTGGAGGCTGCTCCACCTGTGATAGATTCCCAGTCAGCCTGGGATCATGGTGACTGGATGGTCCACTCTTAAAGCAGGCCACCACCATGGTCCCAAATGGGCTGCTGGCAAGGAGCAGCTTTTCACCGTTCCTTTTGCTGGTGGCCTCAGCATGGCTTCCAGTCACATTTGGGGCATCCATTGTCTGCTCGCCACACCCCAAGAGGCAAGAATTTTTTGGCCTGTCAATTTTAGGCCTAAGATGAATTTATAAAAAATTATCTCATCTTCAAGAAAGATTTATTTTTTTCTATTGTTCCCAGCAGAGGAAATTGTTTTTATTTTTTGATCACAAAAGCCTGCTGAACTGCAGGTTGTTTCCACTTGGTTTGAAAATCATATGAGCATTTCTAGGAAATTAATCAAACACTTTGTTAGAAGGAAGTCAAGACCTTTTCATAGTTCCAGATGGAATATATATAATTAAGGCTGTCAGAACAAGAACATGATTTAAAGATCAACACCCTTTATTTCTGCAGCATTTGATTTTTCAGTGAATAATATCCCTCTTTCTGCTTTCATATCCATCAGTTGGTACCTGTTTACTGACAAATCAGCAGGCTATTCATTCTTTCAATGAATCTAGATCACAGCTTGTAAAAATGACCTTTTTTGGACTGCAAATTCTGGAATTAACCAGCTAATATTTCTAAGCTTTTGTCTGGACGATACCCTCACACCAGTATCATTACAGCCTGTTGCTTCTAACTTCTTGATTTTTTAAAGAACCTTTGCAAATAATATATTTAGATGCAAATACAATGTATTGAAGAGAACTTTTCAGTTGGCTCTCAAGAAGTGTTGAACTTCTGGTTAATTGACTACCAATCAGTTACTGATCATTACCTAAGAAGTGATTGACTACCATTTGATTTCAGACAATTATTGAATACACCTAATAGAAGATCATTCTTGTAAGTGGTAAACAGTATTAACTGCAGGTTTAGATGACATGTCACTGCCCAAACTCATCTCAACTCACTTGTCCTATGCTAGCCTTTGCTCTTCTGCCAAGTAATAGTGGCACATGCAAATCTCATTTATTGTTATTTGTGTGAAAATATAAACACATGTCAGATGAAAGCTGTTGATTGGCATACACTTAGATCTTATATATGCCTACTTAGAAGGAAGTACCACTGAATTCAGTGAAACTCAGATAGGTGCCTATTTATTTGGAATTGAGCCCTAGTGAAACATTTCTTGAATGTCTAATACTGATATGCCAGAGAATGTGGGATAATGTTGATGATGTTGATGATGTTGATGATGAAGATGATGATGATGATGATGATGATGATGATGATGATAATATCTGCTTTGGTTCAGGCCTCAGAGGGAGAGAAGAACTGCTGGACTTGATCCCCTTCCCCACTGCCATTCCCTTCTCCTTTTGGGTCATGTCATTTTAGATTGTAAGCCTTAGGGCAGGGAAATGTCTAATTAACCATTTGTAAGCTACTCTGAGAGCCTTTTGGCTGAAGGGTGGGATATAAATACTATAAATAAATAATAAATAAATATTATATGTCAATATATTAATCAGATGAAATCATTTCAGTAAGTCTCCATGGTAAACCTATGAACATCACCATAATCCAAGTATATGCACCAACCACAGAGGGAGAACAGGAAGAAATTGATAGATTCTATGAAAGACTACAGGAAGAAATTGACAGCACACCAACACAAGGTCTCAAGCTGATCATTGGAGATTAGAATGGAAATGTTGGAAGCAAAGAAAAATAAAAAACAGAAGGCAGATTTAGATTAGGCAAAAGAAACAAAGCAGTTGAGCGTCTGATAAATTTTTCTGAAGCTAAACAACATATTCATTGCAAACACATTTTTCATACAACCAGAAAGAAGGGTACACACATGGACATCACCAGATGGTCAACACAAAAATCAAATAGATTATATAATTGGAAGTAAAAGATGGTGAAACTCTATACTGGTGGCCAAGACTAGACCAGGCGCTGACTGTGGCACAGATTATGAATTACTCATAACAAAAGTAAGAATAAAACTCCAGAAAAAAATAAAACCAGTGGTTATACCAAAATATGATCTAAATAATATCTCAACAGAATTTACTGACAACATAAGAGACAGATTTGCATTACTAAGCATAACAGACTGAGAACCAGAGGAACTATGGTCTAAAGCCAGGGACATAATAAAAGAAGAATGCAGACAGACACTTTTAACAAACAAAAAGAAAGAGAAAAAACATGGATGACAGAAAAAATGCTACAAATAATAGACAAAAGAAGAGAAGAAAAACAAAAGGGAGATAGGAACAAACTAATAATTATGAATGCAACAGTACAACAGCTTGTGTGGAAAGATAAAGAAAATTACAACAACGACCAATGCAGAGAAATAAAAGACAAAAAGAACAAGGAAATAGCAAGAGATCTATTTCACAAGATCTGGA
>CM034703.1:235121870-235134362 GCA_020142125.1 Phrynosoma platyrhinos
ATCTGCCTGAAAGGAAGGAGTGGAACCAATGCAATGCAGTGCCTCCAATTCCTAAATCACTCAGGCAATCCAAGAGGATGCTATGATCTATTGTATCAAAAACCACTGAGAGGTCTAAAAGCACCAACAGGGTCATACTACCCCTGTCGATACTCAGACAAAGGTCGTTGGTCAAGGCAACCATGGCAGTCTCAACTACAAATCCGGTCCTAAAGCCATTTTGAAATCGGTCTAGATAATTGGTTTCATCCAAGACTACTTGGAGTTGAAGAGCCCTCTCGATCACTTTGCTCAAAAAAGGTAATATGGGGGAGGGATGCAGACGGGCTAAAAGGATTGTTTTGAGGGTAACCTGAAGGCATGGTCTTTAGATGACACACACTGAAAAAGTGCCCCCTACCTGCCCCTTCCTCTGAAAGGGTGCTCCAAAAAGGAGCCTCATTTCTCCGCTTCTTCCAAAAACATGTGCACTTTCAAAGGTACGTTGGGATGCAGTGATGGAGGGATAGTGGAAATAAGGGCACCTGAGAGTTAAAGATGCTGGTGTAAATGCACCTGAACAGGTGCGCCGCATTTTGAGCTGCCTCTGGGGAGCATGCATCCTTTGAAAAAAGCTTTAAATTAATGTATTTTTAGGGTTCAGGTGTGGGTGAACCACCACAGGTGCATCTGCATCAGAACCCTAGCCCTAACCCTAATTTTCACAGTGCACATTTACCAGAGTGGGAAGGTGAAACTGTTGCTACCGGATGTTACATTGTGTGAGAGATAAAGGGAAAGTTTCATTATTAAGCTGGACCCCCACACACATTTCAGCACAATTTTGCCAGTGCACCTTTGGTTTCTGCAGACCCCCACAGCTGTCCACTTCTGGGCTCCTCTTGTCTAGAGCGGGAACAATGGCAGAGCCATCCACAAGCAGAGAGCCAAAAAGAGGGAGAGGGATGTCATGGTCCCTCCTCCATCACTGTCACCACCTCTGCTGCATGCCTGTATTTGGAGAGAAGAGAAACACCATTAACACCCATGGGATGGGGACAAGAGGGAGGGGAGGGATAGGGAAGGGGGAGGGGGAGGGGGAGGGGAAGGTAGGGATGGGCATGAAGGACCTTAGCAGGGGCCCGACACTTACCCAGGAGGACATTGATCCTGCCACCTAGGGTGGCTGGACATGATTCATAGGTCCCGGAGCCACTCGAGAAGGGTGGGCACTTGCTAACTGGAGGATACTCCCCCAAATCCTCTAGGGCTTCAAAGAAGACCCCCTTCAGTGCCTTAAACTTGGTTCAACACTGTTGAGGGGTCCTCCTGAAGCCCTGCTGGTGGAGGGCCTGGGAGGCCTGGGTGAAGTACCCCTGGTTAGGCCAGTTGGTGCTTGCCATCACCCTTCTTGTGGTTGGCTCCGGGGTTAGGGCATGGAGGAGAATGCCCACCTCTTCATTGCTCCAATACATGATCCAGATGGGCTCTCTCCTCCTGGCTGCCATCTTCATCCTGGGGATCTACAGAGGTCTGCAGGGGCATTTATGGGCAATTGTTGCGGGGGCAGATAGCCTTACCTGGCTCCTAGCCATATCTATGTGACGAACCCGTCCCACCAGTCGGTGCTTCTGGGGAACATCCACCAGCGGCACGAGGCTCTCCCAGTTGGTATCAGAGTGGCCGCAGCAGCAATACACCTTGTGATGCATCTTGTGGCACCCACTCTACTAGGTATCACTTCTGGGTCCTTGAAGTCATCACTGCAGTCTTGAATGAATGCACCTGCAGCAGGAACCATGGCAGAGGCTCCTGTGGCCATGCACTGCAGGCTGAGTACCAGTGTGGACCACTCGATTGCTGTGGCATCCATGATTTCTCTACAGTGCACAGTGCGCAGGTCCTTAGCAATGCCAACATTTCTGTTAAAGGGGCCATGTTGTGCCTGCGCACGTGCACATGTGCTGCAGAGATTGCAAAAAAAATTGAAGCTGCCGCTGTCGGCCTATGTGGTTACTCCATTCCCTTATAAGGAAACCTCGGGGCTGGCATTGTGGGTGATGAAGCTTCACTGCAGTCTCAGAAAAGCTGCATTAACTGGACCCCAGTGTGGTTGCTCCACCCCCACTTAGGGCATCCTCAGGGCAGGTGATGCAGTTGCTGCAGTTTGGGGAAAAGGCAACTTCCGGTCACTTTTTCCTGCCCGTCTGCATAGCCCCATAGATACCAGCCTATTATTGTTCAAAACCGCCACTTCCTTTAAACAAGATGGAATGCACCCTTCCCTGAGGGATGCACTGATGATGTCCTTAAGGAACACCATCAAGGCATCCCCACCCTGGACGGCCAGCCATGAAGGGCAAGGATCGAGGGGGCAAGTTGTCTTCCTCACTTTACCAAGTAGCTTGTCCACGTCCTCAGTACTCACAGATTGAAACTGAACCAATATAATTTCATAGTTGCTGGACACCTCATCAGTTGATTCTGTTACAACACTGGGGTTTAAGTCGGCTCTTATCTGAGAGATTTTATCTGCAAAGAAGTTGTTAAACGCATCACAGCAGGCCACTGTAGGGTTAAGTAATGGGTTCTGCACAGATCTGTGTCAGTTCCCTTACCATCCTAAACAGCTCTGACAGACAGGACTCTGCAGATGCAATATGTGCAGAGGAGAAAGATTCTATGCTGCATGTGTTGCTTCTCTATAGGAACAAAGAAATTTTCTATAACGAGTCTTGTCAGATAAGAATCAAGTTTTCCACCAGATGCACTCTAGTCGTTATCCAACCTGCTTCATCTTCCTAAGCTCTTTGGTATACCAAGAGCTTCGGTATACCAAGATACCGATTTGAAGTGGGTTGAAAAGGATGCTTGGGTGCGATTGTGTTGATAGCCATGGCAAAAGCAGTGTTCCAGGTATTAACCAAAGCTTCAACAGAATCACCGGCGTTACCAACCATTTAAGGCTTTCTGGAATCCAATTGCTTCCATAAGCCTTTGAGGGCAGACCATCCTAATGGGTCCACCACCCCTGGTGACGTGGACAGTGATTCTTAGTTCCGCTTTGATCAGGACAGGGGTAGGCAACCTTTCCCCTTTAAGGGCCGAGGGACTTCAGCTTCCAGAATCCCAGGAGCTATTAGTCAACATGGGACTATTGGCCAACATGGCTGAGGCTTCTGGGAGCTGAAGTCCCTCAACCCTTAAAGGGGAAAGGTTGCCTACCCCTGGATCAGGAAATGATCCGTCCATTACAATATCCTCCACCCATGGATATTCCTGTTCCGTAATGAAGACCGCATGGAGGGTATGACCTGCACAATGAGTGGGCCCAGCGACCAATTGGGATAGGCCCATGTTTTCATGAATTCCATGAACTCCTAAGCAGCACCTATTAGATTCAACAAACTGGTCTAGAGTGGAATGTTGAAGTCGCCCAAGACTAAGAGTCTAGGCGACTCCAACAGCAACTCTCAGACCAGTTGTGTCAGCTTAGTTAGGGAGTCTGTTAGATAACGGGGTGGACAGTATGCTAACAGAATCCCCAAAGTGGACTGTGTTCCAGACAGGTATCCTGATAAGGTGAGGTTGTTCTTGTGAACCAAAGCCACTCCGCCCCCCTGCCTACTTCCCCTTACCTGCTCACTAACAGAGTACCCAGCTGAAAGGGCCTGTGTCAAAGTTACAGTGCTATTGTCTCCCAGCCAGGTCTCTGTAAAGCAAGCCAGGTCAACATCCTCATCTAAGAGCAGGTCATAAATAATATGGGTCTCATTTTTGACTGACCTGGAATTGCAAAGGAGCAAGGTAAGGTTCTGTGGAATGATTGGTATGCTCTCCAGTCCATTCCAGGAAACAGTGAACTGAAAGCAGGATAGCTTTCAGACATCAATCCTGCCTTCTTTTGTAACAACTCTTCACTCTGTCTCCACCATACCTTCTGTTCCCCGTCACGATCTCAATTTCTGCTCCTAGATCACTCACAGTCACACATAGTTATCCCTTGTTCATAAAACTTTCCCTCTTCCCTTAGATCTCTGCTGCACAACAGGAGACTCCAATAGTCTGGGAGGCTATTGGGTTGGCAGTTTAAACTCACCCCCATGCTTCTCCGGCATTACATGGCTGTCCCATGGCCCAGATAACATTGGACAAAAGAAAAAAGAGGAAAATAAGGGGAAAAAAGCAGGCTTGACAGTGACCTCTGGTCGCTCAGTCCATGGAGGCTAGTGGCAAGCAGGAAGCGGGTGTTTCAAAAAGGTCTCAGTCCTGTGAGTCACGGCCTCAGTCTTGTAAAAGCCCAGTCCAGTGAGGGAAGCAGAGGTCCAAGACAGCAGAAACAGAAGCCTCTTCCTCCCTGCAGCCTCCAGACAGACCCTGTGGGCCTCTGTCTCTCTTCTAGATGTTAAAGGGAACCTTTCTCTTATACCATTCACAAGCTTCTTTCATAGCACCTAAGACCTCATAAATTCTAGGATAAGGGGGTGCCCAATGACATTCTGCTTGAATGTTGTATTCCCAACTGGTGTTAAACTGCATTGGGTATGTAGGCAAAATAGCACTTATGATTCTGCATCCAATAGTCCAGATCAGCCAATTATACAGATGTCCAGCTATTTCTCAAAATCTATAGTTCTTCTAAGAGCCATGAGAATGATGGGCAGTTTGGCATCCCAATCCTTTCCAGATGCATGTACCACCTTTCTCATAAATTCCTTTAGAGTCCTATTTCTCCTCTCCATATGCCCTGAACTCTGTGGATGATGAGCTATGTGAAACCTTTGGTGGATTGCCAGTGACTTACACAGCTCTGATTCACTTCTCCAGTAAAATGTCTGTATGGAGAAAGTTTGTAGAATTCCTCAATTGAGTAATGATGTGATTAAACATGACTCATGCTGTTGTGATTGCTGTGTTGTCCTTAGTTAGAATAATAGAATCATAGAGTTGGAAGAGACCACAAGGGCCATCCAACCCCCTGCCATGCAGGAACTCAAAATCAAACCATCCCCAACAGATGGCCATCCAGCCTCTGTTTAAAGATCTCCAAAGAAGGAGACTCCATCAAATTCCGAGGGAGTGTGTTCCACTGTTGAACAGGTCTTGCTGTCAGGAAGTTCCTGCTAATATTGAGGTGAAATCTCTTTTCCTGCAGCTTGCATCCATTGTTTTGAGTCCTGTTCTCTGGGACAGCAGAAAACAAGCTAGCGCCCTCCTCAATATGACATCCCTTCAAATATTTAAACAGGGCTATCATATCCCCTCTTAACCATCTCTTCTCTAGGTTAAACATACACAGTTCCCTAAGTTGTTCCTCATAGGGCGTGGTTTCCAGACCCTTCACCATTTTAGTCGCACTCCTCTGGACATGCTTCAATTTTTCAACATCCTTTTTGAATTGTGGTGCCCAGAACTGGACACAGTTTTACAGGTGGAGCCTGACCAAAGCAGAATACAGTGGCACTATTACTTCCCTTGATCTAGACACTATACTTCGATTGATGCAGCCTAAAATTGCATTGGCCTTTTTAGCTGCGGCATCACACTGTTGACTCATGTTCAACTTGTGATCTACTAAGACTCCTAAATCCCTTTCACATGTAGTCTTATTAAGCAAAGGTGTCCCCCATCTTAGTTGTAAAGGCTTCCACCCATTTGTTGAATGGATCAATGATAATGAGGCAATATTTGTTCTGTCTAGCAGTGGTGGGGAGAGGGCCGATGAAATCAATTTGCAGGCGGGCCCTTGGACCTTCAATACGTTGATGTCAGATCAGGACCTTAGGGCCACTTTGATCTGCATTCACCATGGCACAGACTAAACAGTTGTCTACCCATTGATTTACATCCTGTCTCATTTGTGGCCACCAGCCAGTCTCCCTTACTCTCTCATAAATGGGTTGATTTCCCCTGTGTCCACTTTCTTGTATGAACTGGATTAAATAACCCCTGATTTCTGTGGGAATGATCCAGTTGTAGTTTTCATCATCATCTACAGCTCCCCAAACTCCTTCCTTCTGTATTATTTTGTGTCTTCCTGTATGATCCCTTCCAGCTTCTATGAGTTCTTTGATCTCCATTCCTCCTTTTTGCAATTGAGCTAAATCCAAGGTGGGAGGCATGAGAGGTTCCTTAGACTTAACAATGATAGAATCTAACAATAATAGGTATTTGGAAGGTTTTCTACCCTTGATGTTGCTTCTTTTGCCAACCCGTTTGCACAGTTGTTCCAGTGACCTCTTTGCTATTTTCTTTTGATGTCCCTTGACATATGAAACCCAGGTAGTGGCTGTTCTGTCCTGCAGCAACTGAGCTATCATTTTTCATTTCTCTGCATAGGCTACTTCCTTGCCATTGTTTGCCTTCCAGTCTTGCTGTAACCATATTGGGAGCCAATCTGTAGCTACATTGACAGTCCATTGTGAATCTGTATAAATGGCTATAGGCATGTCAGGGCTTTTGAATTCTGTGGAAGGCTTCTACCTCAGTGGCTTAACTAGAATGTGGCCTCACAACTCTTTGCAATGACCAGCCATCGTTTACCTGAATGGTTCTATATCCAGTTAAGCAGGTCCCTTCAGGACATGATGGTGAGCCATCACAAAACCAGCATGCAAAACCTTGTAAGAGTGCTTCCTCCAGTGACTCTCCTGCTTTTGATGGCCATTTATCCTCCTTGATGGGGGAAAGGGGACATTCATGAGTGGATCCGGCGACAATTAGGCCTAAGGGAGCCACCGGCTCATTGGGCTATCTCTGATAACCTACATGTCTCTTAGTCAGTTCCTTGCCTTATTAACTTGACCATCCTGTATCTTTCCTGAAAGGATAAACTTCAATGGCATGTGGGGTGTCTGTAAAATGATTTTTGCTCCTCTGATGATGTACTCCCATCTAGTCAATGCCCAAACCAAAGCAAGGCAATTTTTCTCACAGTGACTGTACTTAATTTTGGTGGGGTAGAGGTTTTTTGGATGTGTATGCTGCTACTCTCTGTGTTCCATTTTGGATTTGAGAAAAGATTGCTCCTAAATGACTGTCTGAAATGGCAAGCTGAATGTAAAAGGGTTTCTGGCTGAACCAAGGCAGGCACTTGTGCTGAATCTCACTTCAAAATAGCAAACACTTTCTGTTGCTTTAATCCCCATTCCCAAGTAACTCCTTTCTTCAACAGATCATGTAACAGCTTGCCTTTGCTGCAGACATACTCCAAAAAGCCCTTTTTATTGTTCTAAACCTCTCTAGCAAGTCTGAATTCATTCTGCATTTTAGCTTTTCTGACTTTACCCCTACATGTGCTAGCTATTTGTTTGAATTCCTCTTTGGTGATTTCCCTATTTTTCCATTTCTTATACATGTTCCATTTAATAATTAGTTCAGTTGAAAGTTCCTTATTCATCCATCCTGGTTTCTTGAGACACCTCCCATTTTTCTTCCTCATTGGAACTGTTTGAAATTGTGCCTTCAGTCCTACTTCACTTGTGTTTGAATTAACTGGGCCTTATCTCAGTTCTCCTTGAAACCTGTGTCTCTAATCAAATCCAAAACCTCTCGGTTGATGTCTATGATCTTTTCCTTGGAATCCGAATTCACCATTATATCATTCACATATGAAAAAAGATGAGGGCACAAACTGGGGCACATCTCAGTCCACATTTTTACCACACGTGCATGGCATATACTGGAACTGGAGTTAAATCCCTGAGGGGCTCTTTTGAAACAGAATTTAGTCCCTCAGAATTCGAAGGCAAATTTGTATAAGCAGCTCTCATGTAGTGGTATAGAATGAAACACATTGGCCAAGTCTATGACACTGTAGTACTTGGCTCCAGCCACAATTGCAGCCAATGTTTCGTTGTACTTAGCCACTACAGGAACTACTGCCAGAGTGACTGCATTTAGGGCTCTGAAATCTACTGTCATTCTCCAAGTCACACCATCTGCTTTCAAAACAGGCCATAGGGGACAGTTACAAATAGATTGCATTGGAAGAATCACATCCCATTTCAATAATCCCTCTATGGTTTTGGCTCTTCAGCTTCCCTGGGGTATCTATACTGTTTTTTGTTTTTTGTTTTTTGGGAGGGGGTTGTTTGTTGGTTTGTTTTTTGTTTTGTTTTTTTGGAAGGGGATCTTTTCCTTCTATCAACACATGCATATTTGACTGTGCCACATTCAATTTTGTCCTTGATCCAAACTTCAGGAAAGTTTGGATCTGTAAGCCGCCCAGATTGGATTACCAATGGGCGGGATACAAATAAATTTTATTATTATTATTATTATTATTATTATTATTATTATTATTATTATTATTATTAAAGTCCCTCACCCATTTGTCCATAATCAGGGGAAGGAGGAGCATAGGGGATTTTAAGGCAGCACACTTGTGAATAGCTGAGACCTGCAAAGGAACCTCCTCTGTTTTGAGTGCCTATGTGAGGCTCATGGTTTGAGCTCATGGTGATGAAAGCTCCTTCCAGCCCAGGACTCTGACAGAGACCCAAAGGGATCTTTATATCAAACCAATCATTGTAATAACAGGATATTTGTGAATTATTTTGATCAACAGAAAAAAAGTACCTTGGTATCAACTTTAATAAATATATATGAAGAATGTTCTTATGGGAAGCCTTGATAAAATAAGAATTAAAATAAAAGAATGATAGGAATTAAAACTTCCGGGTATGATGGCACCGAAAGAGGACGCAGGTTTAGATTGCTAATACCTGCTACCTCTGCAGCAATGGTGCTTGGTTGAATGGGGACACAAACAACCCGTCCTTTACCACTCTGATAAGAGGGGTAAATAGGAGGGTTTCGTTGGGGGATTTGTCAGCAGCCTGTGGTGGGAGAGAGTGGGGCATTTAGCTCCAGTCGCCAGACTACAGAGCTGCAACGGAGAGAATCTGAAGAAACCATCCCTCCCATTGACTGCACTCATCCAAAAATGAGGACATCACTGCCTGTATCTCAAGGGAATGAATAGAGGGGGAAATGCCAGACATTTGCCGAAAATGAGGACATCGCTGCCTGTATCTCAAGGGAATGAATAGAGGGGAAAAAATAATAAAGATAGAAGGGTGGAGAAGAAATAATATTTGCCAGACATACATACCCCAGAGCGGGAAAGAACGGTGAGTGACTCTTTAACAAGGAGAGAAGACTTTGATGAGAATTAAACAAGAGGACATTGAGTGTTTCCCTTTTTTGGAAAGAGGGTGCTGTGGAAGTAGAATGGAGTAAAGAGAGTTCGAAGGAGAGTATTACTGCAATAGAGCATCGTAAAAGGACGTAAGAGGAGGCAAATGCTGTAAAAATATTGAGTTACGAGTAAGGACGTAAAAGGACTGAGTGGAGAAGGAAAAAGGAGAGGAAAGAAGCAGAAATGCCATGTTAAAGTGCCAGGATGTAAATATAGGGACATAGAGACAACGTGAAACAACAGGGGAGCAAGAACATAAGGAAGGGAAAAGAGGCAAAACGAAATAGAGTGGAGTGAAAAAGGTGGAGTCTACATAATAAAGGTTAAAGGAGGGTGCACAAAATAACTATTGGAGATAAGGAAGGAATTATTATAAGTTACTGAGCATAGACTATGGAGTACTGAAGATTGAATTTATTTCAGGAATTTAAGGAAGAAAGAGATGTTTGAAAACTGATCTAGATTTGAACTACAGAACTATAGACTATAAAGTATTGAACATTGACCACAGAATTATAGACTATAAAGTATTGAGTATTGAATTCAAAGGAGAAAGAGGAGTTGGACAATTGATTTTGACATTGGATTACATTGGACTACAAAATACAAATATAGAGACAAAGAGATAAAGAGGCATAAAGTGAAAGTGACTACTGGATGGAAACAAGAGAGACATGAAGGACAAGAGAGAGAGTAAGAAGAGGCTACAACTATTGTGTGGTTATAATTATTGTATGGTTTTTTTGGATCTGAGAAATTGAGAACTGAGAGGTAGGAGGGATTAATGATGTTATCTGTATAAATTGCTGATATTAAGGATTTATAGGGGGGATACATGAAAGAGGGAATGGACATTGACATTTGAAAGTCGTTATTGATATTGATACTGATATTTGAGAGTTGGCAAAGAAAAAAGAAATGAACCTGGAGGTAATATTGGAATATTGATATTTGATAATAGTATTAGGGGAAAATATATTACACTGGTATAGGAGGAAATATGAAATATTGATAAATAAGCTTAGAAAACTGATTTATAGATAAATAGTTATTAAAGGAGAAGTTTATATTTAAATATTGGTGCTGGTATTGGAACTGGAATTAACTATCAATATCTGATTGAACTATACAATATATGGTGTGATTAAAACAAAGATGGAGACCATTTGTAGTGATTAGATTAATGCAAAGGATATTAGAGAAGGAGTAATAATATAGATAAGACAGATAGGATAGATACAAACACACACACACACACACACACACACACACACACATATAACATCTTAGTTAAGAATCTAAGCTCCAAAATGAATATAGAAAAATAAGCTTGGTGAAATGGTTTAAGAAATTGGTAAATACATATATATACATATCCATAAATTTAGGGAAGCTGAGTATGGTATATACTAATACAATAATTGTTATATTATTATTCAAACAATCATTAATTGAAAATATTATTAATTTGATAATTAGATTGAGAAACTGATGAAAATGGCTACCTCAAAAAAAAAAGCTTGACGCAAGGGCAAAGAAGGGGATCTGTATAAGAATCAATTAAAGTAACAGACCTGATAATATTATTGTTAGAAGAAGTACGTCAATTAAGACAAGAAATTAAAGAGAATAGACAAGAAGCGAAAGAGGACATGAAAGAACTTAATCAGGAATTAAGAGAGGAGATAAAGGAAGTCAGAAGTGAGATAAGAAAGGACTTTTAAAAAGAGATAGATAGTCTTGGGAAAAAGATGGAAAAATGTCAATAGATATAAATAAGACTCAGAAAGAAATGAATAAAATGAAAGAAAGAATGAATATAGTGGGAAAGGGATTAAATGAAAATATAAAGAAACAGGAAAAACAACAATTGATGTCATGGACGAATGAACTTCGATATCGGGAATGGTGCATAAAAATGAGAGTGTTGCCAGAGAAAATGAATGAAGATTTGATTAGCAGAGTAATACTGGAAGTAGCAAACTTTATTGGGATGTACAAGGAAGATATGGAAAGAGAAGTGAATAAAATTTTTCGAGTGAATTCAACTCAAGCAAAAGATAGGAAGATGCCACGAGATGTGGTAATCTGTTGGACAAAAACAAGGATAAGAGACATGGTGATCCATAAAAGTTATGATATGCAACTGATAATTGAAAATACAGAGATAAATTTTTTCAAAGATGTGCCACCTCAAATTATGCTGGAAAGGCAAAAGTATAAGAGTTTGGTGCAACTACTAAAGAATCTGAGATTTAATTATAAATGGGATAGAATCGAATGATTTATATTTTTCTATAAACAGAAAAGAATCAAAGTTGACAATTCAACAAAGGCAAGAGAAATGGAACAAAAGTTAAAAGAAGAATTTGGAGGGAAAAAAAGAAGAAAAAAGAGAGAAAATGGTACTAAGAGAATGGTGAGCTAGAAGACATAGAGGAAATAAGAAAGAGACTGGAAGAATGAATGAGGAAATAAAAGAAGAGGAGAAGAACAGTGAGGAAGATCAAACAAACAAGAGAAAGAAGGAAAGAGTTCTAAAATAGTTTCAGAAGAAGACAGCCTAACTGAAGAAGAAGAAGAAGAAGAAGAGACAGAAGAAGCGAGTTAAAGGATTTATTAAACAAATATTAAAGTAAGAAAAAAATTAAAAAGGGAGGAAGGGGTGCCATTAAAATAAAACAAATAAAGATTGTTTGGATTACTGGATAAAGACAAAAATGGTCAAATTAACATCATGGAACATTAAAGGCATTAATTCCAAATATAAAAGAAATATTGTATTTCACCAATTGGAAAAAATAAAAAGTGATATTATATGTATCCAAGAAACTAAGATAAAGAAGAAAGAAGAAAGACTTATTAGAAACCCAAGATTAGGATGTGCTTATATCTCGGCAGCTAATAAAAAGAAAAGAGGAGTTGTAATCTACATAAATAGGAAATATCAGTCTCAAGAAATCTTTTGTGATGAGGAGGGAGCTTACCTAGGAGTAGAAGAGAAAATTGTAAATCTAAAAGTATTAGTGGTGGGGATATATGCACCACTAGAAAGGAGAGATAATTATTTTACAACAATAAACAATGAAGTAAAGAATTTAAACTATAATGGGATAATTATGCTAGGAGATTTCAATGTGGTCCTGGATCCAAGATTAGATAGATTTTTGAATGAAGGGAAGAAAATATGAGTGAATCAAAGGAAACTCCCAAAATCTTGTTTTAATATAATGGAGGAATATGGGTTAGTAGATGTGTGGAGGCATTGTTAGGATATGGATGGGTTATACAGTCAAAGGTGAAATGTAGAG
>CM034703.1:235134462-235155466 GCA_020142125.1 Phrynosoma platyrhinos
GCCAGCTTGTCCTGCAGATTCTGCTGGGTGCCAAAGAGCATCATTACATCACTCATCATCCACACACTGACAGGCATAAGTATAACGAATCTAAAAGTTTCACTTTTTTTCGGAAATACATAATTCCTTTTCTAGAATTGACTTATTTTTGGCTTCTAAATCATTAATGCCGAGGATCTGTACAATGGAGGTTCTAACGAAATATATGTCTGATCATAACCCAATAGTAATGGAGATAAAAACAAAAAAAGAATGAATTTATATGGAGATTACAGGATGATTTACTTAAAAGCAAGGAAAATATAAACAAAATAAGAGAAACATTAAAATATTACTTTAAAGAAAATAGGATGGAAGGAATACAGAATAAAGTCATATGGGATGCTAGCAAAGCAGTAAACAGAGGAGTATTTATTAAATTAAGGACAAAAAAGGAGAGAAATGGAAAAGAAACAAAAAATTAAAGATCTAAAAAGAAAAGAAGAGTGGAAACAGAAAGGTGATGAAAAGCTGAAATGTGAAGTCGATGAATTACAACATCAACTGAAGATATTAGCAATCAAGGAAATAGAAAAGAAAGTGAAATATATAAAACAAGAACATTTTGAGCTGGGAAATAAAGCGGGATAGGTAATAGCACATAAATTAAGGAGAGAAAAAGAAAAGAGGACACTGTATTTCCTTTACGATGCGGGAATACATCGTAAAGGAAATACAGTGACGAATCAAGAGGAAATTAAGAAACTCTTTAAAGAATATTATGAATATATATATATAAGAATATGTCAATGACAAAAGAGGAACAGAAAAGAATGATAGAATATATAAATCAACAAAAAAATGAGACACTAAACGAAGAGCAAGAAAAAAGCTTAAATCAACCCATCATGGAGAAAGAAATTAGAGAAGCTATTGGGAAGATGAAACTAAAAAAAACACCAGGCCCAGATGGCATGACAGTGAGTTATTATAAGAAATTGACAGATATATTATTAGAACCACTAAAGGAAATGGTAAACGAGATTCAAAATAATGGAATACTGGACTCTTGGAAGGAGGTGTACATCTCATTAATACCCAAAGGAGATAAAGAAATCTGTGAAATAAAGGATTATAGGCCTATATCCTTGATAAATGTGGATTATAAGATCTTCACCACAATTATAGCAGCAAGGATGAAGAGGATAATGGAAGTAATAATCCACAAGGATCAAAACGGATTTATACCTAAAAGGCAAATTAAAAACAATATAAGGAAAGTACTGGATATAATTGAACATTCTGAATGCCACAATGAAAAAAAACTAGCGCTAATCCTCTTAGATGCTGAAAAGGCCTTCGATAGGGTCAACTGGTACTTTATGTTAGAACTAATTAAACAGATGAAAATGGGAGAGATGTTCAACAAATGGATTAGAGCAATATATATGGAACAAAGAGCACAAATTATAATTAACCAAGAAAGAATGGAAATGATAAACATTGAAAGAGGTACGAGGCAGGGATGCCCGCTCTCCCCATTATTATTTGTATTAGTGTTGGAGGTTCTAAATAATAGGATAAGAGGAGAGATTGATATAGAAGGTATTAAGATAAAACGGCATATTTACAAGATACAAGCATTTGCAGATGACCTGATTTGTTTTCTAGAAGATCTGAATAAAAGTATAAGAAGGTTAATTGAAGTAATACAGGATTATGGCAGAGTGGCAGGTTTCCAGATAAATAAGAATAAAACTGTAATCCTGACTAAAAACATGAGTGTGAAAGAGGAAGGAGTATTAAAAGAGATATTGGGATATAGAGTGGAAAAAGGTAAAATATTTGGGTTTACAGCTTACTAAAAGGAATATAGACCTATTCAAGAATAACTATCAGAAAATATGGGATGAAATTAAAAGCGACTTGCAAAGATGGACAAAGAAGAAATTCTCCTTTTTGGGGAGAATAGAAATAATCAAGATGAATGTCCTACCCAGGTTAATATATTTATTTCAAAACCTACCCATAATTAGTGAGGAAAAAGTATTAGAAAAGTGGCAAGGGGAGCTGACCATATTTATATAGGAAAGTAGAAGAGCCAGGCTAAGTTGGAAACTGTTAACAGAGGAGAAATCAAAAGGTGGATGTGAACTACCGAGCTTAAAATTGTACTATCAATTGGATAGAAGATTGGGTTACAATGAAAAATGACAGATTCGGTTTTCATGCCTTTATGCGGCATGATAAATAGAAAGACAATAGGGATTTTGCACATCACTTTATAAGAAATGCACTCTTAAAAACGTGGCTGAAAATTAAAAAAACAATTTTATAATCAAATCCCCAGTTGGGTATCAATCCAAGAGGCTTCTTTTAAAAGGACAAAAGATGTGGGAACTCAATGGTTAACATATAAGGATATAATAGAATGGAATGGCGAAAGGGGTGACACGATGAAAACAATGGAACAACTGGAGAATGTACTAAAAAGCATTTGGTTTCTATACAATCAACTGAAGGAAAGATTTAGATTAGATAAAAAGAATATAGGAATTACAGATGGGAAATGGGAGTTAGATATTATTTTTAGGGATAAAACAAAAGGACACATTGCAAAATTTTACAAGTTGTTGAGGGAAAGGAGTCTAGAAAATGAGAAAATCAAACATTCTATGATCAGATGGGCTCATGATTGTGGGAAACCCATTGATCTAAAAAGATGGGAGAAAGCCTGGCAGAACAGTAATAAATATGTGTTGCCAGAATTATAAAGAAAATCATATTAAAATGTTATACCATTGGTACCTCTCTCCAGTAAAAATTAACAAAATATATAAAACAGGAACAGTGAAATGTTGGAGATGTGGGAAACAAGAAGGCACCTTTTTCATGTATGGTGGAATTGTAGAAAGGCCAAGCGGTATTGGAGGAACATACAGGAACTGATGTCTAATATACTAGAAATTACTATATCATGGGATCTGACCTTCTTTTTATTAAATATGACTGATATAATGGAAAAAGATCTTGGATGTAAACATAGAAGTATTGTATTGTATATGATTACCATAACAAGAACTCTTTATACAAAAAGATGGAAACAAAATCGAATATCTTCCAATAGGGAATGGAGAGAAAGAATGAAGGAAGCTATGGAATTAGATATATTGACAGATTTAATGAGAGAGCAAGAGGAGGAGGAGGTGGAAGAAGATTGGAGGTACTTTAAGACATATTGGAAAAGGGGGAAATACGAAGATAAATAACAATAACAATGAATGAACATCTATTTATATAGTGGGCTTTTTTAAAATGATGTAAATGAATGTCAAAAAAGAATAAGTTGAAACGCTGTAAAGATGGATAAGATAGGGGTGTCAATTAATTCTGTATAAAGAAGGCAATTATTTGTTTTTTCATGCTGGAAGTTTATTTATTATTCATATGAAGCATCATATATGATGAGTGTTTAATGTCTAATGTCAGTAGATTGGTATATTTTGCATGTTAGTAGGTCTGTGATGTGGTGGGTTTTGTATGTGTGTTATATGTAATGTTTATTATGTACCCGTATTTTCCAGCGCATAAGATGACTGGGCGTATAAGATGACCCCCCACTTTTCCAGTTAAAATATAGAGTTTGGGAAGAGTATGACTTCCAAAGCTGTTGTTGTTGTTGCTGTGCACCTTCAAGTCATTTCCAACTGATGATGACACTAAGGCAAAGCTATCATGAACCTCCTTATACCCGGCGTATAAGACGACCCCCCCACTTTAACCCAAGATTTTGCAGGTTAAAAAGTAGTCTTATATGCCAGAAAATAAGGTTAATTTGTGTATAAATGTATATTTGTTTGTCTTTTTGTAAATAAAAAATTAATAAAAAAATAAAAATAAAATAAAAGAATGATAGGAACAAAGGCCTAATTCAACTATTTTATTCTGCAGTGAGAATTTTCATATGATGGAAGTGATTCCCATCCTCCCTGTTACATCTCATATACATCAGGCTTCTCATGTTGCTATTTCCATGGGTTTCATTACTTTTGTAATGTGGAATGAGTTGACCACCCATATGCATGATGGAAGGGAAAGGGAATATACCTTTTCAACAGTGCATCTACTAGCAGCCTTTCCAAGCTGCATGATTTAGACTTCAACTCCCATAGCTCCTAATCAATATGACCAATAGTCAGGAACTCTAGGATCTGTAGACCAAAATACCAGAAAGACTAGACAATTAGGTAATTGATTATTAGGTAATTATTATTGGAACAAGATCAGATTTTTTTTTTTTTTTAGATTTCATTTAAACAGAAATAGGCAACAGAGGCTAGGAGAACAAAGGAGATCAGAAACACCTTCTGAGAATGACCTAAGAGCATGTAGTTCATAGCAGTATGCCATGATTCCAATCTGGTATGGTATCATTACACAGCTGTATACAGGAATTTGACAAGGCACACAGAGTTCTGAAAGAAAAAGTCAAGAAATCCTCAAGGGCAGAAAAGTGTCACTGAAGCCAACTTAAATCAAATAAATGATAACTCCATTGAAATAGCAGGTGGCATCCATCATCAGTGCGTGCTTGCTTAATATCCTCCACTTTGGAATATTTTTGCTGTCAGTCAGTCACTGTGAAGCTAGGAAGAGGAATAGAATGATTCTTAGTCGACTAATGCTATGGACCATTAAAAATACCCGTTTACAAGAGTATTTAACAAGCACCTTAGCCTGACAATTTATTACCTTTTCATAAAAAGAGACGGGGGGGGGGGGAGGGAGAGAGAAATTGAGGCATAGCATAACAGCAACAATGACTACAAATGCCTTAATAAAAGAGGCTTATTACCAACAATGTCAGCATTGCCTAGCACATGATCCACATTTTCTAACAAGTATTCATGTTTAAGGGATATTTCAGCATTCATTTTCTTTTTATGACTGGTTTCATTGGCTTCTACACCTAGAGTATCCATCAAAGAAAGTTTTGTGTCTATGAATAAGTTCAAACCCTTCTCCATATGGCAGCAAGAGGTACCCTTCTCCTCAACCACTACAGCTAAAGTAATATTTATTATGTTTACATTATGCATAGGCCACTAGTGCATGCAAAAACATTGATTTCTGGGATCTTTTCTTTTTCCAGGGCAAAGAAATGTGTAAACTAAGGGCCCAAACAGATGGGCAAGATACATGGGGTATCCAGGCCAGCAGTTTCTATCCAGACAAGGCCCTAGGCCAATGCAGCAAAAGGTCTGCCTCCAGGCCAATGTAGCAATGCAGATGTTCACATGCCTACCCACCACCACATTGTGGATTCATCATCACTGCATGCCCCTTACCTACCACCGCCATCATGTCTGCTCCTAAGGCTCCAGCCACAGCCCCTAAGTGTAGAACAGGGCACATGGCTACAACCACATGGCCATGGAGCCCCTTCAGACATCAAAGGCTGTGGTACATGTCTTCAGAGGAGATGTAATGACAGCAGCAAGTAACAAGGGTATGGGGACATCTGGTCTGCCAGCTGTCACCACAGAGTTTCCAGGAAGGCTGTCAAACAGCTGGTCTTTTGAGACTAGATTAAGGCCATTTGAGGCCAGGATCAAGCCAGGACCACCAGATCAGTGTCCAGACTGGGCAATCCTGGCCTAAGGCTAATGGCTTGCATCACCCAGTGAGGATAACACCAGGCTGGAGGAATACCAGCCTTTTAGCTCATGCATACAGCCCTAGTCACCATCTGTACAGAAATCTATATGAAACACCTGTATTTAGTGTTAAATTGCACCATCCTACAAAGATGATTATTGTCTGAAGTACCTGAAGCCTAATAATATTTTAGAACACTTTGACATTGGTAGTTAGGCATGCCCCTGAAGTCTTCAGCTTACATGATTGATAATAATTAATACCACTAAAGACTAGGCTTATACCAACTACAGTTGTCCAGAAAGATATAAAAGCCCAGGTCGGTTGGTATCTGTTCATCTTTTTGTTTGTTTGTTTAAACATTTATATCCCACATTTTATTACAAGATCTCTGATAGCCTTATAAGAACATCAATTTAAACATTTTAACATTTAAAATGATAAATATAGTTTAGGCATTCTAAATATATACGTAATTAACAATTGAATAATTTAAGATGTTAACAGTCTATCATGCATACATAGAGATTAGAACGAAATCCTTAAACCTCAGGTGCTTTAATAAGAAGCCAAGTTTAACTTGGTGCTAGAATGTAACCAATATTGGTGCCAATCAGCCTCGAAAGAGAGTGTACCTCACAAGAGTAGAGAAGATCCATTCCCTCATTCTCTTAGGGTGTATTGCCCCCATTTGTCAGATAGAAGAAGGTCCCTCTAGAAGATATCAATTCATTCTGGGAGAGATGTTAGGTCAGGGGTAGGCAACCTTTCCCCTTTAAGGGCTGAGGGACTTCAGCTCCCAGAATCCCAGGAGCTATTGGCCAACATGGGACTATTGGCCAACATGGCTGAGGCTTCTGGGAGCTGAAGTCCCTCGGCCCTTAAAGGGGAAAGGTTGCCTACCCCTGTATTAGGTCAAATGTCAAAGTCCCAGGTCATCAAAGTCCCAGCTTGGCCCTGAACTATCACGAGGAACGAAGGAGCCCAGAAGAGAGAGTGAAGCAGGTAGGCCAACAGGTGAATACTTCAGAACCTGTTTCAGTTGGCTTATGCAACCCAGGAAATTCATCTCTCACTTTCTTCTTAATGAAAAGGATTTTTACCCTGACAATTTCTTCTGAGATACATGTTCATCACTTTCTCTCTCTCTCTCTCTCAATCTGATTTTATTAATGGTTGTTGATGTTACTTCTAAGCTTCTTTGGGTGAATTTATGTTCTGAAATTGTACTGTAATAATTGAAAAGAATAAATAAAATTAGGCTTCTAATTAATACTGTAATCACATACACACTTACCTAGGAAAAAGCCCCATTGAACATACCCCCTAAGCAGATGGCTTAAAAGGCTGTCTTGGGGGCAGGGAAAGGGAGGGGCAGCCGCACGATCGGTGCCCCAACCCCTTCCCGAGGTCGTCCTCGGAGCAGCCGGCCCTCCGCACAGCCGGCGCTCCAAGGAGGACCTCCCGCTGCAGCGTTTCCACACGCTACGATGGAAGAGTCGCCAAAAGTGCACTGCAGCCTTTTGCAGCACACTTTCGGTGACTTGTGAAAGGAGCACTGATTTAGCGCTCCTTTCAGGGGCAGCAAAGCTGTGCTGTGGGATCGAGGCATGGGGATGCCTCGCTCCTGCGGCGCAGCTTCCCAGGGTGGCCCATGGCCGCTCATCTGCTTAGCCCCATAGTGTAACGTACGTTGTATACTCTGGTACCATGATTTCAAATTATTGCATTTTTAAAATAATATTGCTACAATTACTGTTCCACCATTACTCTTTTTTTTAGGTGTTCAAATTATACTGCCTTTGGAAAGTGACTAACTCTGTCCATTCTATGGAAAATCTCACAGAGATTTACTGAAATATTGCAATGAACTTTCTGCATGTCCCTGATAAATCTTTGTTGTTGGCTGTATTCAAGTCAATACTAACCTTTGGTGATGCTAGTCCAGAGTTTTCTTGGCAAAATTTTTCCAACAAGGCTTGCCATTGCCTTCTTGTTAGGCTAAGAGTGTGACTTGCCTAAGGTCACTCAGTATGCTTCCATGACATTTGAATGCTGGACTCCTGGGATCCTAGCCCAACGCTTAAACCACTACACCACCAATTGTTACTGAAATATGTTCAAATGTGACAGCCCGCCCTTTCCCTTGTTTAGTCCCCTCACATTGGTTTTCTAATAAGACAAAAGAATTACCATAGTTTACATGTCGACACACAACATTATTTACAATGTACAATAAGAACAAGTTTTATAAGAAGTCAACAGAAAAGGTAGAACAAGAGTCTAATTCCACAAGAACTGAGAAATCAAAGGAATTTTAAACCAAGAGGAGGGATATAATGTGACCAACAGGAGAATAACATGATCAAACTAGAATAAAAATACAAGGAAAGCAATACACTGACAAACTAGTCTGTCTGTTTGAGACCCCCATTCCCTGGTGGGCCAGATGTATGTCTCGAGTCCTTCTTTCTCAAGCAGCCTTTACATCCTCCTTCCCCCTCTTATTTTAAGAATTTGTCCTAGTCTGAGTCCATGGTTGCCTTCTCATTCTGCAGCAGTGACACTTTTCCTTTGCCATGTGTAGGTTGCCCAAGTGGTTCAGAATCCTGGTCAATCAAGGTCCTAAACTGTATGGAGAGATCAAAAGTAGACAGCAGACACAACCACCCTCAGTGCAGAGGCTGAGCCCCAAGGCTTGAATGGTGGAGGTCTCAAGCCTTCAACAACATGTCAGGAGTGTGGCAAGCACCCTCAGCTCTCCTTTATCATGTAATCAGGAAAACTCATAGGAGAATCACACAGACAGGACTACACCATGTTCAGTGTTGGAGGAGGGCAGGAGTGGCATGTCCCAGAAAGATCTTCCACCAAGCATATTGAATCCCAATCAATTAATATGAAATGGCTGTGACATGTGCTAGTTTCCAAAGGGAATATTCTTTGAGAATCAAATTTACCAAATCCTTGTGCACAATAAATGTCAACTTGTGTTTTCTTTTTTTCCCTTTAGATTTTACTTGGTAAATCATTTGGGTCCCTTGTCTGTAACTGTAACTATTTTTGATAACAACACAACTGAACAGCTTTGATGTTTAATTATAGTGCACTACCAAGCATGACAGTTTCTGGAGTCTGTGCAAGCCTAGCTGGGTCTTCCAAATGCAGTTAATTTGGTGAGTTTACTCTTGGCAACTGAAGAATCATCACTTTCACAGTGTTAGGGTCACTTTCAAAGTTAAGGTGTTTGTCAGCTCATAACTGCTCATATGACAGATAAATATAGTTTTCATGTTAGAGATATCTGCAAACTTTTTGATAACTTAGAAGTCGGACAGTCAGCAAAATGCTGCACCCTTTTGTTAGGCTGTATAACTTGAGATGGGAAGATAAAGCATGTTAAAACACTTCTCCATGTATACTTTGCATGTAACAATGAGTAGGCAAAAGTACTGCCCTGCCATCTTTGTGTTCCAAACTCCTAGGTGATGAGATGTGGCCTGTTCCCACTACTGGATTTATTATGACTGGATTCATCAACATTTTCTAGGGGTCTGCACTGTGGATCTTTCAGTTTAATCCAGAACTCAGCTGCTTGAGTATAGGTAAATGGAAGGCAATCTTTCTTTCATAGTTTCCCTGCCTCAAGGCTCATGATTACTTTCCTTCATCTCATGGACCATCACAACCATGGTGATGTTGAGGACATGCTCACTCACTCCTTCTGGGACTTGCAACTTTGTGTAGATGAGTCAAGCAGCTATACTACTAGATATATCACTAGGATGTGCTTTTTTTCCATAAATAATTTTGCAATAATTACCACCATTACATTTTTTAAAAAATACAGGCTCCCCACTTATTGTATTTCCCTTAGACATCTTTAATTGTTCTTACTTGTTTCAAAACTCTTCAAGAAACATGGCAGATATTATATGTGACTTGAAGCTTAATCAATTAAAGATTTCTGTGCTTAAGTACGTTATTTGCCAATAACCATGACTTTGAGTAGTTATAGGGCAGTGGTACAGTGCTTGGGGGAAAATACCAGTTGATGCTGAGACTAATTGATTAATTATCCTGCCTTTCTCCCTGCACAAAACCCAAAGCAGCTTACAAGAAGTTAAAACAAAGTACAGTTAAAACCAATTTGATATAAAAGTATATTATTATTGCTCTTACTGCTATTATTGTTCTTTCATAATCTACTTGGTGTAACTGACTGGAATTTTGAACCATCAGTGATTCAGATTCTGTCCAAGAATCTACCTTAACCACATGAGCCCTACCCTCACTGTAGTCATGTTTGTCAGTGTAAATTGAATTATACCTGTATGTAGTTCCACACCATCACACATCTTTTCAGATGCATAACTGCCAGTATCAAGTTTGCTTCCTCACTCCCCTTAACCTTGTCTGTCTGCCCTATGCCCTATCTTATTTTTATTTGATTTTTTCACTTTTTCACACAAATCCAGAACTCTGCTAGTGTGATTTGATTTGATTTTTTTAAAAGAAAGAAGAAATGGGGAAGGAAAAGTAATTGGGAATAGTGATGGGGAGGGGACACAGGGAAAGGAGGGGACACTGACATCATGTGAGTGCCATTAATATGACTGCCCCAGGAGTGATGTTTCATACCTGGAGACTTGTGTTACTGAGAGCTCATTGATGAGTTTCTGCCATCATTGCAAAGGGACACCTTAATTGTGGTTGAGGGAAACAGAAGCTAAGGACTGGAGGTATCATTGTGTGATATGTATCACCGAAGCTGTTTTTTTCCAGATCTAACCATGGTTTAAAAGCTGTGTGTCATAATCTCCTAGGACTCAATGAGATATCCTCAGATAAAGTGGCACATTCCAAGCACTGTTGCATTTTGTAATTGTCCTAATGTAATCCTATCTATGGCAGTTTCATTCAGATGTTTGTCAGACCATATTAATTAATTAATTATCTTGTGCATGCTGTTTTCTCTTTGATGGGTATTGCATTAGCTTGCTGATATCATTCCTGCTATAGCCTACATTTTGCCATAGTCCTCTTGAGTGCCTCCTCGCTGTAGCTGATGTGCAGCATGTTCCTATTTATATTTCACTTGCTGTCCAAAGTAAGTCCAAATGAATTAAGTGGTGCTTACTCCCTAGTAAGCATTCTTCAAATTGCACCCTTGGACTGTAATTTTATACCTCCTTTCACTCTCAGTTCAATAGTAGTTACTTCTGAAAAGATATGTTTTAGTTTGTGTTGTTAGAAAGCAGTGACAGCTAGTCAGTGGGCAATGAATCTCCTCTCACATTTAGCCTAAACATTTAAAAATGAACCCAAAGTGCTGAACACTATCCACTAAATAGATACCAAATGTTGCAAAATTCCTTCAAAATTTCGACTAAAGCCCAGAGCAGATTTACCACCTCATCACTGAGATGGAAGCCACCAGCTGCCACTGTTAGAAACCCTTCATGCCAATTTCCCAGGACAAAAAAATGTGGGTGTTACAGGGGACCTGTTACAGATGGTTGTGTTGCCACAAATTGTCATTTCTAATCACATCAATTTTTCTAGGATATTAACACTCAGAATACTAACGCAATGGCAGGCATATCACCCTGGGGCACTATGCAGTAGGACTGTAAGGAATGCATAGTGGTAACTGCAGACCCATGGGGTCATATTCAGCTGCAGAGAACTTTCCAAATCTCAAAGGACTGGAAGCAGTGACATCTTTAACTAACAGCAGATTTCCATGCTGAACAAATAATACTGTCTCTCCTTGAGTCTCTGGTGAATATGCCAGCAAAACAAAAGCAAAGATTCTCTTCTTTATCAAGATAAAAATATCCTCATGTTCAGCTGTTGCATTTTAGGGTAGATTTGGGGCAGACCACTTGCTTTCTTTTAGAAGGTGTTAGACATTCCTCACTACTGATCATACTGGATAGGGCTGATGGGAATTTCAATCGATGAACATCTGCACAGGACCATATTTTCCCCAACCTAGAATAGATTATACAAATTAGCAAAAGTAAATTATGCTAAAGTTGTTCTTTGCTCCACCAGTAAAGGTGACAGAAAACTGTGAGAATAAATTTTGAAATCTTCACTCTGGGACTTACTGAGGGAATTTGTCTGTGGTTTGGCCTTGCTATACAAGATTGGGAGGAAAAGGAGTTGTGGCAAACTAGCCTTCCAAGTAGGTGCCATAGTTCTCCCCCTGTGAACTAGAAGAGTAAGGGATGGATAATCAAATATCCAGAGAAGTACAAAGGCAATATTTGAAGCATTCCTATCCATGTATTTTCACATTACACAGATAGAAGAAATATTTGAAAATAAAATTACAGTGCAGACCTTCTTATGAGGCAAAGAGACTTGCAGACTGCCAGAAATAGTGCACATTAAATTGAGGCACTGCCCTGGCTCAGTGCTAGGGAATCATGGGAACTGTAATGTATTGTGGCACCAGAGCTTTCTGACAGCGAAGGCTCAATGTCTCAGAAAAAAATACAATTCCCATGATTCCCTAGCACTGAGCCAGGGCAGTGCCTCAATTTAATGTGCACTATTTCTGGCAGTCTGCAAAGGCCCTTTATCTCCAGTGAGGAGGACTTAACAAAATGTCATAGTATGCATGCAGGGCTTTAGAAATGATATAGTAGAATGATTAGAGGCATACAGCACAATCCTACACATGTCTATTCAGAAACTAGGCCCACTGAGATCACATCTGTGATCTGTTGCCCTTGTGTTCACTGGTCGGATTTCCAGTTCTTTCAAATTCTGAGACATCTTGTCCTTTGACTCAGGCAGCATTATGTGTTGGACTAGCCCTGAATGTATGGTATTATCAATACACTGCTATAGCACTATTATCCCACTTTAACAGCTATGTGAAATTCAGGGATTTGTAGTTTTGTGAATGCCCTTCCCTAAACTGCAAAGCCCAGGATTCCACAGAAAGCAGCCATAGAGATAAAGTGGAATAATAGCACTATAATAGTGGAGTGTGATAATATGTGATCAGATTGAGCCTGAACATATCAGATAATGGGAGAAGACTTCCTGTTGTATGAATGCCCTCTGAGGATTACTTTCTTAATTTCGTCCTTGTACTCTTTATGGTACAATACAGTGCTTACGTAATTTCTGCAGCTCAGTGACTGAGAGGTCAGGATGTTAAACCAAAGCTCTTGCATTAATGTTCCACACATGTGAGATTTATGCCAATCCTTAATTTCTGACCTCTTGCTAGTAGAAGCAGCAGGGAATGGGTTTTCTACACAGCCAGAGCCTAAGGAAGTCTATTTAAGACAATGAGCCCACCCGCATATTAAGAAGACTTAATGGGAGCTGTCTTAACTTATTAACAAAAGATTGATAATATCTGACAAATGACTGGCGATAAATTGTTAAGCAAAATGCAAATATGCCAGAAGCAGAAAGAGAAAATTACAATAAAAGCTTTTATGACTTCAGGAAAATTCAAAGCTAATTTGTCCATTCAGCTAAATCTTCATTCTCACTGTTGGCTTTGTCAGAATACTACATCAGTTAGCATCTTAATTAGATCACCACAGAGTGAAGTACATTGTTGATAGATATTATTTTTGATAGAAAAAAGAGATTGCACAGGTTGGAAATTCTGTTTTCATTTGAGGCCATTAATCTATTTTTTTTTATGTCTGCCACATACCATTGCTAATATTAAAATTAAGAAATCACTTGTTACGAATGCAATATCCAGAATAATCTTTTGTTGATTTGATTATTATTTATAATACTGGTTACCTCAAACCATATTGGCATCATCTCCTTTAAAAGGTTATTATAAATGTCTCTCTCCCTCAGAATTATCTGAGCCATAGAAAGGCAGTTGCTTCCAAACTCACCACAGATGGGCTCCAAAAATAAACTTCCCAGAAAATCAGAAACAGCTAATTCTCTTGATTACAGATAAACAACTCCCTCTGCAGTTGTTGTCTAAGCAAGTTGAATCAACATAGGAAAAAGAGAGTGAGCTAGTCCACTCAGCCTCCCACCCCCAATGCTGTTGCTCTCCTTAACTGGAGAACAGTGAGTCTGAATAGGAGAGCCTCCAATGGACTGAGGAATATGACTTGTTTATGTGGTGGTGGTGGTGGGGAGGTTGGTTCCTTTTTGTAGATAGTACTAAATTTAGGGGAAGCTGTTTTATTCAGCCTCATACTTCTCTATGTGAGAAAACTGATAGAAATGTGAAGAGGGAAGCAGAATTAGTGTACTTCTTTCTTCAAGATCACTTATTGCCAAATAAAATTAGTGCTGTGTAAGAATTCTTCAGTTAAATTGGTTTTATTATTTTTAGGATACCTTAATCTTCATTTTGCCTAAATACCCTAACAGTACCAGATCCTATCTGATCTTGTAAACTAAGCATGTTCAGGCCTGGCTATGGTGGTATTATTATTATTATTATTATTATTATTATTATTATTATTATTATTATTATTATTATTTCTTACCTGACTCCCCCCATAGATCAAGGTAACAACACATAATATCTGTTAAAAACATAACATCAATTAAAAGTGTACATACCATTTAAAACCATATCAATATTTTATTTCATTCATACAGGAATTTTGCAAAATATTGAATTCGCCAAGCAGTCACTATCTCTGTCAATATGCTTTTAATGAAATCCCTTTTTATCATGGCTATATTTACTCATGTATCCAGGCAAGGCTCATCCTGGAAAGAATGCTAAATTAAAGTTAGTTCTGTTAAAATAAGTTCATGTCACTATGCAATCAGCATTCATGTTTATAAACTTTAGAGATACATAAAAAATACCAAGATAGGTGGCACAGTGACACTTATCATTTCATACATTTAGGAGTGTACTGATAATGTGAGATAACAGTCTTGCTTTAGTGCAGCAAATAATTATTATTTTCAGTATAAAATGTGTTTTAGATTAAGCAAAACTGCCCAATCTGTGCATGGTCAGAAACTCACATGATTGAGAATAAGTCTAGCCATTGTGGAACAGTAGCTGGAGTGCTAGATAAAGACTGTTCACATCTTCACTCAGTCATTCCCATTTCATACTGTTACTCAGGCCACCATAGCCACAGGGATGTTTTTGTAAAGCAGGGCTGGGCAAAGTGTGGCCTGCAGGCTACACATAGCTGCAAAACCATTTCTGTGATGCTCCAACAATCTCTGTTGTTAGAGATTGCATGCATACAGTATCTTACTATTATGATTAAGAAGCAATGACACTAATGACTATGGAAAGCAAACTAAAGTTTTATTATAGGAACTCTGTTAGAGACAGGAAAGCTCTCTAAGGGCACTAAACGCATGCACACACGCTACACCAAAAAGGCCCAAAAGAGCCGTGGCGGCGACTGTAAGTGTGGCCTTTTGCCACCCCCAAAAGGAGCAGCATTTCACTGCTCTTTTGGGGGCAGCAAAAAGGATGATCAGGACCATGGCATGAGGTTGCCATGGTCCCGATCTGCCACTCCCTGGGGAAGCTCTGTGCTACCCTTTCGGGCCATCTCCATCGGCCCTGAATGTTGTTGTTGATGTGTGCCTTCAAGTCATTTTTTACTTATGCCAACTCTATCAAGAGTTTTCTTGTCAAGGTTTGTTCAGAGTCCCATTGCCTTCCTCTAAGGCTGAGAGCATGTGACTTGCCCAAGGTCTCCATGGTCAAACTAAGCTAAGCTAGGCTAAACAGGAACAGGAAAGAGAAGGACCAAGATGGTTTCAGTTTTGTAGAAGTGAGATAATAGAGGAGATGGAGAGAAGAGTTGGACTGATCACTGAGAATATCAGTCTATGACGGACATCCTGTTCATTAATCCTAGCTAGGGCAGACCCATTCAATCATTTATTGAATGGTGTGTCTAATAAATAGATTGAAAGAAAGTAAAGGAAAATACTTTTTTCTTTAGTTTGAAATTTTCAAAAACAAAGGCATATCACTTTCACATGTCCTTAGACTTGTGGAAAGACAAAGCACACCTGTCTTCTGAAATACACACATTTGTAAGGTTTGCAGTGTATGGCAGAGTAATAAAACATTTTAAAAACCAGGTGTATTTAAAAATGGGGAAAGGGTATGTCTAAAAACATGTATTAAAATGCATTTAAAAATGTTACTTTATAACATACAAAAATATTTATAAAAATTCTCTGATGAGAAGAAAAGAATGAAACCTTACAACCTGGTAGGAACCAAAACAAAGACAAGAAGGCAGGTGTGATTCTAAGGTAAGAAATAAAATTGAAACTGACAGTTCCCCTACATAAGAAACGGACAACTGTGCAATGGCCTAGCACCAGTTATACTTACCATTCCCTCTATAGGCTGCTCCCCTCCAATATACCAGAATGGTATGTCTCCATTTTTTGCAGAATTACATGCAAAATGGCAACCAAAAGTGATGGTGCAGAAGTATTTAGAGGGTTGCATATATTCTCAAGGTATTAGAGTATGGGTGTTCTTGCACATTTTGACATGTTTGGAGACTTTCTTTGCAGCTTTTAGGCAAAAATCACCTAAACATGCACAATTTTTTTAAAAAAAGAAAGGGGCTATAGTGTGGTAGGCATCCCACAGGCTGCACTCTCCCTAGCCCTGGTCTTCAGAAAGTTAAAGAACTTGAGGTAGAGTTCCTGCTTTCAGGAATGACCCTGTATTGCCTTGTAATACTGAGTTGCACCCTCACTAGTAGGGTTCAAGAATGAACACACTGTCACAATAGATTCTTCTGGACTAGCAATAAGACCAGAGTTTGGATTAAATTCCATTACTAACAGGTAGTACTGTACAAGTGATTCTTCATGGTGCTGCTTCTATGCTCTCACAGAATTCAGTAAGGGCCTGAATATTGATTGACATAAACACGAAATGCAGTGAGCCATCAGAGTCACATTGTGGTGCCTGTGCTTTCATCTTCTGATCAATTATGAGACAACAGGAACATAAGAAGAGTCATATTGATATCCACAAAAAGTTCTATAGCCTTGGTACAAATAAACCAGAACACACTAAAAAGAGGAGAATCTATAGTTTTATTTGCTGCAGTGAATAGGTATCAATGGTCTGGTGACTGGAAAGAGTGGCACAAAGGAAAAGAACAGATATCCAAACATACAATTTATATGCATTTCTATATGACAATCACAAAGTTCTAACTCTATACAGCTACAGTGTCACCAATTAGCAGGTCATATTTCTGAAGCAGGTCACATACTGCTATATCATAATAATGTTAGCATAGTAACCCTAAAAGAGAAGAGGGTGCCTTTTGGCCCTGTAATGTCAACAGGACACCAAAAGTTCAAAAATGTGACCTGGGGTGGGATGGGCCTATCAAATGGCCCCAGGCATTTTCTGTGTGTTGGTGTCTCTTACCTAGTCTGCTTCCATTAGGCCTTGCAGTTTTGCTCATTATCATCTATTTATTGCATTCCATTCTATGCTTCTCAGTCAAGTTAACATTAATCAGTGTTGCTAGCTATAATCTTTCAGAATTATAGGAGGAGGAGGAAGGAAACACATAATTTTTCCTATTTCTGCTGGCATGATTTTTATGCCAATACCTTACACTGGTTTTCTATTTTCTCTCTGTTTGCCTTCTCAATGTTATATCAGGCCAATGTCCCATTTAATTTAACATTCTGTCCATGCAGTGGGCAATGAGTTGCTGGGAGGAAGCCCACCAGCATGCCTAAGCACAATTATATTCTCTATCTCATGCACCTTAGTAACTAACATAGAGACATGACATCCTGAGTAGTTGTCAGGGATGGCAGATCCAGACCTCAAGAACCAGTACAGCATGGTAGTGATCAAAAGACTACAGCTTTATTTTGGATTCTTCAGACAGAGATATGCCACAGATGTGGTAGTGTCAAATTTGAATTATTTCCAAAGCCAGCCAGTCTTTAAGGATTCCCTTTCCAGCCCCACTTTTCCAGCCTGTGGTCCTGGTTTTTGAACCAGATCAAAAGATCCTTTGAAGACTCCTCCTTTTCCTTTCCCCATGATCATAACATTTGTCCAAGGAAGGATGATGTGGTCAGAGTTCTACCACAGGAAATAAACAAGTCATAAAACTACAATTCCTCCCTATTATCTGTTTGATTCCCAAGCCCCATTCCTTTCCATTCTTTGCTCCCTCTCTTCACACTTCCCTTTAGTTAATTGTATCACTATTTCACCATATCACTACTTCACCATATTCCTCATCATGACAGATCCATACACAGTAGTAGCAATTGATGACCTTGATCTCCATAAATTGATTCAATCCCCTTTTAAAGCCATCCAAGCTGGCAGCCATCACTACATCTTATGTCTGTGAGTTCCACAGCTTTACTATGTGCTGTGTGAAAAAGGACTTCATTTTATCTTGTTTCCAGTGCAAGGGGAATAAGGGCTGGAAGCCTTCTTATGTTCAAGAAGTGCAAAATGCTGGCACCAGCTAAAGATGACACTCAAAGATTGGGCTACAGCATTATGTATATATTCCTTCATGGCTCCAGAATAGTGCTTTGGCATTGTGTATATATTCCTTCATGGCTCAAGAGCAGTACTTTGGCAGAAAAAGTTTAAATACCTGGTGTGGAAACACTGAAAAAAAAAGTTATGGCTTTTATCTTATGTGAGAAAGCTTCATTGATATTGCCATTAATAAAGAACAACAGAGTTCTTTGCACACTCCTTATTTTTATGAATCACATTTTGTCAGCATTCCATTATGATGGTCAGATGTATAGAAAGTAAAGCTCACAAAGAGCACCACCTCCAACTGGCATATATTACAGTTTCATTTACCTCAGGGAGGGGACTCTGAATCTTATATTTACTTCAGACACTGTTCCTTTAGATTTCTATCCATCTTCAGGTGTCCTGGAGCCTAACATATACAAAGGAACATTGGTGTCATTAGAGGGGAATGGAAGAAACATTCCTTGTTTAATTAGTAGACATTTGGAAAGAGTTGATATGAAAGACCAAAAGCTGAACTAATTCTGTTGTAAATAATTTTACTGAAGATGAAGGAGATTTCAGACAAGAGAGATAACTGATTTCTGCATTGCTTTGCACAGGGCTTTACAGATTGCCAGAAATAATGCCCTGGCTCAGTGCTAGGGAATCATGGGAACTCTAGTTATTGTGGCACCAGAGCTCCTTGACAGAGAAGGCTCAATGTCTCAGAAAAAACTACATTCCCTAGCATTGGACCAAGGCAATTAAAATGGTCTCAAGTTACATTATTTCTGGCAATCTGTAAAGGCCCACAGTTAGTTAATGAGAGGAAACACTGGTACATTCAGTCATTCTAAAACCTAGATCTAACAAATGAACATACATATCATTAGAAGGTCAATTTTTTTATCCTGTCCTCTGAGGTATTAGCTATTCCTCCTAATTTGATGTCATCTGCAAATTTGAGAAGCATGTCCCCTATTCTTTCATCCAAGTCATTGATAAAGATGTTGAATAGCACTGGGCCCAGGACAAAACCCTGTGGCACCCCACTGGTCACTTCTCTCCAGGATGAAGAAAAGCCTTAGGGTTCAGTCAGTCAACCAATGACTAGTCCACCTAACAGTTGTATTGTCTAGCCCGCATTTTAGTATCTTGTTTGCAAGAATATCATGTAGGACCTTGTCAAAAGCCTTACTGAAATCAAGATATGCTATGTGTACTGCATTCCCTTCATCTAGCAAGCTGGTAATTTTATATATATAAAAAAGAGAGATCAGATTAGTCTGGCATGAGTTGTTTTTGAGAAACCCATGTTGACTTTTAGTGATTATGGCATTCCCTTCCAAATGTTCACAGACTCTCTGTTTAATGAACTGTTCTAGAATCTTTCCTGGTATTGATGTCAGACTAACTGGATGATAGTTGTTTGGATTCTCTTTTTTCCCCTTTTGAAGAAGGAGACAATGTTTTCTTTCCTCAAGTCTGCTGGGACTTCTCTGGTTCTCCAGCAGTTCTCAAAGATTATTGCCAGTGACTCTGAGATTACATTTACTAGTTTTTTTTTAATATCCTTGGATGTAGTTCATCTGGTCCTGGAGACTTAAATTCATTTAGGTTAAACAGGTATTCCTGTACTACCTCTTTAATTATTCTGTGCTGCATTTCCCCTATTGTGTCCTGTGCTCCATTTTCCTCAGGTTGAGCACCCTTTTGTGAGAATACTGAGGCAAAGAAAGTGTTGAGTAGTTCTGATAGAATTTCTCCATCTTCTCTGTGCAGTGGCTCTTCCATTTCCTTCTTCTTTCTTTTGCTACAGACATGCAAAAAAAAAAAAGCCCTTTTTGGTGTTCTTAACCCCTCTAGCAATCCTGAGCTTGTTCTGTGCTTTGGCTTTCCTGACTTTACCCCTACATGTACCAGCTACTTGTTTGAATTCCTCTTTCGTGATTTTGCCTGTTTTCCATTTCTTATACATCTCCTATTTAAAACTTAGGGCTGTTGCAGACTGGCCCAAAGGGCTGGCCTGGGGTTAGAGTTGGGGTGGGGCAGCAGCATAGTGGCTGTCCCAACCTCACCCTGACACCATCTTAACATCTCACAGCCATACACATAGTGCATGGTGTGAGGACACGCTGCGCCGAAAGAGTGCAGAACAGCCGTAGCACCAGCTCTTAGGGCGGCCTTTGCTGCTCTTTTAGGGGTAGCAAAAGGAAGGATTAGGGTCGTGGTGTGGGGTTGCTGTGGCTCTGATCCTCCGCTCCCCGGGGCTGTCTGCATCAGCCCTAAGTTCAGTTGAAAGTTCTTTTGTCATCCAAACTGGTTTCTTGAAACACCTCCCATTTTTCCTTCTCATTGGAACAGTTTGAGATTGTGCTTTCAGTATTTTCCTTTTGAGAAACTCCTATCCACCATGAACTCCCTTCTCCTTTACTATTCCTGACCATGGGATCACTCCCAGTGTTTCCCTAAATTTATTGAAATCAGCTCTCCTAAAGTCTAGAATGAGCATCTGACTATGCCTACCTTCTCCTTTCCACTATATAAGAAATTCCAGATGAACATGATCACTCCCACCTAAGGATCCCACTGCTTGCACCCCATTTATCAGGTCATCCTTGTTGGTTAGGATCAGATCTAAAATAGCTGATCCCCTTGTTGCCTCTTCCACCTTTTGGACAATGAAATTGTCTTTGAAGCAAGTGAGAAATTTTCTAGACCTTAAAGCAGGGGTAGGTAACCTAAGTCCCGGGGGCCGGATATGGCTCCCTGAGGCCTTTGGACTGGCCCCAGGCTGGTCCTGCCACTGCCACTGCTGCCCCCCACTGTCCCCCCATCGCCGCCGCCGCCCACCATGATGATATTGATTATTGTTGT
>CM034703.1:235169533-235184359 GCA_020142125.1 Phrynosoma platyrhinos
TTTACTGGAAAATATGGTACTGGTATCTTAAAGAAGTTTGATGGATTTGATTTCTATTTGTACACTGGATGACTTTTCCCAGGTATTTCAATATCTTGAGATGCCTTTGAAGATTGTTATGAAGCATACTCTGTTCATTTCACCTTGATTGCTTTATTACATCTTTTTTCTCCCTTATTTTACAGAAGGGATGTTGTATTGCATCAAGTGCAGGTGAGGATAGGCCCTCTGTCTAGCTAGGCTGTCCCCTTCTTGTGGTGGGTAATGACCCCCACCCCACAGGAAAATTAATCTGGCTAATTAAATTTAATTGGTGGAAATTTGGCAAAAGTTAAATTAATAGGAAGTGACGTATGTAATTAAATGCATGACGTCATTAATTAATGACATCATATGACATAATATGGTATCATTTCCAGCGAGGAGAGGTTTTGAAAATTTGATGTTGATATGGTTGTTGACATTGTTTACATATTTTGTCACATGCATTGAAGGACCACTCATCTGGGTGGGTTACACCTTCACACACACATGTGACAAAGGGAGTTTAATTGTAAAACTTGAAAATAGACCCTGTACAGCAAAATAAAAGTTGTGGCTTGTTTAAACCCAAAAAGAGGCATCTCGTGTCCTTTGTGTCAGTGCAACTTTTATTGCTCTTTGTTTTCTTCACAGATTTTTACATCACATAATTTTTCTACCTTTTCCAATTGCCTTTTTCACTATATCATTAACTTATTTTATTTCCCCTTCTTAGACCATATTTCTTTATGGGTTGCCAATGGGTTTTTTTTATCTTATCTATTGATTTATCTTGAATTAGTGCTGTTAGCACATCCATACTCATGGCCTCTCTTAATTTTATCATCCATTCTTCTATGCAGGAGATCTCTTTTCTTTCCAATATCTTGCATGGATTATTCTAGCTACTGAGACCGTATATAGTAGAATACATCCGTACTTTTTTCTGTTTCCTTGTTCAGCTCATTTATCATGTTCAGTAAAAATAATCGAGGGCACTTAGGTATTTTTATGTCTAATATTTCAGTTATTGTCTTACTAATTTTCCCCCAATATTTTCTTGCTCTAGAGCACCTCCACCACATATGGTAAAATGTGCCTTTTCTTTTTCCACATTTCCAACAATTTTCTTTTCCTATATTGTACATCACATTCAGTCTATTTGACAAAAGGTACCAGTGATGCATCATTTTGATGAAATTCTCCTTTAGATCCTGACACAGTGTAAACTTATTTGTATTTAGCCATACTTTTCCTTAATTTTCTAATTCAGTCTTCTTCTTTATGTCCTTTGATCAGTCTGTCATTACATGCTTAATTGTTTCTTGCTCTAGGTTCCTTATCAAAAGTAACTTATAGTATTTTGTTATATGGTGTCTTTCTTCATCCATTATTATCTTGTCCAATTTCTTTTAATTTTGTATCCAATTTAAATCTTTCATTTAATTGCATATATAGGAACCAAATTACTATCCCTCTGTTATTCTTATGAATTAACTCAGAAATATCTTGAATATCTTGAATATGAAAGACCTTACCCTCTCCTCTGGTAAATTATCATAGCTTGATTTGCCAATAATATAAGATTCTGATCTTGCTTTATGAATTTAGCATCCAGTCTGTAAAATGGGGATAGTATATTAATTGGGGAAGAATAAAAAAGAGTTAAAAGCGGTGATCCTTGAAACACATTCTTATCTGTTAGGAGGGCATACAAAGTGGAATTTCTCTCATACAACTGGGGTTTATCTCATTACACAAGCAGGGGCATACCATATAGATGTTGCCTATTGGTTTCATATAGATGACATAATCCTCCTCTTGCTGACCAAGATATACAGTATGTGTTGGGTTTTGTAGTCAAAGTGGAAATGTACAGATGTGGGAAAATTTCTATCTGTAAAAGTTTTAGCCTGCAAGTGGATTATACAAAAACAATGTAGCCAAGGTCAGTCTGTGTCTGGGAACACAGGATGCAAGAGAAAAACATATTAGGTCATCAGAGTGTGTGAGAACCACTGGTCACATGACACAAGACACAGGAAAGGGCTGGGTTTAGAGGCTGTTTAACAAATGTCTATAAAGGTATCAGCCTGTGGGTGGAGTTAAGCCTTGAGAGCTATGCCTTGAATGGATTACTGGGCTTGGCATGGAGATTCCTTTGTTCTCTGCTTGCTAATGGCTTTTCTATAATGTAAATAGTTATCATGTTAATTCTGCAACTGAAGAATAAAGAACCTTCTTTTGTAGAGAATCTGATCTCTGGTCTGGTTTCATGGAATGCTGAAAGCTTCAAGGAGCTACATATCCAGAGATGTATGGAGCTAGTGAACAGCAGTCCTGCACACTCTAACCATAAATCAACAAGGGTTATGACTCCAGATCACTCTGCGCTGCACTTCTGGAAGAGGCAAGAGGCTGCTGAAATTCATCAGCTGTAAGTAAAGAGGCATTTTTTTTTCTAAAGCTGTCTATTCCAGAAGGACTGTGGGCTGTTTGTTAAAACGCTATAGACACTGCAACCTGGGAAGGCTGCCAGGGCTTTTAAGTTTTCATCAGCCATGGAGCCTGTGAAGTTTCCCAAACTGGATAAAATGAACTATAATTCTTGGAGCACATATGCTCATTCATTATTAATCAGAGAAGGTCTTTGGGCCATGGTCGAAGTGGGCGTGCCTGCTGGAGCTGCATTAACAGTTGTGGAAGATGACCAAAAAGTAAAAGCTACCCTCTACCACTTAATCTCTGCAAATCAGATAAATTATGTCAGAGATAAGATATCAGCCAAAGAAGTCTGGGATACCCTGAAAGATATTCATCAATCTAGCATAGCCTTGTCAAAAATGATTTGGTGCGGATGACTTTATGCTTACAAAATGCAGAATGGGCAGTCTCCTGAGAAGCACCTGGTGATCATCCAAGATTTATTTAATCAAGTCCAGATGAGAGGTGCTGACCTCCCTAGGGAGCAAAAGGCTTATATTTTGCTGGGGAGCCTCTCAAGGGATTATGAGCATACATTGTATGGCCTTCAGGGAGTTCCTGAAGCACAACTTACAATGGAGCTGGTGGCTTCCAGAGTTTTGGAGAAAAGCCAGCATCACCAGTTTGAGGCAGGACTTCAGAGGCAGCCACAAGCAGGAGCTGCAACCAGAGAAAGTAGCTGTTTCCAAGGAGAGGAAATGTTTTTATTGTGGTAAAGCTGGGCATCTGAAGTGGGATTGCAGGAAATTTGCAGCAGACAAGAAGAAACAAAAAGAACAGCCCAAAGATTCTGGGAGCAGGAGGGGCACTGTGGCTGTGACAAAGGGCAGTGACAGTGTGACTCACCAAGAAGTCAACCCTAGTCCAGACTGGATGCTGGATTCTGGATCCACAGGACATATGGTAAACACTCCTGAGCTTCTGAAAAGTAAGAAACCCTCCAATGTAGCTTCTGTCACTTTGGCAGGTGTAGCATCATGGGAAATCAAAGAAATGGGGACTGTTTTCATCCCTGGGTTTGCAAAAGACTTTGATAATGTATTGTGTGTACCTAAATTGCAAAACTGTTTAGTTAGTGTGTCTAGGGGGAGGAGTGTGAGATCACCATGAATGATGAAATTTGTGTAAACGTTATGAAAAGGGGCAAAATGTATTACATGGTTGAAAAGGCAGAATGTGCAGTAGTCAATAATGTTCCTTTACATTCTGACTGTGCCCATTACTACCACAGAGTAATGCAAGTTTCAATAGTCTTGGAAAACAGGGGAAGTGTGCCCAGAATTCAAAATGTCTCCTTGTTCAAATCACTTGGAATGATCAGTATGCAGCAGGATAAAGTTGAAGGCTTTTCCTGTGGCCAAACACAGCAAATGCACAACAAAACGACCTTTTGAATGTGTGCATGCAAATCTTGCGGGGTCTTTTCAGAAAACTCTGGGAAACAATAAGTATTTTATGGTAATTGTGGATTGTTTTACCAGGTACTCTTATGTGATGCTCTTGAAAGAAAAAAGTGAAGCAGCAGAGCATTTCAAAGACTGGGTTAACATAATTGAGAGGGAGTTTGAGTACAAAGTAGCGCGTTTGATCACAGACCGGGGTAAAGAATTATTGTCAAATTCATTGAAAAACTGGTTGAAGAGAAGGGAATTCGTCACAACAACACCAACCCTGTGCCTGCAAGTTTCAGAAAGAAGGATGAACCCAAGTAGTGCAGGTTGATGTTTGTGGTATATTCTGGGAATAGCTACAGGTTTCACCTTGGTCATGGGGAAATCTTGCTATCCAAAAATGACAGCTTTGAAAACCACTCAGGTTGGGAGAAGGTGCATTCCAACAAAGAGCTTTTTCTTAAGTTGGGGCAGTTGGACATGAGTACTAGAAATGGAGGGGTGGTAAAACAAGAATCAGCATCTTCAGACTAATGTAAATATTTATCATGTTAATTTTGCAACTGAAGAATAGAGAACCTTCTTTTGAAGAGAATCTGATCTCTGGTCTGGTTTTATGGAATGCTGGAATGCTGAAAGCTTCAAGGAGCTACAGATCCAGAGGTGTATGGAGCTGGTGAACAGCAGTCCTGCACACACTCTGCACACTCTAACCATAAATCGACAGTATGAACATCTGGGGTAGGTGATGCTGTATGTATATCACTATATACACATAGGTCTCCACATGGTAATCATATAGGCTTTTGGCTTACATGAAGATCTACTTGTGTATATGTCTTTCCAGGCATTTTCAGTATGCACACAAATGCTAGGGCTGGGTGAGTGATGCCAACTTTGTGATGCTGATGCATAAACCATTCTTTATTCAAGTGGTGTGGAAGTAAGTAATAGCTTCCCTGATTAGACAGGGCTTGCAACCTTTTTGAGCCGGGGGCCGGGTTACTGTCCCTCAGACAATTGGGGGACCGAAGCACCAAAAATAAATAAATAAATAAATTTAAAAAATTAAAAAATATATACATGCACATTCTCTCAGCCCCAGAAAAGCCATGGCAAAACCCCTGTGGAGATTTTGCCAAGAAAACCCGAAGAACAAGTAATAAGAACAATAATCAATATCATCATGGTGGGCAGCAGAGGGCAGCGGTGGCAGGACCGGCCTGGGGCATCCAGCCCCCAGGCCTTAGGTTGCATCCAGCCCCCAGGCCTTAGGTTGCCTACTCTTGCTTTAGATGCTTAGGGGCTGCTGAAAAATTCTAATTGTGGACATATGTAGGGGTTGAGGCTCCACCTTTGACAGAAAGCCATGTTAGAGAAGGTGAAGGAAAGTCCAGTCAAAGTCCAGGATCTGGGATCATGAAAATACCAATAGCTTTTATCCTTTAGATGGAGCCCTAAGCAAGATCAGATACCAAGATGGCTATTGCATAAGTTATTGCAATTATGCACAAGTGTTAGAAGTAAAGCTACTTTTATATGTTCTACAAATGATATAAGATTGTTTCCTTGTCTGCTCGACCTTGTAGGTGTGAGGGCAGGGATGGGAATGGTGGTTGTTCAGCTTCTGTCTTGGTAATTTGATTACTCTGCTTGTGTGATCCATCATATGTCACAATTCAAAACACCAAAGTACTAGCTATGCCTATTTAGAGAGATCTTGTAGTACCTTTGAGACTAACTGAAAGAAAGAAGTTGGGACCATGAGCTTTCATAGACTTCAGTCTACTTCCTCAAAAGTGCTACAAGATCTCTCTGCATACTGATTCTACAGACTAACACGGCTATATCTTTGAATTCTAGCTATGCACATGTTCCTTTGAGAAGTACAATTCCTCCTGTCCAGACTCAGGAAGCACCAATCTACAGAGCCTCTGTCTTGTTGGGATTCAACTTCAGGCTACTAACCCTCATCCAGCCAATTCCATAAGCACCACTGTGGACTAGGGTATGTTGGACTATGCAGGGCTTTAGTAAGGGCCTTATATTTATTGCTATCCCACACCTGAGTAGAAGATCATCCAGTGGGGGTATTTAGTTGCAGTAACATTGGCTATTGCAATAACATTATGAAAGGAGATGTAAAACAGCCACTATGTTTAAATCAATGCAGACAACTGGAAAAAAATGGGACTTTTTAGACAGACCCTGCATTTTCATAACCTTTAGCATATGTTTATATTTGTACAACATTCATTTGAATGTGTGTCTGTAACTAGCATGTGAATAGGACCCACTTAGCAATTCCCAGCAATTAGTAGGAGCTGGTACCCTCCATGTCAGGGAAATAGTGAAACCACTTTGGATTTTAGTCTGAACTTTAATAGAGCATCAAAGGGTGCATCTACACTGTATGAATAATGCAATTTGATATCATTTTAACTGTAATGGCTCCATCCCACAGAATCCTGGGATTTGTAGTTTTGTGAGGCTCCTGTACTTTTTGGCAGAGAAGGCTGAAGACTTTATAAAAAGACAAATCCCAGGATTCCATAGGATGGAGCTAAAGCACTCAAATTGCATTATTTCTTCAGTGTAGATGCACTCAAAGATGCTGAACCTATCTAGGACCAGTGGTATTTCCACACTGGGGTGGGCCTTCTTTGGGGCGGGACTTCTGGGGGGCTTCTGGGGGCAGGGTTTCTGAGGTGGAACCTCTGGGGATGCCACACATTCCCTCTCCTCATGCTGGCCCATCCTTTTCTTGATAAGGAAAAGATGGGATGGTGCAGGGGACATGGAGTGTCTGGTGGGGGGGACACACATGTGCAGGAGACAAAGTGGTGCATGCATGGGGACAGAGTGTCATGTATATGGGGGTGTGCATGTGGGTGAAGGAGTGTGCAAAGGATAGAGTTTGGAGACTAGTACGAGGGGACTGACCAGTTGTCATCCAGCTTCTGGGATGTCACCCATTGAAGTCTGCCCCTCCCCCAGCACCCTCCCCAGTTCTACTGACTGGAACCTAGAGTTCAGCACCTGGAATAGCGCCTTTGAAATTTGGATATAATCTGGAATGTATTTCGTCCCTCACTGGAAGCCACCAGATGCCACTCCTACAAAGGATTCCTAAATCACATCCAGGCAGGTCTCAAGTTTATAAAGGAACCAGTAATCTTCTGGTGGATCTATAGATGAGATCAAAAAAAAAGAAAAGAAAAAAGAGATCTGGGGAAAAAAACTAGTTTCTTAGTCCCAAAACACACTGCAGAAATAAATCCAGTTTGAAACCACTTTAACTGCCCTAGCTCAGTTCTAGGAAATCTTGGGAACTGTAGTTTGCTGTGGCACCAGAGCGCTCTAACAGAGAAGGATGAATGTCTCACAAGATTACAGTTCATTGAATAGCATTGAGACAGGACAGTCAAAGTGGTGCAGTGTGTTTTGGTCTTTCTGCAAAATTCAGTATGTTTTCTGCAGTGTGTTTTGGTCTTTAAATGCAAAATTCAGAAGATTCTAGAGTGCAAAGAAATATAAGCCTGAGACACAGGCAGTGTCACAGGAAAGAGTTTTTTTAAATAAATAAATAAATAAATAAATAAATAAATAAATAAATCCAAGATAGGGAATAAAACCTACAGCCATCAACAAAATGAAAACATATGCTGTCCTACCAGCAACCGATGAAGCTGCAACTTTTCCACAAGAAAGCAACAAGAATGGGTGGCAGCATGGGCACCAGAAAGAACATTGTCTCAAAATGAGCTAAAAAAATGCTTTATCCTAGAAGTCTCCATTTTCTGTTTTGTATTTTAAACAATTTCCTAGTGGACTGCATTGCATCAGCACAACTGATATTCACTTGGCTTACACAGCAGAGAGAAAGATATAAGAAGTCCCCTTGTCTTTGATAAATAAAAACAACACTAAGCCCTAGTTTGTGGAGACCTGCCTAATTATCTCTGTATGCTTATCCACCTCTTTCTCATGTGGGATAAATCTATAGCAATAAAAAGTTTCAAGAAACCTCTGCCTGATCAATCTTGTTTTTCAACAAGCCTTAACTAAATATTCTCTTTACTATCAGGGTGAGAGTATAGAAAAGATTTAGCAGAATGAAAAACTAGTTGTCATATCTTTTCCATCTTCCAATTACTATTAATTTTGATAACATTTGTCCATTTAGTTCAGTTTTCAGATTTATTACAAGGTCAATGTGATAGAAGTGAAATTGCAGCAATGTGAGATTAATTTCCACATGCTATCATCACCAGTGATTTAAAACACGTTGCCACTATTGCAGTGAGATTTCTCAAGTGTGCACAATATATTCAATGGTCATGAGATAGTAATTCATGCATTCTCAGTAACTCCTCTGAGACCTTCCAGTATATTGACCATATGAAGAATAGAAGTGCCTGCTATGCTTACAGAAAGCAACAGGAGAAGGTGAAACTGAAGCTTCCCCTTTTCTCCCTAGATAAGATAAGGAGCATTCTAAAGCAGGGAAGGACTTTGTTATTTCCTTTAAAAATTCTCTGACTAAAACTTGGAGTGGATTCACCACTCCATTGACATGAGCTTCTGCCACACTGCAGAATTAATGAAGACTCCATCCTACAGACTCCTAGGATGTGTTGTTTGTTGTGGCACCAGAGCTTTCTAACAGAGAATGCTAAATATCTCACAAAACTAGAAATCCCAGAATTCCATAGGACAGAGTCATGACCATTAAAGCATTGTCAAACTGCATTAATACAGCAGTGCAGCTGCAGTGGAAACCACCAGCCTCTGTGGTTCCTATTCAATTTCATATTGTGTTAAAATAGAAAAGACTATTTATCTTAAGAATAACATTACTCTGACAATTATTTGTACAATATTTAAAACAACGAGGGAATAAGTAGTGCTTAACTGCTATCAGTCTGATAGAATAACACTAGACAGAGATCCAGTCCAGGGTTGTTCATTTGCCCTGAATGTATGCCAACTAAAAAAGTATTAGATGATCAGGGTGCATGAGCCAATCCTTTTCTCAATGTCCTTTTTATATATGTTCCTTTTTAGATTTTTGTACACAGTGTAAGGGCTGGGGAAAATATTTGAAAATAGTCAGAATACGTGTTTCTTGAGTGTCCTCAAACCCAGATGAACAGAATGATCTATTGTTGAGAACCCTCATAGTTTGGGACTTATTCTTTTTTTCAATAAATGTTTATTAAATTTTAAAAAACCCAACACACTCAGTACTGTAAAATAAAGTAACACATATATATCCATACTTACATGTGAATCTTCTGATTATTTACTTATTCTATTTGTAGTTAAACAATCATACAATCTGATTAAGTCATCCCCCCTTCCCTGCTAATGCTTATGAATTCCTTATTTTTGAATCCATATTCTTCCTCCTTATCTTAATCAGTTACCTATTTCTCTGTTCTCTATTTCATCTTCCCACCTGACCTTTACTTTCATTTATACTCAACTATTTCCTTTCCTTTTCCCTCTCTATATTTCCTTTACCCTTCTCTATGTATACTTCCTTTAACTTTCTGTTCTTCCCCCTATTCTCCTATTTTCTCCTCTTTGCCCTCCTTTTCCCTCCTTCCTTCCATACATCCTCATACTTTTTTCTCACATCCCCTAACCTTCTCCACATTCTTCCCCTCCTTTCTTGTTATCGTTCTTTCCACCCTTCCTTCCTTCCTTCCTTCCTTCCTTCCTTCCTTCCTTCCTTCCTTCCTTCCTATTATTCACAATTTGTTACATTGTGTTTCCCCTACATGTGTTTCCCCTACTTTCAATTTTCTTTATTCCTTGAAAAGCTATCTGTGCTTTACCTTTTCTTTAATTTCTTTAATTACCCATCCTTGCTCTCTTTTGTATAGCTCACCTCATCTCTTATTTTTGTAACTTAGATAAATCTACCTCCTCTCTGACAAGTCAACCAAAATTCTAGAATTTCTCAGAGAAGAAAGATATTACATAGTCCCTTTTGATATGTCCCCCCATATATTTTTAAAATAACCTGTTACTTTCATCCAATCCTTATTAATCTTATCTGTTGTTTATCTCTTAATAGTAGTGTCAGCTTGTCCATTTCAATAGCATCATATAATTTCTCCAACCATTCTTTTTTGTTAGGAATATCCCCAGAATTCCATTTTTGAGCCAGAGTTATCCTCACCATTGTGGTCATGTAAAAATTTGGCCATATTCATTTTCTAACTCATCCTTAAACATATTTAACAAATATATTTCAGGTTGACTTTGTACCCTAATACCTAACATTTCACATATTGTATCTTTAACCATATCCCAGTATTTCCTTACTCTTTTACACAACCACCAATAGTGACAGAAAGTTCCTGGTTGTTCATTGCATTTCCAACATAGATTATTTTTATTTTTGTATATTTTTGAAATTTTTTTCTGGAGTTAGATACCAGCAGAACTAAATATTGCAATAATTTTCCGTTAATCTCTGTGATGCTGAATATTTATTTATCTTTCTCCATACTTTTTCCCATCTGGCCAATTCCAATGTGTGTCCAATGTTTGTTGCCCATTTTACCATCACCTCCTTGACCATTTCATCCACCAGATTCATTTTTTTAAAAAATATTATAAACCTTTCCAATTAGGCCTTTAGGTTCTTGAGTAATAATTTCTCTAATTTCCAATTCTTTATCTTTATCCATAAACCCCCCCCCCCAAAATTTTTTTGTCCATTTTATAGTGTTTCAGAATTTGCCTGTTTGGGAACCAATTTAATTCATAGTCTTCTTTTAGTAGTTCTTCATGAGATTTCAATTTTAATTCCCCATTTTGTTTTTTAAATAAATTTTTGTATGTGAGCCAATTTACTTTTTGAATCATTTCTCTTCTTTGAAATGCCTCTTGTGGTGAGATAGTTTGGGACTTGTTCTATGAAATATGTGCACATTATTATTATTATGTTATGTTTTGGGGTTAGGCTTTGTTTTGGGAGGTTTTTTGGGTAAAGAAAAGAGCATTTGTAATGCAGAAAATCCTATTTTCTCCATTAAAAATTAGGTGAGAATTTTTCACAAACAAGTAACCAACTATAGCATTTTTTACATAAGAAAAATCATATTCTGCACAGATAATGTTCTCTTTTTATTTATTTTCTGTTCAAAAAGTTTCTTCTCTGTAAGGAAAAAATGTGCTAATTTTGTGCAGGAGTCAACAAACTGCAAACAGCCTTTGGAAATGGCATTTTTAGATGGCTTCCCTACAGAAAGAAAATTGATAAAATTATTTCTTAAAGAACAAAATTAGTGAAGAATTATACCCTTATTTAACAGGAGAGGACTTAATAGAGCTTCAAGACATATTTGGCTCAGTGTATATGGAAGCCTCCCTGCAATTTGGAATCTTTCCTGCACTAACATCAGTCTCTTGGATTGGTTATTTGCCACTTCCTGTGTTACTGGGGTGAAAAGCAAGAAGTAATGTCAGGATTGCTGATGTATACAGCTACATGGATCATTTCTTGCAAGTACAAATATTAAGTAAAATAGGGTAAATACTAATACTAAACTAATTCCAGAATTTGCCTGTATGGGAACCAATTTCATAGCCTTCTTTTAGTACACCTTTAAGGTCCTAAATGGCTCAGGTCCAACCTATCTTTGGGACTGTCTCATTCCGTATAATCCACCCTATGCACTGAGGTCTTCTGGGAAGAATTTATTGCTACCTATAAAAACTAGATTATTGGCAACTGCCCAGAGGACCTTTTCGGATATCGCTCCCAGACAATAGAATGGCCTGCCAGATTAGATCATCACTTGACCACCTTAAACAGCTTTAAAAAAAAACTATTTCCCATTACAGTTATTTTAATTTACTGTTATTTATTATAAAGTATTAATAAATTTCAATCATTTAATTGTATTTTAAAGGGAGCTATTGGGGGACAGGACTGTTTGTTTTATCTTGTAATCCACCCTGGTTGTTTTTACAGAGAGGCGGGATAGAAATATATTATTATTATTATTATTATTATTATTATTATTATTATTATTATTATTATTATTATTATTATTATTATTATTATTATTATTATAAAACAGCATTTAAGATACAATCATGCATTTTGCAGAGAAAAACATTCCCTTCTGATTCATCACAGTTGCTTCTGTCTTGGCTATGGGCCATGTTGAGTCCCTATACTTCAGATTTTACCAGTATGCCACTGGTGTGTCAAAGAGAGACAGAAAGATAGAGAGAGGAGTGCATGATATTCTACAATAGATGGTTACTGGCAGGATTTTACCTTATGAGGCTCCAAGCTGTTCAGAGCTGGTGTTTTACTGAATCATACAAAAGGACTACATTCAAGCACAAAGTGGTGAGAGCTGGTGGCTCCAATTTCATGGGGACAGTGAACGTGTTTTAGGGTTTTTTACTCTGAACTTTAAAAGAGCTATCCAAGGTTTTGAACTCTGTCCCTAAAATATTTTCAGCCCCATGTATGTCTCCTTTCAAGTTCAGATTACAACCTGGAGAGGCTTCACTGCTGCCCTGACATGGGAGCCACAAACTGCCATGGAGGTAAGGCAAGGGGAAAGCATTACAAATCCAGAAGACGACCAATGGGGCACATTCTACTTCCTTCCTGAAGGAACACCTCAGACATTAAAACCATCCATTATTCATCAATGAATTGACTGCCAAATTGTGTGTACCCTGCACAGGACAATCCATCAGGGAAGATAAATGTATAGTGTCCCTATAGCAGAAATTGCAATGGATGGCCCAGTGAGCAAGAGATGCTGTTTGAGAGTGATTGCAAATGCAATCATTTACAATCTGATTAGTCTTGGGAAGGTGATGATGGTAGAATTTGTTCATATACTATCAGCAAATCTTAAGGTGTAATGGGAATCTGAGAGCTATCCAGACTGACAGAAATCAAGCTTAGCTCACAAACTGTTCCCGATTACTATTATTTTTAAAAAGTAGTCTGTTCTTCATAATAATGAATGCAAACTGCTTAGCCTGTAGAGTTCATGTGGGTTAAAGATCTACAAGCCAGTTTTTGTATTAGCAGGAGAAAATGATTTCAGAAGTCAGGATAAAAGTGTAGGATAGAGATAATACTCAGTTCCTAGTACAACCTTGTTCAATGAAGGCAGCCTCGAAATACTAATTTCTAAGTTGGACTATAGCTCATTGTGCCAGCAGATGTCACTGCTGAGAAGCACAGTCTTTATCTTGATGGCATCTTCAAGATGGACATTTCACATTATCTCACCCATTCATGTCTTCATTACAGCCACGTAATATATTTTTTTCTCAGAACACTATAATTTACCATTGTGCCTAAGATTACTGACAACAGTCCACAAACATTTACATAGTTGTTGGTTTTGTTTTTAAATAAATGTATGCTGATACTATGTTTAATGGTAAGACATTTGTTGTTGTTAACTGCCCTCGAGTTGATCTTTGACCCATGCTGAACCTATGTATGAGACACCTTCAAGACCCTTTGTCCTCCTCTGCTCCACTTAATTCCTGCAGACCCATACACATAGCCTCCTTAATAGAGTCCATCCATCCAGCATGTGGCCTTCTTCTCTTCCTACCTTTCCCAGCATTACTGTCTTTTTCAATGAGTCCTCCCTTCTCATGATGTGTCCGAAGTATGACAGTCTCAGTTTGGTCATCTTGGCTTCCAGGGAGGTTTCCAGCTTCATCTGCTCTAAGACCCATTTGTTTGTTTGTTTTTTGGCTGTCCATGGAATCCTCAGCACTCATCTCCAGCACCACATCTCAAATGAATTGATTTTCTTCCTATCATCTTTCTTAACTGTCCAGCTCTCACATCCATATATCATAATAGGAGATACGATGGCTTGTATGATTCTAACTTTTGTGCTGAGTTGTATATCTTTGCATTTTATGATTTTTTTCTAGTCCTTCCATAGCTGCCCTCTCCATTCTTAGTCTTCTTCTGATTTCCTGACTGCAGTCCCCACTTCTGTCAATGTTTGATCCCAGGTATGAAAATTCTTTTACTATTTGTGAACGTGTGAAGGTCCTCAGTGGTCATTATTGTTGTTTTCTTTATGTTCAATGTTAAGCCTGCCTTTGCACTTTCTTTTTTGATCTTCTTTAGTAGGTGTTCCAGGTCTGTGATGTTTTCTGCTAGTATTATAGTGTCATCCGCATATCTTAGATAGTTGATATTCCTTCTTCCTCCTATTTTCAGTCCTCCTTCTTCTGTGTCCATGCCTGCTTTTAATTGGAATATATAATTGGGAGTAAAAGATGGCGGAACTCTATACTGATGGCCATAACTAGACTAGGCGGCGACTGTGGCACAGATCATGAATTACTCATATCAAAAATAAGAGTAAGAGTCAAAAAGAAAACAAAGCCAGTGACTATACCAAAATATGATATAAATAATATCAAAATTTATTGACAACATAAGAAACAGATTCATATTACTAAACATAATATACGGAGAACTAGAGGAACTATGGCCTGAAGCCAGGGACATAATAAAAGAATGTAGACAGACACTTTCAGTAAACAAAAAAACAAAAAAAACATGGATGACATACAAAACATTACAAGCAATAAAGAAAAGAAGAGAAGAGGAACAAAAGGGAGATAGGAACAAAGTAAGGAGACTATCGCTCTGCACTCTTAAAACAGGGCTAGGTCATTTTAACTGCTCTGCAACAGGAGGCAGTCAGAGCATTTAAAGAGACCTAGCTCCATTTTAAGAGTGTGGTGCGATAAGCTCATAAGAATTATGAATGCAACAGTACAATGGCTTGTGCAGAAAGATAAAGAAAATTACTACAAATGACCAACAAAAAGAGAAGAACAAAAGATATATTTCACAAGATCTGGGAAATCAAGGGAAAATTCAAACCAAGGACTG